>PVKU01002104.1:0-247493 GCA_004027475.1 Anoura caudifer
TATAAAAGACACATGGACAAAAACTAGGGGGGGGGGTGGAAATGGGAGGGAGCTGGGGAGGGCTGGGGCGGTGGGCTGGGATGGGAGTAAAAGACAGAAAACTGTATAAGAACAACAATTAAAAAATAATTTTAAAAAAACAGAGTGAGGGGAAAAAAGAAAGAACGAATGCTGTATGAGTAAATTTAATAAAAATCTATTTGTGACTTAAAAAAAAAAGAGCCCAAAGAAAACTATTTTGAAAGACTTTGAGACCATAGTACTAAGTGCTCAGAAATGAATGAAAACAATCATATTCATATTTTCAGGAAAGGTTAAAGAGTAATTGATGAAATACATATTTTAAAACACTTAATCACCCTTTCTAGGGAAGGCAGAGCTAACTTCATGTCAAACAACTAAAATATGTCCTCATTAGAAGAATTTCTTCATGGTTGAAGGTTAAAATTATGACAATGTTCCCTGGAATCCTACAGAGTGCCTACAAAGTCTAAAAACATAGACAAATGAACATAATGTTATGAGGGCATTGTCAATCTGGAAAAAGGTAAATTAGTATTATCTATTTTCCAGACTTTAATCAATATTCTGTGGATGACTTCTTTGGAGAGGAATGAGTTCTATATCCACTTAAGGGCTAAATCTAGCTACTAAATAATTTTTGAATAAGTAAAAAGTGAAGAGCAATATTTCTGTTATAACTCCATTTTCTTCATGCTTTACTTTGATGCTGCAGGATCAATGTATTAATTTTTCTCTTACACACTAAAGTAAAAGAGGAGATGTGAAACAATGGTAGCAACAGAAACAGTACCCACAGTCCTGAGAACAATACTGGTGCTCCACCAAATTCTGTTTTCTCTTTCTTCCATGGTCCATGATGTCTCAGAAACAGGGCTTTTCCAAACATGTCTTCTATGTGGCCATGTGACTAAGTTCTCACCCACAGAATGTGAGAGGCAGAGACCCTAAGACTAGGAGTATGACTCTTCCATACCTAATTTCCTCTTCTTGCTAACCGGAACTTCAGTGTCGTGACTCAAGTTGCATCTCACAGATGACAAGACAGTGCCCTAGGGGATGGGGAACAACCACTGGGAGGGACAGTGACTGAGGAGCAGAGATTCTGTGCTGACCTGAACTGTTAATAGTAAGACTGTTACACAAAAGAGAAATAAACTTTGTGTTTTTAAGCCATTGTATGTTGAATCTCTTTGAAGCAGTTAAGCTTTAACCTGACATACAAATACCAAGTCAAATAGCACCATCCCATAGCCGCTAACCATAATATGAATTCACAATGGCAACTTTTCTGAACTAAATTCAACTTACCACCAAGAAGGAAAGAGGATTCCCCTCTCTTCCAAAAAGAAGAAGGTGACATTACGAAGTATAAGGAGACCAAGGCTCTGAGGTTACACTGGGTTCACGTAAGCTGCACCCAAGGCTTCTGTTGCCTTGGATGGGTTTTGGAGCACTAGTAATATTGAGGGCTGAATTTAAAAACAAGAGATTTAAAGTTGATGTGGATGATATGGCTCAAGTTGAGCCATAATACCATTATTAAAATGGACAAAGTGTCTAAAATGCCATTGCCTAAAAAAAAGGAATCAGTACTGTTTCTTCCACGGCAGAGTTTAATTTGTGATTTGCAATGGCGTTTTCCAGGGTGAATACATGTTCCATGTTTTCTGTTTTACTTTACCAGTGAACAGCTGGAGAAATTTGTGTGAGAGAAACAATGCTTTTTATTCATGCAGGTAGTCAATTCCAACAAAAATAATTTGTCAGGTCTCTTTTGGTGTTTTGAGACAAAATTCAACACACATCAGCTTAAACACAAAAGGGGAATTTGTTGGCTCATATTTGAAATGACAGAAATGGCAGGGATGCTTGGCTCCAAGACGTTGTCTCCCCTTCACTCATCTGCTTGTCTCTGCTTGTCTTTATTCACTCCTGCTACAGAGCTTTGCTAGCACAGAGAGGTACACTGCCTCAGAGAGCCCCCAGTTCCCACCCTGTCATTTTTAAGAGGCAAGAGGCAAGTAGGACTCTTCTCTGCTGGCACAACAGAAAAATTGCTGGACAGCTTTGACTGGCTTCACTTTAGCCACATGTGAACCCTGGGCCGGTCACTATGGGAGGAGTTTGCGGACACCTGAGGGGTGGTGCTTCGGTCACAAGTGTACCCCTAGGTGGAAGGCTACAGAAAAGAGATTTTTCAG
Source organism: Anoura caudifer (assembly GCA_004027475.1). NCBI lineage: Eukaryota > Metazoa > Chordata > Mammalia > Chiroptera > Phyllostomidae > Anoura > Anoura caudifer. The sequence goes on from PVKU01002104.1 coordinate 2,226, forward strand.
ACTGTTAAATCTCTTTGTAACATCTTTTTCTTTGTAATTTGGAGAATAAGACTGGATTAGAATATTTGAATAATTCTCTTGCTGCTTTCATCTTAATTAACTGACTGCTTTCCCATGTTGCTAACCATTTAATGACAACAATACTGGGAACAACAACTAATTGTACTTCATCGCAGAAAAACTTTCCTATAAGGAACTCTAGTTTATAGTTTGGTTATTCTATATTCCTGTGAGATTAGCAAACTTGGAAAGGAAATGAAAGGGCTTGAGTTTTAAATATGAATATACAGCATAAGATGTTATGTCAACTTGTGGATAAGGCCCCTTCTCACCTAAACTTGTCATTTATAAAATATTTACTGTATCAGGAAAGGTGTGCAGAAATAGGGAAGACATAATCCTTGCTTGAATAGTTTCATAATAACTCTGGAAACCATTGCAATTGGGCATCATAATTACCAAAACCGTAAACTGTTTCCTGGAGTGGCAAACAGAGGCACCTTTGGCTGCATGTTACAATCCACAATTCAGTTTGGCATAGCATCTTGCGCAAAAGTGTATCCCAAACCACTTTACAGAAGTTAAATTTCCATTCTCAAGCCAATATACGCTATACATTACAGAACAGCTGTTTGCAAACATTGCCTCATGGAAAAAAGAAAAAGGAAAAGGGAAAACCTGAGGCATTAGGTCATGAGATGGGAATCCAAAGGAGAACTTAGGAGGTACGGATCACTAGGGTGAGAAGGAGGGAGAAGAAGAAAGACTGATGAGGAAGGACACACATTAATTTGCAAGACTTAAAAATAGATCTGTGATAATTTAAAGACATATCACACATCTTTTTGCTGAAAGTTAAGAATAAGACAATCTTTTATGAAAGTCAAAGAAGCAGTAGCAGAACTTAAACAGAAAAAGTATGAAATAGAAGCTAATAAACTTTCAAAGTGGTAGTATTAATCGTCTCAACTAATATGGGGTAAAAGCAGTAAAATGGTGTATTTTGAGTTAACCTGAATTGTGGTGAACTATTATCTAGAAAAGTTGGGGTAAAAGATGTACTGTGAAGGCTAACTCCATAAGCACAAATACTCCACATGAACGGTGCATTTAAAAATGAACGCAATTTTATAAAATATGTTTAGTACTAAGAAAACCAATTAGACCAATTAGATACTTTTAGAATCTTGCCTGTTTTTTAAAAAAACACAAAATATCAAGTTTATTTTATCTTTGAGTCCTAGAGTACCAGTTAATGGGGAACTGTATTTAACAAATGACAAGAGTTTGTTGTACTTAAACTGGATTCATAATATAAAATCCTGCTTTTAAACTTAAATAAAATTTTAAGTAAAAATTACTCCCAAGAATACAGAGGGGAAATATTTGACTCTTTATTTAGATTTCATATCATTTAAATAATAGGAAAATTTTTAAAAATTTATTTTAGAGAGAGAAAGAGAGAGGTGGGGGGGAGAAGAGAAAGAGAGAGAGAGAGAGACATTGATTTGCTGTCCTGCTCGTCCATGTACTCACTGATTGACTCCATATGTGCCCCAATCAGCAACTGAACTCTCAACCTTGTTGAATTGGGAGGATGCTCTAACCAACTGAGCTACTTGACCAGGGCAATAGTAAAATATTTTTACAAATTCAAATTCTCCATTTTGGATCTTTACTTGAAACTTAAGTTTCTATTTCAAGGATCATCCACATAGCAAATTAATCTTCCATGTAGTTTGCATAACAAACATTATGCATGTTCCATGAACTCCAAGATTATTCATTTAACCGGGGGTGTACATAACCCCTGGTTCATAACTCATTAAGAGTTATGAACTTCTTAATTGGTAGTTACAAAATAGTCACAGGTATGTAAAGTACAGCAGAAGGAATCAGTTAATAATATTGTAATAGCTATGTATGGGGCAAGGTGGGTAAGGGAAATGTTGGGGGAAAACTTTGTAAAGTATATGATTATCAACCACTATATTGAACACCTGAAACTAATACAGAATGATATTGAATGTAAACTGTAATTGAAAAATCCAATGGAAAAAAGTTATACACTTCTTTTAAGGTGGTATATTCTTGAGTCCTGAAGTTTTCCACATAAAAATATGATTAAATCTCCTGGCTGGTGTAGCTCAGTGGATTGAGTGATGGTCTGCGAACCAAAGGGTTACTGGTTCAATTCCCAGTCAGGGCACAGGCCTGGGTTGCAGGCCAGGTCCCCAGTAGGGGATGCGTGAAAAGCAACCACCCATTGATGTTTCTCTCCTTCTCTTTCTCCCTCCCTCCCCTCTCTCTAAAAATAAATAAATAACATTTAAATAAATAAAAAAGATTAAATCTGTATCTTGTGTAAGTTTTGTTTTTGGCATCTGCTCATTTTAACTTGGCAGGTATCTCATTCTGCATGATACCACAATATACCTGGAAAGTAAAGAAATTAACTCCATAATGTATTATTTCCCCTGGACACTCAGTGGGTTGCAGATGAATTTGTTATGACTGGCCTTTGAGGAATATTGAAAATTACACAGATATCATTGATATTGGCAGCTTAACAAGGTTTAGTAATGACTGATTTTTCATATATGAAAATTTCCCCTAGACTGGGTACAATTAAGGTTTTTTCTTTATCTTCTTAAATGTACAGTATTTGAAAAAAATCACTGTGTCTTAGAAGAAAAACAATGGACTTTTCAGGAATTTTATGCTATTAAGCATTTGAAGAATGGCAGTAGAACAAAGGACGCTGCCCTGCATCTACTCCTCTCCCATTTGCTCACTCTAAAATGGAAAACAGAATCACGAGTGGTTAGTGGTGTTGGATCCAGAGTCAGGATGACCATCTTGGTTTAGCTGTTTCCTTATCTGTGTGAAGGAGGTGAACACTGTATTGACTTCAGAGCTCAGCACAGTGCCTAGCATACAAGCGTGAGGTAAACAGTGGCTAATCTTGTAGTTGCTGTTACTATTTGTAACTCTGAGACCTCTGAGACAACCCCAAGATTTCTCAACACTATGGTGATGAGGGTTCCAGCTGTACTGCCGAGGTCATGCCCCCCAGACCCAGCCTCGTCTCAGAGTCCCACCGTCCCAGCAGGGGTTGCACAGGTGGACTGCAGGTGACTCTTCAGCCTGAGCAGGCTCTTCTGGTGGCTGCTAACTGTGTTCTTCTCTATGGAGAGCAGCATTATGTAGTAGAAAAAGACACACGCATGTACACACAGAGCTCTGAGAACCTCAGCTAAAGTTCTGTATCAAGCTTCCAGGGGTTCTTGTGGTTGGACTTTGGAAAGGGGAAAGTGTCCATGAACTCCTGGCATTATATGCTAAATATTCTTTAGTGTTCATTTTTTATGCAAGAGAAGTCCATAACTTTCAACAATTTCTCCAAAGATTCTGTGTCTTAAAAATGATCAAGAACCACTCTGAGCTTCAATGTTCTCCTCTGTAAAATGAGAATTAAAAAAAATAGCCCTGTGGGCCTACGGGATTGTTCTGAGGACCCATCTAAGGAGCATGAAAGCACACTGTAAGTCATTCCTATGCAAGTGTTTGCTATCACTAACCTTGCTACCATTTTTTTTCATCAGTTTGTATGAGCATTTCTCATTACACAGTGTCATCCACAAGGAACTCAAAATCTTTTACCTACTTTTTGAAAGCCATGTCATGGCTTCCCCAAGCAGTTGTCAGGTATCCAACCCACGGCCTGCAGGCTGCATGCAGCCCAGGATGGCTATGAATGTGACCCAACACAAAATCGTAAATTTACTTAAAACCTTTTTTTTTTCTCATCAGTTTTCATTAGTGTTTGCATATTTAATGTGTGGACCAAGACAACTCTTCTTCTTCCAGCGTGGCCCAGGGACATGGAAAGGTTGGCCACCCCTGCTGGCAATAAATGTTGAAAAGAAGATTGAAACACCACCTTCAGATAATAGTCTACAGAGTTTTTTTTCCATTCACATAGTGTTCTTTTAAAAATGAATTGTTGTTAACTGTTAGAAATCAGGAGTTTTCACATTTAAAAAAATCAGATTTCCAGGTGAGTTGAAAAACTGAAATATCTGGCACCTGCCTGCAAGGCAACAACTGGCTGAACTGAGTAGGATCATATGCCCCTCCTCCCTCTTCAGGAGAATCTTGTGCTCTCGTTTCCTTCCCATGGCAGGCCACATAAGTTCCGCTGGCCTGTAGACATTCATTCTAAATTTCCACTGAGTGTAATTGCTGTGCTTTGAAAAGATATAAAGTATCACCTTGCCCTCCTTTTGTTCTTAGAAAGTTCTTTCAAACTTCAAATATAGAAGAGTTAGAATAAACATTCAGGTAATCAAGGACAAAGTGACTATATTTTCCACACACACTACTTTCCCTGCAGTGAATTCTTGTCCTTTGAAAGAATATCTTCTAACAGGAATATTGAACGGCAAGACCCACAAGGTGATTATAAGATCCAAGAAAGAGGCAAGTGATGTAACTGGGAAAAAGCCACAGTTTGGCCAAAGGGAAGTCCTGGCCTGACTCCTGATTTGACTGTGCACACTTCAGTAGGTATGGGGAAATAAATGGACTGATAACATATCATTTGGGAAAACTTGAAATGAATCAGCAACTCAGAAATTCCTAGTTTTGTCCTGAATAAAAATGTCACTTTTAAGGATAAAAAAATTGTGAAATATAGGATGGTATGTGTTTTCCTTAAATTTCATAGGTTACGAGAGATTTCACAAGGCTGATGTTTCCTGAAACTTACAAGGCGGAAGGGCCACTATGAAAATTGAAAATGCATGCTGAAAAATTAGGAATTGGGAACTTCTTGGTCTTCTTTTTAAATCAATGTTTTCTCACGTTATTAAGGATCCCTAAATAATGCACGGGCTGCTCTAGATTACAATACAGAAGAAAAAATGACAGAGGGAAACCCATGTACGACGGTGCTGGCGTTGGAATTTTGATTCAAAAGAAGACAATATCAATTACCTAGACTTGTGAAAGATTCCATGATTTGTAAAGTCATTACCAAACTAAAATTTATGCTGGATCATGGACGATAGTAAAGGCTTCTGCAAAAGGGATGTGGTACGGCAGAGGCCATCCATTCAAGCAGTATACCCTGTAGGAAGTTTTTCTAAACCTAACTGTAGGGGCCACTTGGGTTAGCACAAGGCTGCACAGTAAATCTGCCATTCTTAGAGGGCCAAATTTCTCAGTGCACATTGAACCAATAGTACCGCTATGAAACTGTGTAAGCTAGATTGTGTGCCAATGTAGTAAAATGCTCCTCAATAAACTTGTTTTCACAAGAAGTTTGCCCACTCACGCGTCCCAAAGCTGTTGTGATCTTCATTGTTGAGGCCGATCGAGCAGCAGGGACGTTGTTCTATTTCTGGACATGTTTGAGTTCTCTAATGAATAAAGCTAACAGCTCATGGCTGCTTGGACTGTCACTTGATTACCCCAGAGGGATTTTCTTTTCTTTTTCTTTTTTGTCTTTAAAATTGGCCTCCTAGTTTGTTTTTAACTACCTTGTGCACAGAGGTCTGAAGGGGAAAGCAGATCAAAGATCAGCGCCAAACATAAAAAGCAGCTGTAGTTAATTAAAGGCAAATGAGGGACATCTGACTAGATTCTTTATGAGCCGCCTTGTCACACATTCAACAGTCTATAATCTCTGTGACCTTGTCCCTTGGTCCTGAACTGTCGCCAGACCTGAGAAATGGATACATCTCAAATTTATATACTAACGGTAAAAAGGGAGGAATGTTCAGGGTGTGGCTTAAGAAAGAGGAAGTGATGTGGCAGAAGAACACAGTGAAAGTGGAGTTACCTGGGATAATGGGAAGTCACCTGGAGTTTCCATTGCAAAGTGTCTTTTCTTACAGTGAAAATAAAGTGGTTTGTTAATAGAGAGGTAGAGGTAGATAATCAGATTATAAAAAGCAACATTTCTGAGGTGAAGTGTAATACTTACCCTGCTCTGATTTAAAAGAAAATGAACTTGAAATACTCTTAACAGTATCTAGTATTTAAATTTTTTAAAAAATTACAAATGTTCCTATTTCAAAAGTGTTTTAAAATCTAAATCAGTCAAGTGAAACAATTAATATTTTTTTCTAATTTTACAAGCCATACAGGTTCACTCCAAATACTTGAAAAATATTGGAGACATATAAGAAAGAAAACAAAATTTCCCCTAAACACAGACTCTGAGAGAGCCCTGTTATGATTTATATGTAAATCAAGAAAAAATTTTGGGTAGTACATACTACCAAAAAAACAAAACAAAACAAAACCCCAGGGAAGTCAAGTGGTGCACGTGTGTATAGATGGCCAAGGTGGCCACAAAGCATGTGTGGTCAAGTGAAAGGTCTGGGTTCTAATAAGTCACTGACCTCTGTCAATACGTGGAACATGGTTATTAGGGTCTACACTGGCCCTTTAAAAATGCCTGTCCAGCATGGATAAAAGAAAAGCCACTGAATCCTCTCTAATCTATAACAAGCTTACTTCTTATAGACTCAGAATGGTGCACTGCACGCCCCAGCTTCCATTCTCTCTTGACTGGAGATGGGGGACAATTGGGAAAAATCCCTACTTTACAGAAAACCTGAGATCATATCTCTAGGGATGCTCTGGAAATCACAAAGCATTAATTATTAACTATCAGCAGAACTAACCAACACAAGTGAGAGTTATTCTTTTCTAAGTTGTCATCTCCACCATCTACAAATGCATTAAAAAGGTATTGTCATTGTTTAAAACATTGTAGACATTTTTGGATTCCCTTGAGCCTGGGATATATAGTTTTCAAAAATGTAAAGTGGTAACTTTGAAGTTAGATTCAGTTTCTAGAAAGAATAAAGTATCAGATGAAACCAAGAGTGGTGAATACAGATGCTGGTCAGACTGGACCATACCACCCTAGATATCAAAAGAAATGTAGCCACAGAACAATGTGATGATCATTGTATAGAGACTAATTATTTCCAAAGAGTATTCCAAGAGTGAGTGTCCAAAAAATACTTTAAGGCAGTGCCTTGAAAGAAGCTACTAGTTAAAAGGGCAATATTCAATTGAATAAATTCTTATTTCTTCTTCATTTAAAAAAGCACTGGTTACTTTGTGTTCATACTCTGTAATTTCATAGAACTCTAGGGGGGAGAGACATGGGAAAGCTTCTTAGCTGAATTTGGATTTGAGGTGCTATTGAAGGGTAGAGAAGATGTGGTTGGGAGAGCAGACAGAGTGGATTTCAGGGAGGTGGAATCATGTGTAGAAATGATGGCATCACAGAGGACTTTTAGGGCAGCGACACTATTCTTATGATACTATAATGATAGACACATGCCATTATACATTTGTAAAAACCTGTAGGAGCAACACCAACGAGAGCGAACCCTAACACAAACTGTGAGGGTGACGATGTGTCAGTGTCGGCTCTTTGACTGTAAAGAACGTACCATTCTGGTGGGGATGTTGAAAGTGGGAGGTGTGGTCTGTATGCGTGGAGACGGAAAGTATATGGGAACCCTCTTACTTTCTCATTTATAATCTAAAATATAGCCTATTTTTTTTTTTTTTAAAAAGATGGTGGGAAAGTACAAGGCGTTGATGGGGAATGGGAGGAAAGAAGAATTCGAGAGCATTCAGGCAAAGGACTAAAGACTACAAATGAGAGAAGGCAAAATTCCGGGAAATGCGAGGGTTGCAGTTTACATGGTGCTGTCCGACAGAACTTTCTGTGATAGTGGAAATATTTTATAATCTGTGCTGCCCAACATGGTAGCCACTAGCTTCATATGGCTTCCGAGTGCATGAAATGTGGCTAGGATGACCGAACAAATGATTTTTTGTTTTCACTTTAATTTAAATCTAAATAGCCATATGTGAGTAGCAGACACCATACTGGATGGGGCAGAGCATAGAGGGGGTGGGGGCCCTGTGACTAGGAACGGAGAGTTCTCTAGTATCTAGGTACTAGAGAATCTTCATGCCATATAAGGAACCATTAAATGTATCCCAAGGAAGATAAAAAGCCAGTGAAAAGACTTAAGAGGAGGAGTAACTAAGATGATCAGTTTCTCTGGTTTTTGGCTGCAGGCTGCAGTGAAAGGATATTTTGGGGTTGGGATGATGATTTACCTAGAGGCAGGGGTGGCAGGGAAAAGATGATTGGATAATTCAGGTAGGCCATGTCATGACCTGAAAGGCTACAAAAGGAAAGACTTGAGGGGTATTTGGGATGTGGGGGAAAGGATGGATTGGATATCAGGTATAAGGGAGGTGGAGGGATGGATCCATGAGGCCTGAGAGTGGTAGACGGTGCCATGCACTGAAGAACAGATTAGAGGAGATGATGAGTCTCCTCATCTTATGAACACACTGAGTGTGAGGGGCCTGGTGGCGTCCAAATGGGATGACATGCATTTGAGAGCCGTACACACGGGGGTGGACACTCATCACAGGAGGGGATGAGACCATCGGGTCTGCAAGAAAGAAGAGGGAGCAGAACACAACTCTGGAAAACACCGATTCCCTGACATGATGTTTTTAATCAGTTTCATATTCGTTTCTGCATATTCTGGCAAGCCATATTAATCTAAACTTGTGATTCTTTTAAGTAAAAACCCCAAGCTCACAGTCTTGGTACCGCACAGCTCTCTCTCAGCAGGCAAGTGTTTGGGATTCTCTTTCCACCCACACCCATTTTCAGGACACAATGATGTATGAAAAGTATTATTCTAAATTCAGTTTTTAAAAAAATTCAGGAAAAATTTCATATAAAACAGAGTGAACTCTAATGCAAAAAAAAAAAATAATGGTGATAGAGACTACATTAGTTAAGCATTTGTAAAAGAAGTTAATAAAAATATAGTCCTCAAAAAATCCACGTTTCTCTCTCCTATAAATTTATTATCAGATGCACAGTACCTTTCATCCATCTGGCGAACTACCAAGTAAACTACCAACAACTAATTACCTCACGAAAGAAGGGAATACACAGATTTTTTAAATTGGAAGCATAATACAAATTCTCCTAGCTATGTACAGACAATGATTATATCATTCCAGGGCTGTAGTTTACTTTGCTTTATCAACAGTTTTTACTGTGCAAACCAGAGCCTTCATAGAGGGTACCATTGTTCCCACATAAAGCTTATGATCACACATAGTAAAGGTGTGTAAGTGCTACTCTCAGTTACTTAGGTCATATCGAACTGTCAAATGCTCTTATTTGGGGGAAGCATAGCTAATAAATTAACTGAAATATTACTTATTGCATCTTAAATGTTTTTTAAAAACCCAGCAGACAATGCAATTATAAGTCTAGGGACCACTATAGAAGAGTCTTATTTGAAGAACCCAACAGACACTTCTTCATAAATAGATTATGATAGGTCCAATGTTGGGTCATCCTTTTATCTAAGTCTCCTTTGAAGCACTTAGTAAGTATCAAAGTATAGAGTTTTGAACATCATATGAAGCAGCTTGGATTTTGCAGGTGTGAAAAAGGAAGGTATCAAAGTGTTAGGAGATGAGTTATGGTATGGTAGTAACAGGGTCTCAGAATCTATGTTCTGAGAGAACAGCAGTGGCAGAATTGGAGTGTGGAGAGACTGATTTGTGAGCTCAGACAAGAGGCTTTCATATTAACTTGGAAGAGAAAAGATCAGTGCCTGAAATTGGGAAGTGGTGGCGAAGAGAGAGAAAAGGGGATTAATCAAGAAGATACTTAGAAGTTGAAATGGGAACTGAGAAATAATCCTGAGGGCATTACCTGAGGGGATTGAGTAGATGTTTTTGATCCCAGTAATAGCTAAAGATATTACAATTATTTCTTAGCCTTTATTTGCGGTGCTCTCCTAGAAGCATCATGGAAGTGCTAAGCCCTCGTGAGTGGCTTGTTTTGGATGACAGCAGTTTCTTCGCTGAGCAGCACCGACGCATTGTCGGTGATCTGCAGAACTCTCACCTGAGGCAGAAAGAACTCCTTAAACTAAGTCTGTCAATCAATGCTCCATTTACCATATTTTGTAAATTCTTACTTGTTTCTCTAAGTGAATTGTGCCTATCAATGTATGTTTTCTATTTCCTGAACTGTGAAAAAAATTTTAGTAGTTTTTAATATGATAAAAGAGAAGTAACTCGACCTGCTAGTGTTCTATGAATCAAAATACTGTAGATTTTAAAAGCCCTAGTAAAACTAAATCAGCAGCTGTCACAAAGCTCTGTTCTATTTTGAAGATGGTACTTCTTCTCTTACTGCTATTACGGCAGCCCCCCCTTATCCATGGGAGATATACCCAAGACCCCCAGTAGATGCCTGAAACCACAAATAGCACTGAACCCTTTATAGACACTATGCTTTTCCCTATATATACATGTCTATGATAAAGTCTAACCAATGCATCATGCACAGTAAGAAATTAACAATAGCTGATAACATAGAACAATTATAACAACATACTGTAATAAAAGTCACGTGAATGTAGTCTCTCTCAAAATATCTTATTGCACACTCACGTTTTCATGGAAAGGAAGCACTATTTAGAGCTTCTCTTCGACATATCTGAATTGCCAGCATCACTACTCTAGTGCTTTGGGGCTGTTACTAGGAAAAATCAGAGCTACCTGAACATAAGCCCTGAGATACTGCATCAGTTGATCTAACAACAAAAGGGCTACTAAGTGACTAATGGGCGGGGAGCTTACACAGTGCAGGTATGCTGGACAAAGGGATGACTCATGTCCCAGGCAGGACATCACAAGGTCCCATTTATGCTACACAGATCCACCTGCAATTTAAAATATATGAATTGTTTGTTCCTGGAATTTTCTAGTTTATATTTTCAGACTATGGTTGACCGTGGGTAAGTGAAACTGTGGAAAGTGCAACTATAGATAAGGGTGATACTACTATACTGTTACTGCTAACAGTAATTCTACAACTACTCTTAGTATAACTGCTACTGTCATCACCACCACTACTACTGGCTAACAGGGAGGAGAAATAGTTTGCCCAAGATCACACAGCCATTCAAGGAAAAGTTGGGATCCAATCCTTTGGTAGAGACTGTTACTTTGGTGTCCCCAATAAACCAAACTTCTCAGTATTCCTGCCCTGTAGGAATGTGCTCTGCAGGTGACTTGCTGTGAACAGTAAGATATTAAGTACCTATTACGCAAGCAAAGGCTTGATAAGCCACTTACATACTGCAGTTTGCTCACAGGCTGGTACATTTCGTTTTGGGACCCAGCTGCTATATGCTGAAAAGCTGAAGCCCCAGGGGGAGGCCACTCTAAAGGGACCAGAGACCCTCCAGACCCAGCCAACAGCCTGCACCAACTTCTGGCCACGTGAGGGAGTCCCCTCAGTCACTGCAGCCCCAGCTACCACCCCACTGTGCCTAACTGCAGGAGAGGTTCTGATGGGAGCCAGCGGAACTGCCCACGGGAGTTCCACCAACCCACAGAACTGTAAGAAATGGCTTTAAAAATGGCTGTTGTTTTAAGCAACTAAACTTTCGGGTGATTTGTTTAAAAAAATTGTTTGCTCCAAAGTCTATGCTCTTAACCACTTTGCTACTCTGAACTGAAGTTACCTTCTAAATAATCATTATGTATATACATATACCGGACAGGGCAACATCGGTTTATAGTTACCAGGACGTGAAGCACAGTTTATTCTTATATTAACATTTATTAATTATTGTGTTATTTTCCATACAAAAAACTACAAACCTACTTTTGCCCCACCATGTGTATATATATGTATGTACATATATATATAACATGAGTATTTATTTACTGTGTACTTATTAACAAGTAGTTTAAAGTAACTACTTGTTATTTTAAATCTATGTATTTATAAAATTTGTCCTCTTATTATTTTTAATTTAAATACAATCCTAGGAATTAAAATATATCCTAGGAATTAAAAACTAACAAATGACCTATCCATGGACAAGAAAGTTCAGTTTTACCACAAGAACTAAGTTGTAGAAAGGATTAGCTCTATCTAATTCTTAAGTGTTTATAACAATGTTCAGTTACTAATTCTATCGCTCAACAAATAGTTAACATTTACTGCACAAATACTATGTGTGGGTGAGCATGCCGAGCCGTCTATCTACATACGTTTACTCCTCACAAGGCAGCTGTAACAGGACCCAGGCCTGAGGTTCCAGCTGGTGAGTGGCAGAGCCTTGTCCAGCCTCAAGTTCATTTAACTTCAGAGCCCAAGCTCCTCCCCAACACTCTGCTGCACTGGGTGCTGCCATAGGAACATCAGGCACTAATCAAATTCTACTGGATTATGACTGAAAGTGTTATTGAATAGCTAGTCCCATTAAAATAGCATTCAAAAGTGCCTATTCCTAGTTTCAGTTTGAACTGGTACAGTCTGCATTTTAAGATAAATCTATAGATTATCTTTAAACTCATGCATATACATATGCAAATTAATGTTTAATGCATGAAATCCTTTTTGTTTTGCATTAAAATTTGTCCACATGTTAGTTTGCAGGGATTTTAAGCCTCTGCCTGGCTAAAGTCAATGCCTAAATTATTAGCTTGATCCTCTCCTCAGACGGGTGACCAAGCTGGACTATCCCAGTGAGGTTACTTGTACAGCTTATCTCTCATATAATGTGCCACAGTAAATTCTAGTGTTCTTTTCACCAATCTACTTCCAAATTCTCTCCCCCCCCCCACTGGACTGTGAGGACTTTGAGAACAAGAAATAAATTTATTAAAAAAAAAATCTATGTTGTCATAGCATCTGGGGTGAAAGAAGGCAGCTTCCTCCAACATTTCTCCCTCTTGTCCCCATCAGCCACCCACTTGGGCTGCCCTTCCACCTGCCACCGGCTGAGATAACGTGTTCTATTGTGAGATAACAGTAATAACATAACTTCAAGCAGTATGGCAACTTCAAGTAATAATGAAACTTTAAGTTTTCATTATTAAGGTCACTCTCTTTTTTCATTTCAAAAGACATTTTACTTATACAATATGGGCTTAAAGATCAGAAAATGATATTTTATAAAAAGGGAAAATCTTGACACAAAGGCTACTGTATAAGCCTCTATGTTATTTAGATAGCTAACATCCAAAACTTATCTTGGGAGGAGAAAACACCTTGCAGTAAAGGTTGAAGTAGCCTGATGTCCGAACTGAGTTTTGAAGGATAAGAATGAGTTGTCTGAGTAGATGTTTATAGTCCCTTCCACCATTAATGGTAGAAAACCAAGGGTTAAGAAGACTGAGTGAAGAGATTTCTCAGTCTACAGTAGATCATATGTTGTCAGAAGAACATTTTATGGATCATTAAATTCTCACGAGAGTAAAATAATCATGGCAAGCATTAAGTATTGATTATCCTAAATATCAAATTAAATATTCAAACATGAATGGAAAGCACCACATGGGTAAAACTTTGATAGACATGGAAATTCAGAATTAGAGGAGTCAAAATACTTTACATTATTAAAGTAATAAAGTAAGGCCTGAGGAGTAGTCTAATAAAAATCAAAGGATGCTGAGAAATATTAGGCATTTACAACATGTGATTAGACAGAATATTGCTAAGTCATGTAATGAGAAGTCATAATAATACAGTACGATTGCAATTATATAAGGATTTCCCTTAACAAGAAACTTTTCCAGGGCAGATATTTTACCTAAAAGCTAAATGCTAAATATATTGACATTGGCAGAAGGTAAATAAGAACAAGTGAACATAAACTTTCTAAAGACTAGAATGACTTTAAGGAAACCTTCCAGCTTAGAATAAATACATGTCTAATTTGCTTCCAGCTCCCCTTATACCTAACTGGCTTTAATCACCATAGTGAAAATTAATAAATGATTTGCCAGTGCTTTAGGAGACGATGTAGTCTCCATCTGGTATATCTGAGGCTTGTGAAAACATTTTCCAGCACTACCAGTGACAGAAACCGTTGGTCAGGTAAGCTCTTACAGCTGAAACACAGCCCTTGATTGCCAATGGAAGCTACAGGAAAGGATGGTTAATATAAACAGGCTTTTGCCTGGGCTTCATAGCAACATTACATAAAGCAGTGCTATTCCAGGAGACTTTTATATTTTCGTTTCCAAGAGTCCATAGGGTAATGGATTTGTTCCTTCATCTTGTTTGATCTTTGATATTTAAGAGCAACTTCTGTGTTTTGTTTATTTTTTCTTTGCATTGGAAAAAGAACATAAAGTGAGTGACAACACATAATCAGGGCTAATTGGTATTTTTTTCAGAGAGAAAAAAAAAGAAGGAAACACCTTTTATGATGAGCCAAATGCAAACATTTTACAAATAGGCTATCTTGCACCAAATAATCATGTCAGTAAAAAGAGTGGTTACGTTGCATGCATGCAAGTATTTGTTAGTTTCAGATTTAATCACAGCAAGTGGTTTTAATTTATATTTTCCTGAAATTTGGCTATTACACAAAGCAAGTACTTTAAAAGACTAAATGATTGTCTTTTCCCCCAAGGAAAGAAACTGAAAGTTGATTTCAAACTGCAAGGAAGAATAGAGACAAAGTACTTTAAATCAAAATAAATAAAGGGGGTAGGTAAACCATCCGGTGGCGGACTTGTTTAATACAAGAAGATTTAGTTTCCTTTTTTTAAAAAAATACTATTTTTCATCCTAAAAAGGATCATAATGATGCAAGCTAACTATTCTCCTTAAAATACTATCAAATATATAGGGGTCTTCTTGTTGCAGTTTTGGTAAGGTCTGTGTTTTCGAAACAGGTGATGACAGCAGTACTATTTTGTGTTATTTTAGCCGTCACTAGCCTTCCTAGCATTTTTCACCACTCCCACTTGCTGGCAGTATATCATGGCACAGTTTCAACAGAATTCTACTATGAGCTGTGAGCTAACTGGGAAATGTCAACATGTAAAGCCATGTCTAGAATTAACCTGTCTTTAACAAGGGCAAACTCCCACACTCTTTCTTCTCTCCCAAAACTTAATTACAGCAGAAGTACAGCAAAAAAGGGGTGAAGAGGGGTGGATGAGAAGATGCTAGAGACAATTCTATGACCAAAAGACAAGATAATCACACAAAATCCACCATCAACATTTTACTGTAATACTAGAAAATAATACTGTTTGTCTTGTGAGAGAACAAACTCTTCTAATTAAGAACCACATGGCCATCTGAGTGAGACTCTATCCCCGCAAAGTGAAAGGATCATGCCCACCAGCTTACTGTGACGCATGCCATGTCCCTTCCTCTGCAGAACATCTGACTTTAATTGAATAGTCATTGGGGTTCCCGCTGTGACATCCTAGAGGAAGCATTACACTTTCAGGCATCAGTCTTGGCTGTGTAATCTGCCTCATGTCCCCTCTAATGACAAGAGGTCAACATTCTATGTAGAGCCAAGTTACACACTATATGATAGCTTCTCTTAGCACTGCTCCATAAGCCTAGTGACCTTTAAAAATGACCGGTAGCCACAGGACAAATCATCAATGTCCCTGAAGGTCATGGCCTCCATGGAACTTAATCAGCATCTCTAATCTGTCAGAGTCAAGTTGAGAGTCATCCACTGGAGGGACATTGCTGCCTGCATACCTAAATCTTTTCTTAGATAAGAAATGGATTCAAGGATTTCTGTGGAAAGGCTATGGAAATAAAAAGCAATGTCCAAAACGTTCGGTAAGACTTGAGAAAACAAAGAAATAAAAGGTAGTCTTCAGATTTAAAAAAGTAACAATTGATTAAAGCACTTCCTGGATTCTCAGTAATATGAGAAAATTCCACCAAGAAAAGAACAGAGGTCTAAAGGTCTGCACAGTTGTCAGTACAAATGGCTTCTAAGGATGCTGGTAGCATCCTGGGGACCATGGAATGGCATGAGAAAGAGCTCTCAGGTTGTCTCTTGAAGAGATCACTTCTTATTTGGTCTATTTTTCTTTGTCCTCTCAAAATTTATATTATGTAAGTTACAATACTATTTTATATCAACTTATTTCATACTCTACTGTCAGGGAGAAAATATATATATATATATATATATAGCATATATATTCCTTATTCTTTCTTGTGCATTTATAGTTCAAAGCTACTCATACTGTTCTAGAACAAAACAAACAAAATGCAATGTTTTCCCAATGTAATTTTGATTGGGGCTTCATTTAAATCCACTATTTAACAACTGTGGATAATGTGAAGATGCTGGTGGGGTCTATGGAAACCCATAAAAAGATGCTATCTAATTGTATGTCAGAATGGCCTAAATTGTTGATTTTGTTTAAATAACATAAATTTGAATTTCAATTAATTTTGAAAGAAGGGTACAGATCTTGACAGAGCTATAGCAACCATTAAGGTAATTAGCTTATAACTACTGCCTTTGAACTGTTGACTTCCAGATCTGTATGTCTAGATTTGATGTCTCCAAGGTCCAGGCCCAGCTTTTAAATTGCCCCCTGAACAGCTCCACGTGGATGTCCCCCAGGCACCTCAACCTTGAACTGACCAAACCAGAAGAACCTCTCATTTCTCTTTCCAGAGCCCTCCCTGCTCACCATCAGTCCGCTTCTCCTTTAGCTCCCCCCATGAATTCAAGTCAGAAACCAGGATTTGATCCTAGATGCCTGCATGTCCAAGCTTATCTCTAAATCCTGGGATTTCCAACTCTGATTTCTCTCAAATCCCTTCTCGTCTCTCCATTTCTACTGTCCATCATTATTTCTTGACTGAATTTTAACAATAGCCTCTACTATGGCTCCTTCTGCTTTACCTTTCTCTTCGCTATTTATGTAATTCCATTGTTGCTGTTCCATTACCACAGAGGTAGCCCACTGCCCGTGGGAGAATGACTCTTCCAAACCCCATCTCTTTGTCTAGGACTCCAGTCTTCAACTCCCTCTGCTGTGGGCCTCCCACTTTCTGGTCCTGCAAAAGTAACTGCAGGTTTGTTTTATGCTGGCCCTCCAGACACCAGGGGTGGGAAAGCCCTGTGTGCTTTGTCTCTCTGAGGAATGCCACCTGGGAACCTCCAAACAATATGAAACCTTCTTTCCACAGTTCCTTGTTTGTATCTTGTTTTGCATAATAATCTTGCACATATCTATCCACTTACCCACCAAACTGTGAGCTCCCAAAAAGTCAGACTCTATGTACTATGATAGATGTTCAGCATCTATCACAACACTTGGTGCATAGGAGGCAACTGAATAATGTTGAAAGGGCAAATAAACAAATAAATCAATAAAACACTGAAAGATGCTTCAATTATTGGATTAGAAGCCATGTAAATAAAACAGGAGATATAGAGGCAAACTGATGGTATTTATGCTTTGAATAGTTCCTAATAAAACATTAGAGAAATATTATTTATCAAGAAAAATTAAGTATCTCAGATACAGAATACTATTTATATGAAAAAGCCAGTGGTATCTCACATTTGTATTGTACCATTAGTAGAAAAGATGAAAAATATTCACAGAAAAGTTGAAGACTCAGGAAATGCAGATTTTATTTTCACTCAGTTATAACCTGACTAAGGGCAAATTAAATGTTCTCATGTAGAAAATAGAAACTGGCATCATAACCCTATCATTCTTGATTATAAGTGTTTTCAGGGTCTGAGGTGTGTTGTTCAGCATTGCTTTTTCTGCATAAAAATCTACAGCATTCAAGACAATAGACCTTGAGGAAGAGACAAAGACTTCTTATGTGACAGTGATGCAGAAGTGCACTCTCTACAAGCGAATGTAACATGGAAAGCCCATAAGTTCCTTAGCTCAGACCAGCTTTCTTATTGCATAAGATTTACTATAAAGATTGAGCTAAAAAAGTTGCAAAAAATCTTAACATCAGTATAGCAGATGTTAGACATCCTTTGAGCTCCAGATGTCCAAAACAGCCTGGCTACACTGAGTCAGACCCATGGGTCACCCACCCAAAATCACATGTCTTAACAGAGATCAAGGGACGGTTGTGGGATGCCATGGTTTTCCTCCAAAATGCCAAAACTCAACATGCTAAGCAAGTACTTCTCAAACATTCCCAGTTTCCTAAATAACTTATTGAAAAGCTATCATCCTCAAGTTGATTTAAATTCTTCCTGAAAAACAAAATTTATTACAGACTCCCGATCTGGACCTAGGGAATTGGCTGGACTTGAATCAGAATTGTTTTCAGAACTGCAGGATGAGAAAGCCCAACACAGGGCTTTAAAGGGATTTCTCCAAGGGCAGGGAAATACTGTCCACAATAATTGTGTAAATCTAGAGTCATTTTTAGGAATCACCTTCAATTTAATATAAATAAATGTCATACTTTCTCACTATAAATGATCAGAAACCAATACAACTACAAAAAAAAAACCAGAAAAAAATGCAGAAGCTATAACTTTGTCACACACATTTATTACCTTTAAAAATAACTAATGAAAAACATTCACGCAAACACCAAACCCAAGGTGGGGGGGGGGGGCATGGAGAGAGAAGCTGTAAAAGAAAAAGCCCAAAAGATCCTTTTAAGTGTAAGACACATAAATTTTTCTTTTTCTCTCTCTTTTTAAACAACCCTCCTCTGTGAAAATAGATTTTATGTGATCAGTCAGAACTTCTAGATAGTAACTAAAACAGGGGGAAACAGTAAAAAGAGGAAGAGTTCAGTGCCGAGTTCATGTTCTTCCCCTTGTTGCTCCCATTTCTATTCCTTAGAAATATTTATCTCAGAAAGCTACATAAGATAAATCTATCATTCTTATAAGCTCAGATGCTAAAGTCCTCTCTAACTTCTTTTAAAACAATATTCCTTACCAAATACACTTTGCAATTAGATATTATACTTTATTTTAAACTGCTTCACAGTAATATTGAAATAGCTATTTCCATGTTAGAAGTTAGGGAATTGCTCATTAGGTTATATCTTCATTAGGTTTCTTTCACACATGTTTGAACATGATTGGTTTATAGAGTCATTTTTTTGAGGGGTAAAAACTCTTAATCCATCTTCAGAAGCACTGAATTAATTCTAAGTGTATTTTAACCTTTGATGAATACCTGCTAAGAGATGTTGCAAACTAATAATGAAATAATATGTTACTCTAGAGCCAGAATATCACAATGGTGCTTCCTATGTCCAAAGCCTGGACATAAGTTTCTCTATTTACTGAAATTTTGAAATTTCTCCTTATTATTTTTCCCACTGAATGGCAGAACTGTGTGTGTGTGTGTGTGTGTGTGTGTGTGTGTGTGTGTGTGTGTGTGTAATACTTGAAATATTCAAATGTCAAATTTTTGGTAATGATTCAGGAGGCCAAATACAAATAGTAAGAATTTTGTTTGAATCAGAGATATACCCTCACTTGATTTGCAATCAAAATGTTTCCTTACTAAAGATCACAGACCATATTATTGTATCACATACTTAAAGACAAAAAGACAAATAATCGTGATGAACGAAAGTAAAGACCTTGCCAATGAACTTTATTCTCTGTAAGTGAAATTCTACTACCACAAAAGCTCTCATTCTATAGAGATGTCCTGAAGATATTTTGTCTTGTCAGGTCTCCAGAGTTTTCTTTTTTGATTGCTCATTTCAACTCTGGAAATCAGTCAAACAAACACAAACACTCAAAATGTAGCTGAAGAAGCAAGTTTTGAAGTTCTGCTGTATTGGGGAAGTAAACCAGTTAACATTTCCTCCAGGTATTGTGTTAATTTTATAAACTTTTCTTTCTAGTTAGATTTATGGAAGGACTATATATATATATATTTATATATATTCTCCTATTATAGTGACATATGCATGAAAAAACTATTGATTCAGGTAAAAATACACTCCTATTTCCATAGAAAATTTAGAATTACAAAACAAGCTTCCTTTAAAATTTTATGTTATACACAGGTGGTAGGAATATGATATAATTTTTTAAAATATGGATTCAAGTCATTTTAACTATGTTTATATTTACAGCATTTACAAATCATGGCAAGTTAAATATTCTTTATAATCAGGACAGCTACTCTAACAGACTTTCTAAACAATTTCATATAAATATTATTTGAGAGATTCCACATGTTGAGAAGGTACTATGTGTCTTAAAAGAAAACTGGGAGATTCCCAAGCAAAGACTTTCCATCATAGCTTCTTTAATGTCTCTGGAAGAAGTGCCACGAGACAGGGAAGACAAATGTGTTTTATAGTGATGCTACGCTGAAAAAAGATTTTAATTATTTTTACCTCCATTCTTGCAGTTTTCTTACAGATAACTGCAGTAGATAAAAGCTACAGAAATAGAAAAGGAGGAGCAACAGTAATTCCACTAATATTAGGGGAAATCTTATGGCCCTTACTCCAAAAGAAATCCTAAAATTAACTAAAGTTAATTCACTCACCACTTTTCTGTTCAATAAATATTGTTCACATACAACCTATGTACTAGGAAAACAAGTTACATTGGTAACTAATGATTCATGATCTACAATCAATCATATATGGGAAAGTGAATCTGCTTGCCTTTAACTGTTCCATAAAATAACTTAAGGATTTTAGGTCTAATACAGCCTTAAAAATTGAGTCCTAATAAAAACACTGAGTCCTCCTTTAATGTTGTT
The DNA here is from genome assembly GCA_004027475.1 of Anoura caudifer. Taxonomy (NCBI): domain Eukaryota; kingdom Metazoa; phylum Chordata; class Mammalia; order Chiroptera; family Phyllostomidae; genus Anoura; species Anoura caudifer. The sequence continues at coordinate 22,854 of PVKU01002104.1, forward strand.
TAAAACATACAAGCTAGAAATTGTGATCCAATAAACTTTGCCCTCAAGTGAGAAAATAATAGTAGTAATTATTTCTCCATTAAAGAGAATATAATTTCATTTGTTTATTCAGAGAACATATATTGAGCACTTTCTACATATAAGGCACATACTAGGTCTTAGAGATTCTAAAATGAAATTACCATATAAAAGAAAAAATTACAATAAGTTTATGAAAATTTGACAGGCTAATTCTTATCATGGAAATGCAAAATATACACAGAGATGAAAAAGCCAGGAAGACCAAGGTGACCATGATAAGGAACAAAGTCAGAGGACTTACTCTGCTACATAGATGTGTGATAAAGCTACGGTAATTAAGACAATGTCATACTGGCTTCAGGATAAACAAATAAACCAATGAAATAGAATTTTAAAATCTACAAATAAATCTATGCATATAGGCTCACATGATTCATAACTAATGTGCCACTGAAGAACTGTAAGGAAAGGAAGGTCTTTTCAATAAATGGTACTGGGGCAATTGAATATCCATATAGAAGAAAAATCAGTCTTGAATCTTATACCACACTACCTACAAAAATCAAGTCCAGATGGATTGCACATCTAAACATGAAAAGTTAAACAATAAAACTTTAAAGAAAAACCACAGAAGACAATCTTCAGAAACTGGAGGTAGACAAAGATTTATTAAGCAGGTCACAGAAAGAGCTACATAAAAAATGATAAATTCAGTTATGTTAAAATTTTGAAAGTTCACCAAAGGAAAAATTAAGAGTGAAAATAAGATCCATAGTGTGGGAGAAGTATTTGTACTATGCATACCAACAAATGACTCCCATCTTGAACATGTAAATGATTCTTACAAATCAATAGAAATAAGTCAGAAAAAGGGGAGCAGAAGACTTGAATCTTCTTGAATAAACAGTTCTTATGAAAAACAGAACTTAAGAAAAAGTTCTCCAATTCATTAACCATCGTGAAAATGAAAATTAAATCCACAATGCAATGCCATAATACATTAATCAGAATGGCTAAAATGGCTAACACATATACACATTATCAAATGTTATTGAGGATGTGGAACTGAAACTCTCACATATTGCTTAACTATAAATTGGTAAAACTACTTTGGAGAACTGTTTGGCAGTATCTGCCATAGCTGAACACACACATACTTTATGACACAACGATTCCATTCAAGGAATATACCCAACAGAAAAAATCAATGTATATATTGATCAAAAGATATGCATAAGCAAGAGTGTAATAAATGTAATTTCTTCAAACTAGACCACCAGAAGTAGAATGCATAAATTAACTTGCATTATAATATTCTATTTTAATAAAAAATGAATGAAGTAGAGCAGTGAGTTTTCAAATGGTATGCCATAAAATTTTTTTTAATTATATTTTATTGATTATGCTATTACAGTTGTCACATTTCCCCCCATCATTCCACTCCACCCTGCACACCCCCTCCCACCCACGTTCTCCCCTTTAGTTCATGTCCATGTTTCATAAGTTCTTTAGCTTCTACATTTCCCACACTATTCTTGCCCTCCCCCCATCTATTTTCTACCCACCATCTATGCTACTTATTCTCTGTGCCTTTCCCCCCCCTTTCCTCCTCCCACTCCCCTGTTGCAAACCCTCCATGTGATCTCCATTTCTGTGTTTCTGTTCCTGTTCTACTTGTTTGCTTAGCTTGCTTTTGTTTTAGGTGTTGTTGTTAATATCTGTGAGTTTGCTGTCATTTTACTGTCTTATTTTTTATCTTCTTTTTTTTAGATAAGTCCCTTTAACATTTCATATAATAAGGGCTTGGTGATGATGAACTCCTTTAACTTGACCTTATCTGAGAAGCACTTTATCTGCCCTTCCATTCTAAATGACATCTTCCCTGGATAGAGCAATCTTGGATGTAGGTCCTTGACTTTCATGACTTGGAATACTTCTTTCCAGTCCCTTCTTGCCTGTAAGGTCTCTTTTGAGAAATCAGTGGACAGTCTGATGGGAACTCCTTTGTAGGTGACTGTGCCCTTATCCCTTGCTGCTTCTAGAATTCTCTCCTTCATTTTAATCTTGGCTAATGTAATTATGATGTGCCTTCGTGTGTTCCTCCTTGGGTCCACCTTCTTTGAGACTCTCTAAGCTTCCTGGACTTCCTAGAAGTCTATTTCCTTTGCCAGATTGGGGAAATTCTCCTTTCTTATTTGTTCAAATAAGTTTTCCACTTGTTGCTCTTCCTCTTCCCCTTCCCCTTCTGGTACCCCTATAATTTGGATGTTGGGACATTTAAAAGATATCTGGGAGGTTCCTAAGCCTCTCCTCATTTTTTTGAATTCTTGTTTCTTCATTCTTTTCTGTTTGTTTGTTTCTTCCTTCTGGTCCACTCCATTGATTTGAGTTCCAGTTTTCTTCCCATCACTATTGGTTCCCTGTGCGTTTTTCTTTGTTTCACTTACCGTAGCCTTCATTTGTTTATCTAATTTGCGACCAAAATCAACCAATTCTGTGAGCTTCCTAATCACCAGTGCTTTGAACTGTGCTTCTGATAGGTTAGCTATCAGTGCTTTGAGCTGTACATCTGATAGGTTGGCTATCTCTTGGTCACTTAGATGAATTAGCTCTGGGGTCCTGATGTGTTCTCACATTTGAGTCATCCTTGGTTTTTGTTTTTGTTTTTTTTTTGTTGTTGTTGTCTGGTTGTGGCTGTTACTTTGTAAGTGAGGGCAGAGCCTTAGGTGTTCACCAGGGCAGGGCAGCCCAGTCGCTGGGTTGTGGTTCTGGATGTGGGTGCGGGGTACAAGGGGGATAAATGGCGCTTGCTCTGAGCTCTCTTACAGATTCCAGTCCCTTCAGCCACTTTCCCCAAGCAAATTGTGCCCTTCTGGTGCTGATTTCCATGTGGGTGGGCCTGTGCACGCTCCAGGACCCCATGGGTCTCCCCAGCGAACTCTCCTGTGAGGCTGGGACTCCCTCCTGGCACCTCAGCCTCTACAAGTGTTTTCAATGGGTGCTTTTAGGTTTCACTTCCCGGTGCTGGGGCCCTGTGTCGTGCAGTCTGTCTTGCTGCCTGTTTTCCCCTGGTTTATCTGTGCACAAATGTGTGTCTGTGGTCAGCCGCCTTGGCCTCCTTGCATTTGGCAACTGCCCCCTGTGTGCCTGGGGTGACTGCGCACCCGGGACCACCAGCCACCGTCTTCTCCCCCAGCAACCCCTCTCCCCCGTCACCAAATCCACCCCTCTTACCAGTCTGGGTGAATAGTTGTCGGACTTTCGTACAATTCAGTTTTCTCTGTCCTGGTTAGGGTTTTTTTTGGCTCTATATTTTTGTTGTCCTTAATCTTGGTTGTGAGAGGAGGCACAGCGTGTCCATCTACGCCTCCATCTTGGCGGGAAGTCTCCAAAATTTTTAAAACATGCAATACCTGACTATTTATTCAGGGGCACTGACCTCTTTTCCCTTAGATTATCAAATGAAAAAACAACAACAGCCAGCACAACAGTAGCCATCCAGTGTGAATGAATCAAAATTATATGTATTTTTTGTCAGATTGGCAAAAAATACATTTTTAGTGTGTCATAGAATTTTAGTAATTAGTTTATGTGTGCCATGCGATGAAAAAGGATGAAAGTAGCTAAACAAGAGAGCTATGTAAAACAAAATGAGTGAATCTGAAAGTATATAATAGTGGATTAAAGACAACAGACTTCTAAAAGCACATACTGTATGACTCCATTTCTATAAAGTACAAAAGAGGGCAAAACTTAGGTTTTGTAAGGCAGTAGGTATTAGAACAGTGCTTAAACTCCCTGGGGAGGACATGACAAGTAGAAGGGGACAAAAGAGGACTTCTGGGGTGCTGATTATGGTCTGGGATGCAGGTTTAGGTAGATGTGTTTGTTCACTTTACAAAAATTGCATTAGGCTGAACATTTAGGATGTGTACACTTTTCTGTATGTATGCTATACTTTAAGTTAAGTGTCACTTTTAAAATTACAGTATGGAAACTTCTCATTCTGCCCATGATTCGGTCTCACAAGTGAATTTGCCCTCCCATCAAAAACAACTAGAAAACCAGAAAAAATAAGAAGCAGCTGTTTCCAGACAGTTGATAACTAGCTGTGCTGGGCTCTTTTCCCTAAAAGGGAAACAAGTAAAGTTGTCTCTGGGTCACCCCTGCATTTCTCCTGGAAACAATATATAAACTGCAGTGCAAAGGGGGCAACCCCACCAAAGTACCATGGTCTTGTTGAATTGAAGAGACAGAGATTAGAACTCAGGAAGGCCAAGGCATCACTAACTTGGAAGACAGAATACCAAACAGAAATCATCTGTGCAGAGAAGGTGCTCCAGACATCTTCATGGGCATCCTCTTGGGTTTTTTCCTAAATCATAGGAAGTATATTTTTATATATACAAATATACACATTTATATATACAAATATACACATTTATGTATACATGTTTAATGCATATAAATGTATATATAAAATGTATATAATGTGTGTATATGATATATATAATGTATACATGCATGTTAAATATATGTTTACAGGATATATAGATTATATATAATATAGGATATATACAGGATATATATATAATCTATATATATTATATATATAATCTATATATCCTGTAAGGTACATATATATATATCCTGTCCAGAAAAAGTCCAGCCATTGTTAGTATAAGAAGAATGGTTTGTGCAACATTGATGTAACCTGGCAGCCAAGGAGAGTGGACTGGAATGCGCATGTGTGAACAATGACAACTTCACTGTACTAGTCAGTAAGGTGGTAGATGCTACTGAGTGAGCATGTGTACTGTGTGGCCATTGCATTCAAAATGATTAATCAAGGAGAGCAACACATCTGCATCAAATTTTGTGTGAAACTTTAACATTCCTCCATGGAAACTATTTGGATGATTCAGAAGGATGATTCAGAAGGTCACAGCTATGGGCACCTGGTGATTGGCAGCTTCATCACAACAGCATGCCCACTTATGCATCACATCTTGTGCAGAGTTTTTGGCAAACATCAAACCACCCAGGTGACTCAGCCCCACTACAGACCAGATTTGGTGCCCTGCAACTTCTGGCTTTTCCCAAAACTAAAATCACCTTTGAAAGGGAAGAGATTTCAGATGGTTGATGAAATTCAGGAAAATATGATGGGGAAGCTGATGGCAATTGGACCTATGTGAGGTCCCAAGGTGCCTATTTTGAAGGGGACTGAGGCATCATTATCCTATGGACAATGTTTTTGTATCTTGTATCTTTTTCAGTAAATGTTTCTATTTTTCATATTACATGGCTAGATATCTTCTGGACAGACCTCGTATATAGTAAAATTCTACAAGACCAGGCAAAGAACTATGAGGAAACTGGAGCTATAATTTTCATAGAGCTCCCTGGGGCTGGGATATGTTCATATAATTAACATAGCCAGAGTAGAGATGTCATTGAAAAGATGGAGCACTCAGTAGAGACTCCAAAAGGGTCACATCTTCAGCAGGGCTAAACAGATCTAGAATAAGAGATAAACCAAACCATCCTTTGAAACATAAAAACAAGCTTTGAAAGAACCAAGATGATCCACAAGCAACTTAACTGCCTGGAAAACAAACTAAAAATCACTTTTTAAAAGAACAGAGAAATCCAGATGCTCAACAATGCAACATTTACCATGTCCAGCATCCATTCAAAAATAAAGATGCTGGAAAACAAGACTCATACCCAGGAGAAAACTCACTCCACAGAAACAGACCCAGAAATGAGAGATAATGAAATTATCAGCTAAGAACCTCAGAGCACCTTTGGTAAATATGATCAAGTTTTAAAGAACAACTGTAAGCCATGTATTTAAGAAGCACACACAAAAAATACCAACTAGAATAAATAGAAGGAAAACCATTCCAAGGAAAATTATATTCAAATTGATATAAAACAACGATAAAGAGAAAATCTTAAGTGCAGCCACCAAAAAGACATTATGTACAGAAGAACAAAGATAAAAATGACAATAGAATTCTTATCAGAAATTTATAAACCAAAAGCAAAAACCACACATCTTTAAAGTAGTACTTAAAAAAAAAAAAAAAAACCAAGACAACCTAGACTTCTATCTCCAGAGGAAAATAACCTTAAAAACAAAAGTAAAGATTTTTTTCCACATAAAATTTGAGAGCATTAAAATTTTGCCAGCACCACCCTATACTATGAGAAATATTAAAGGAACTCCTATGGGCAAAAGAAAAATGATAACAGATGGAAATCTGGATCTACACAAGGAAGCGAAGAATGTCAGAAATGGTAAATGTGTGAGTAAATGGAACTCATAGACACAGACAACAGTGTGGTGATGGCCAGAGGGAAGGGGAACTGGGGGCTGGGTGGAAGTGGGTAAAGGTGAGAGCCGGGGCAGAAATCTTTAATAGTGTCAACAAAAAAATAAAGAAAAAAGAAATACTTCTTATTTTTAAATTTATGTAAACAACAATAGACTGTTTAAAGCAAAAAATAGTAACAATGTATTGCAGGGTTTATAACGATGAGTACGATGCATGACAGCTATAGCACAAAGGACCGTAATGTGAAAAATGGAACATTCTGTGTGATGCTCTTACAGAAAATGGAATGTGGTGTAATACTAGTTGCAGGTAAACCACATTAAGGTAAAAATGCATATTGACATTTTGTAAACCCTTAAGCAAGCACATAAAAAATAAAGCAAATTCATGAACACAGGATGTCTTTCCATTTGTTTCTTTTTTAGTGCCTTTCATCATGTATTAGAGTTTTCAGTGTGCAAGTCCTTGATCACCACAGTTTATTCTCATGTATTTTATTCTTTTTGCTGCTGTTGTAAATGAGACTGTTTTCTTAATTCTCTTTTCAGATCATTCATGGTTAATGTATAGAAATGCAACACATTTTTATGTTAATTCTGTATCCTACAACTTTACTGAATCCGTGTATTAGATTTTTGGTGGAGTCTTTAGGGTTTGCTATGTACAAGATCATGTCAACTGCAAACAGAGATCCTACTACTTCTACCTTTCAGATTTAGATTCCTGTTATTTCTTTTTCTTGCCTAACTGCTCTGGCTAGACTTCCAGTACCATGTGGAATAGTGGGCATCCTTGTTTCCTTGTTTTGTAACTGATTTAGAGGAAATGTTTTCAGTTTTTCACCATTGAGCATGATGTTAGCTGTGGTCTTGTAATATATGAGTTTTGTCGTGTTGGGGAGTAGTCCCCCATACCAAGTTTGTGGAAAAATTGGATCCCTTGTACAGTGTTGGTGGGAATGTAAAATGGTGCAGCATCTATGGAAAGCCATGTGGAGGTTCCTCAAAAAATTATAAATAAAACTACTGTATGATTCAGAAATCCTATTTCTGAGTATACATCCAAAAGAATTAAAATAGGAACTTGAAGAGATATCTGTACTTCCATATTCATTTCATCATTATTTACAATAGTGAAAATATGGAAATAACCCAAATGCCCATCAACAGAAAGATGAATAAAGAAAATGCAGTATATACATACAATAGATATATTTCAACCTTAACAGCTATATTTGCTAAAAAGAAGAAAATCCTACTATTTGTGAGAACATGCATGGACTTGGAAGATATAATGCTACGTGAAATAAGTCAGTCACAGAAGGACAAATAGTGCATAATCCACTTATATGAAGTATCCAAAATAGTCAAACTTAGGAAAGCAAAGTTAGATTAATGTTTGCCAGGGATTTGGGGAAGTGGGAAATGGGTAGCTGTTGTTCAACTGGTGCAGAATTTCAGTTATGAAAGTACTAGAGATTTTCTATATAATATAGTGCTTATAGTTAATAATGTGGTATTGCGCACTTAGAAATTTGTTAAGAGTATAGAGCTTATGTTAAGTATTCTTAACACACACATGGAGCACAGGGAGACCAGGACACTTTTGGAGGCAATAGATATATTTATTACTTTGACTTTGGTGATGGAATCATGGGTGTATGTATATGTACAAACTCATAAAACTGTACATGTTAAATATGTTCAGTATTTGTGTATCAATTAAAACTGAATAAAGTTTTATAAATACACCAAAAAATGTATAGCTAATGAGGTGATAAAGATAACAAAATACAATAGTAAAATATACTCAATACAAAAACAAAATGCAAGAATAGAGATATGAAGGAACAAATAAAAGTAGAGTAAAAGAAAATCAGCAGAACAGTAATCTTCAACCCTACTATGTCAAAAATTACATTAATTGTAAAAGGTTTAAACCATTATATGACAGGGATTGTCCAATTAGGTAATAAAAATGTAAGCTGCAATTATATTCTGTCTAGTAGAAGTACACTTTAAATAAAACTATTGATAGACTAAAAGTATGAGAAAGATATATTGTGCAAACACTACTTTAAAAAAACTGATATGGCTATGTTAACGTTAGACAAAGTAGACTTCAGAGTAAAGAATATTATCGGAAATATAGACATTTCATAATGATAAAAGGGTCAGCTCATCAAAAAAACACAATAATCATAAAGGTTCATTCATCTAATAACAGAGCTTCAAAATGCATGAAACAATAACAGACAAAACTGAAAACAGAAATAGACAAATTTACAAATACAGTTATTAGTTAAAGATAGAAAATCAATAAGTATATAGTATTTCTATTATATAGTATTTCTAAAACTCTCCACTTACTGTTATGCATAATACACATTCTTTAGAGTATACATGAAACATTTACCACATAGATGGTATGTTGGGCTAGTTTAATAAATTTGATGAAACTGAAATCAGGGGTATGTTCTCTGACCATAAGGAAATTTAAAAATATTAATATACATAAGAAATTAAAGAATGCAATTTAAAATAACTCAGGTCACAAAAAGAAATCATAAAACACATTACTAAATATTTTTAGCTGAGTGATAATGAAAACACAACATATCACAACTTGACCTTGGGATAGGCAAAAATTTCTTAGGACACAGAAAGCATTAACTGTTTTAAAAAAAGGTGTTTAAAACAAAAGACATTTGAGGGAGAGCAGAGGATGGAGACCCTGGGATGGGAAGGAAGAAAAATAAATCAGTAGAGGTAAGTGTGATACTATCGGGGAATTTGTCAGAACTATCTAAGGATACAGGTGGAGTGACATTTATCTTAAGATGTCAAAACAAAATGACCAAGGGGTCAGGTAAAAGACACAGCAGAGAGGGAAAACAACATAGGTGATGAAACAGTAAAATTAGTGTATAAAAGAGCACCTGGGTGAGGACCAACTCAATGGATTTGGAAGAGATCAGTAATCAGAGTATTGGTTCCAGTGTAGTTGAGGGATTGAACTACCTTGGTACTTATAGATTAAATATTTCAGAATACATCCTTAATCTTTCTATGCTGCCACCCTTCCAAAAGAATGAATTGTTAAAACTATCTGTTTTGTTTCCAACTAAATCTAAAAAGAGCATTTATTTAGTAATTTTCTATTACTAAATAATATAATAATCAAGCCCTTGTAGAATATGCCTCATTTCTTCATTTTGGCACATACAGGTATTTCCTAGGTTATACGGGGGCCACTGATGGACAAAAACCAAGTCAAATTACTGATTGCATAAAATGATATTTTAGACATTAAAAACATCTGAACATTTTGACTTCCACTCAAGATGGAGGCATAGGTAGACACACTTCACCTCCTTACACAACTATAAAAGGAATTACAACTAAATATCAAAACAAATAACATCCAGAACTGTCAGAAAATTGAACTGTATAGAAGTCCAACAACCAAGGATTTAAAGAAGCCACACTCATCCAGATGGGTAGGAGGAATGGAAACATGCAGATAGGGTGGTAAGCCGAGGAGATGCGGTTTGGTGCAAAGGGGTGGTGGTCGAATGGGCGTGAGTGCTCCCACATTCACATGTGGTGGATAAAAAATGGAAGTGATACCTTGGGAGTGAGCAATCCCAGCCCCAGGTCAGACTGTAGAGCCCAGGGTTCCAGCACCAGAAAGATAAATTTCCACAACTTCTGGCTGTAAAAATTTGTGTGAATGGGGATGGCAGAAGAACTGTTGGATTTTCAGGCAACTCCACTTAAAGGTCCCACAAGGTCTTAAAACATACGAAAAACACCCACTCTGGGATTCAATACCATGGCAACAGCTGGAAGGTGGCCAGTCGCATACAGGGAGTGGGTTAAGTGACTAGAAATGAGCCAAGTGCTGGGCAAACCCCCAGAAGCCAGTCAGTGGCATAGTCCCCTCTCCAAGCCCTCCCCCAACACAGAGCCACAAAGTGGTGAAGCAGGTTGCCCCATCCTGGTGATTACCTAAGGCTCTGTCCCACACAATGTACCGGTGCCTTTTACAGGGGGTCAAAGATGTCTACCTAATACACAGAAACAAACACAGGGAGGCTGCCAAATTGAAGAGACAAAGAAATATGGCTCAAATGAAAGAAGAGAACAAAACTCCAGAAAAAGAACTAAACAAAATAGAGATAGCCAACTTATCAGATGCAGAGTTGAAAATATTGGTTATCAGGATGCTCAAAGAACTCATTGAGTATGGCAACAACAAAGGAAGAAATGAAGGTTACAGTAAGTGAAATAAAGAAAAACCCACAGGAAACCAACAGTGAAAGGAAGGAAGCTGGGATTCCAATCAATGATCTGGAACATAAGGAAGAACTAAACATTCAGCCAAAAGAGAAAGAAGAAACAAAAATTCAAAAAAGTGAGGACAGTGTAAGAAGACTGGGATATCTCCAAATGTGCCAACAACCGACTCATAGGGATGCCAGAAGGACAAGAGGAAGAACAAGAAATTGAAAACTTATTTGAAAAAATAATGAAAGAAAACTTCCCTAATTTGGTGAAGGAAATAGACATACAAGTCCAAGAAGCAAGGAGAATCCCAAACAAGTTGGACCCAAAGAGGTCCACACCAAAACACAACAAAATTAAAATGCCAAAGGTTAAAGATAAAGAGAAAATCTTAAAAGCAGAAAGAGAAAAGCAGAGAGTTACATATAAAGGAGGATTCATAAGACTATCAGCTGATTTCTCAAAAGAAACTTCATAGTCAAGAAGCAACTGTCAAGAAGTATTCAAAGTGATGAAATGCAAGGACCTACATCCAAGATTACTCTATCCAGCAAAGCTACTATTTAGAATGGAAGGGCAGATAAAGTTCTTTTTAGACAAAGTAAAGCTAAAGGAGTCATCACCACCAAGCTATCATTTTAAGAAATGTTAAAAAAACTTATTTAAGAAAAAGAAGATGATCAAAACTGTGAACATTAAAAAAGCAACAAATTCACAACAATCAGCAGCTGTATGTTTAAAAAACAAACAAACTAACTAACTAACTAACTAACTAACTAAATAGCCAGAACAAGAACAGAATCATATATATGGAGATCATTGGAAGGGTTACCAGCTGTGAGGGGGAAGACAAGAATGGGGGAAAATTGCAAGGATTAAAAAACAAAATTGGCAGGCACAAAATAGACAGGAGGATGTTAAGAATAGTATAGGAAATGGAGAAGCCAAAGAACTTATATGCAGGACCCATGGACCATGAACTAAGGGGAGGGATTGCTGGAGGGAAGGCGGGTACTGGGCAAGGGGGACAAAGGGAAAAAATTGGGGCAGGTATAATAACATAATCAATAAAATATCCTTAAAAATAAAGTAATCTTCACATTTTCAGTACATATATAGGTATGTCAACCCATGGATAGCCTGGACCCTTTATCACTTATTCTCCCTTCCAAGGGTCACCTCTATGTTTGGAGTTCTAAAGATTAAAAGGTGAAGGGACACACAGGCTTCTCTCCTGTTTTGTTTTCCTGGAACACATGAAGGATATGGACAGCTCTGTGGCAGGACTAGCCAGTTGCCGAGGCTGTCTGTAGCAATAGCATGCGTTTGAAATTTTTCACTGTGTCCCTATTTTACTCAATATAGATTCTGATGCTACTTCTGTTCAGATGATCAGGAAATAGGCAAGTCTACTAATATGAAGTCTAGCACCTATTTTGTGTGGGAAAAACTTTCTCTTAAAGCAAACCCATTGTAACCACAATGTTCTTGCTTAGTCCAAGTATGGAAAATGCAACCAAAAGTAACTTGAATCCAGCATCGTGTCTGTCCTCAGAAATACAAATAATGAAATACCTGCTCTGTGGTGTCTGAGATCACAGATAGGACAGCTAAATCCTCAGCAGTAGAGAATAAGCAACTACTTGAAAAAAAATCCTCCTATTCTCCTTACATTGTAGAAATCAGCCTTCATTAGGAATTCTTGGTACTTGGCGTACAACTTTAGGCAATGGAAGGCAGGGCTCTAAAACAGTGACTTCTTAATGACATCCCAGAGGCTGTGAGCATTAATGCTGACTTCCTAAAGCATGTAATCTTTCCCAGGGAGAGGTAGGTTTTCCCTCCTGGTATATAGTCTGGCTCATTATGACAACATCAAGTGAATACCCTCGTCTTTAAAACAACTCAGAATAATTCATAAATCCCAGCAATATTCACAGCATAAGAAATTATAATAGTCACATGTGAAAAATAAACAGGTACTCCAAAGAGGACTAATTCACTTAAGGAATAATGCCAGAAACATTAAACGTGATAGTTTTGCCTCTAAATAAAATGTGGTTAATTTGATTACTATTTATTTTATTTTTTGCCAGATTTCAATCAATTTTTATGAGAGGATTAAGCTTCTAAGTAGAGTGGTTTTTTTTTTTTTAAATAATGAAAGCACTTTTCCAAACTTTACCATGGTTAACTAATGGGAGGTTAAATGCTGCGCACTATGGATCTGTGTTTATCCTCAGACGTATTTGTCCACAACGCATGCACATTTAGGTCTGGGTTAGAATGAGTGGGTATGTGTATTGCAGACTCTCATTAATTCATAACAGCTTAAATTGTGATTTTTATTTGGCATCCTACTGTGGAACCCAGTAGAGAATGCCGAACTGCTCAGCTAAACATTTTCAAATCCGTGACTCTCCATCTGGTTATTCAATCAGAACAAAATCCCTGCAAAGAAAATCCTCTTCCTAAAATGTACCCCATTTTCCTGGCTACGAATCATTCTGGAGAAATGTGAACAGTTTGCCTAGTTGTTCAAGGAGTTTATTTGCAGGAAAAACTAACACTATAAATATCAACAGCACTTAGAGAGAAGTAAAGAAAGAATTCCCTCATTCTGCATAATGGCCATCTTCTTAGAAATAACTACACATAGAAAATGGAAATGTTGCATTTATTATTTTGAAGCATTTTTGAAAACTTCAAATCACCATAAAACAATCTCATAAGATGCTACTGACATATAAGGAACAGCTACATTAACATCATCATGTTTATAGAAGGTCCAAATAATGGTAATTTAGTACCTAACACCATGTTAGGCCTCCATAAAAAATAAATTGAAAAAAAAATCTGTTCTAAACAAGTAAGCATATTCTGAGGTTCCTGGAAAAGAATGAACTACTCTCTACTTAGCTGGATGCCTGAGATATAATGGTCTGTAGTAAATATTTGTCAAATGAATACTGGAATACCCCACTCACAGTTCGTGGGATTTTTGTTTCTAATAGAAAGGTAGAGAATTAGACTCCCACCTTAAGTAGTCTTTAACAGGGCCTTTTATAGAGATACTCTATTTAGATTAATAATGTTTTAAATGTGTTTTTCATTGCTTTAGCTCATTGGCCGTCCCTGACTTGGAGAAGAATGGAAAAAGTAAACATTGTAATTATTTGTTTTCTTCTTAAAAGGTACGTCTGTTTCCAATTAGACAATATTAAATAAAAGAAGTGGTATTTTTTTATGTGTGATAATGTAAAAGTGATAGAAAATCTATGGGTTAGAAAGAGCGGGCTTGGCTATAATGTTAGAATAAACATTATGGAAATATTGAATGTTGGAAAACATCCTATGTTTTTAAGTGAAAGGTGGTTCTCTAAGTCTTTTTACCTTTAAGATACAGAAAAAAGTATTTAAGGGAAAAAGGTGAGTCACCTTGAGTCACTTGAGAACTGTGACATGAGGTTGTACTATGTCTTTTCTCCAAGGAGCTGCCATCAATTCTTCCCTTCCAGGTATATGCAACCAACCCTCCTTTATGAACTGGAGGCGATTCTTTTGTGCTCTTGAATCTGGGCTGGTCTAAAACTACTTTGATCAACAGAATATGACACCAGACGACTTCCAAGATTCGTTTATAAGACGACTTACGGCTTCCACCTGATCTCTTGGAACACTCACTTTCGGGGGAAGCTGAGCACCATGTAAGAGGTCCAACTACTCAGAGAATGCCTTACTGCAAGGAAACCCAAGGCAGCCACAGGAGAGGACTCTTGAGAGAAGTGCCCAGCAAGTCACTGTAGCCTGCCACCAGACCTGTGCGTTCAAGAAGCCTTCAGATGGTTCTAGCCTCAACTGCATCTTGCTGAACCCCCAAATCAGAACTGCCTTGCTGAGCCTTCCAATTCTGAGACACAGGAGACATATTAATAAGTTGTTGTTTTAAACCACCAAGGTTTGGCAAGCTAAAAAACACCACAAAATTCAACATCAGTCAGGTTCTTGGGATAACAGTGAACAGTATTCTACTGCTGAATTTTTTTTTTAAGGTGAGATTTTAGAATAATATAAGATAGAAACCTAACATTCACTATGCCACAAGTTTCTAAAATCAGAACACTGGGAGTCTTGTTAAATCTCTGATTTTATTCAGACCCCTCCTCCAAATCAGTCACCAAATTCTCCAGTTTACCTTCTTACTATCACTTGATTCTATCTTCTCCTCACTCACATTGCCACTGCCTTCTATAAAATCTGAACTTCTTGTTTAATTACACAACTAGTATTCCTTCCTTCAGACCATCTAAACCCCCATCAAACCCTTGCCCTATCATCTATAACCTAGCTTTGTATATTCTCCATACCACTACTCTAAGGCTCTTTTTACAGAAAATTCAAGCCTCTCACCTTTCTACCTAAAATCCATCCACAGCTCTCAACCACTGTTACAATGATGTTCCAACTACTCAATGGAACGCGAGGGCCTTGGTGATCTGGCATCCTCCTGCCTCTCAGGTGTCATCCACCACCCTCTCTTTCCCATACGTCTGTCTAGCCTCATCAGAGTTCTTGTAGCTATGGGAGGGAGTTAGATACCCGACCACTGGCTCTACCAAATGCTCTCTATTCTGCTTACATCACCCATCCCTTTGCCTTTTTCAAATTTAATTCCTATTTGTTCTTCAAAATTTGGCTCAAAGATGACCTCTTCCAGGAAGGCTTCCCTGAACTGGTGTATCTAATTTTGGCACCTCTCGTCTGGACTCCCATGAATCAGTTTGCTTTTCCACTTGTGCATTCAGTGCACCTTGATTGAGTTATGTTTGACATGCATTAGGCCCTTAATAAATATTCCTTGGAGGAATAAACAGATTATTGAAATCCATGTTATTTTCATTTATGAAGTGAAAAATCACAAATATCACTTTCCACTGTGAGGAGGAAATTGTTTCTCTGAGGAAGAGCATGCAATTTAAATTATACGTGGAATCTAATGAACAAAATGAACAGGCAAATTAGAGACAGACTCATAGATAGAGAGCAGGCTGGCAGTGTTGGGAGGGGTTGGAGGCTGGGTGGAGGGTGTGGAGGGATTGAGCAGAAAGGAAAACAAAAGAAAACAACCTCAAGGACACAGACAACAGTGTGGTGACTACTGGGGAGAGGAAAGGAGGAGGAGGTAGAGGAAGGTAAAGAGGGGATAAATGGTGATGGAAGGAGACTTGACTTGGGGTGGTGAGCACAGAATGCAGTACACAGATGATAAGCTGTAGAATTATGCACCGGAAACCTGTATAATTTTGTTAACCAGTGTCACCCCAATAAATTCAATAAACAGGAAAAAAATTATAGGCACATAAAAAGCTTTTCAGAGGTCACCTGAGCCATGATGAGGCTACCTTGCCAGACAGAGTGAAGCACAGGCCTGTCCCAGGAATGTGAGGCTGGCATGATGGGCAGAGGCCAGAAGATGGAAGGTTCTGAGAAGGACATTGTACTTCATTATAGAGGTGATGGGGAGCCATTAAAAGGTGCTAAGAAGAAGAGGAACATTGAAGTTGCATGTTAGAAAGCTTGAGTGTGGAAAATTTATTAAGGGAAGGATAGAAAGCAGGGAGGAACAGATAGGAGTGTAAGACAATGATTCAGGAACATTCAGAAGGCATGGAATTAGAATTGATAGGCTGTATTAGTGACTATATGAGAGAGCAGCAACTAGAATGCCTCTTAAGAATTTTTGCTTCGCATCATTTTGTGGGTGGTGGTGCCAGATTAAAATACAGTTCAATTAAAAATGGTGCGGAACTTGGAAATGCTGCTACACTGTTGGTTAGGAGTATACAAAGTACAACTACTTTGTGGGATATTTTGGCAATTGCTATCAAACTTTAAATGTACATTACATTTTTAAAAGCCTTTTCTATAGAAATAATAACAAATGTGTGCAAACATATATGGTTCAAAAATGTTCACTGTAGCTTTTGTAATCCTGAAAATTTGGTAAAAATTCTTATGGATATCATTAAAGGAATAAATGAATTTAAAATTTGCCAGTGATAAAAATAGCTGCAGCGATGTAAAGTACAGCAGAGGGAACACAGTCAGTAATACTGTAACAACTACAGATGGCATCAGAGGGGTACCAGGCTCACTGGCATGGCCGTTTCATAAAGTATATAAATGTAAAACCAATATGTTATACACCTGGAACTAATATAATATTGCATAAAAAATTAAATTAATTTTTAAAAATTAAAATTATATACTTAAATTAATTATCAAGGGCTTTTGAGAATTTAACCATGTATTGTCAGTTAATTGGAGATGTTTTGTAATATAAAAGCCATGGTGTTTTGGAAGAGGTGATTCTGACCCTGGTGTCCATTTGCTATGAAATAGCCATGGAACATGATTCTTTTCGATTATGTTATGGATTCTCTGTGTGATGCCAAAAAGTCACTTAAACTTTCTGCATGCACCTCAGTCTTGAGAATTCTTCCATACAAATATATATATGCCTCTCAGATAACTCAATGAAGCAATTCAAAAGTAAATTTATCAGTGCAGTAATTTCTGTTTCCTAAAGGCAAAATGAATTAATTTTAATTTCTAGCTCTATTAAAAAATCTTTAAAGGAGAAGGCTTACATGATTTCAAACGGCCCTTTCAGCTCTAAAGATCAATAACTCCGTAAGTCAGAACACTCGGTTGGAGCTACATTCCACCCAGGTCAGTGGTTGATCCTCAACAAGAACCAAGGGATTTATTTGGAGGTACGTGTCCTATTTAAGCACTTCCTGCTGAGTGAAGTAGTACTTCCTTTTATTAGTTGTTTTAATAAACTTCTGTTCTTTATCATACTACTTTTTAATAAGATATTTTCATTTGCTTAATCAACATTTATTGAGTGCCTACTATGTGCCAGGCCCCCCATTGGGTGCTGGAGAAACAAAAATAAATGAGACATGCACACTTTTGTTGCATTTTTAAAATTGTAAACCATATTCAAGCCAAATACATCCTCTTATAAAGTAATATTTATCATGTACATGATCCTGCTCTAGGAACTACACCAGGCTACCCTGTTAAACTTGATGGGCCTGAGAACAGTAAAACTATACACTGCACAATGTATCTGCAGTGTATAGCAAGGCAACAAGGGCCTCTGAGAAGGGAAGGCAGGAAGACTGAAAAATCATCATGACTGCACTTGGAACTCAGAACATTCACAAACTTCGCAACTACTTTGTGACGCCATTTCTTTATCTACATAATGAAGATAATAAGGCCCACTTCTAATATTCCTAGCAAGATATTATAAGGATTAAATAAGTAAAAACACATTAAATACTTTGAGCACTAAATAAATATTAGGTATTGTTGTTTGGTAGCATTACATAAAATCCCATTAAAGTCAAAAGCCTACTGTAGTTGTTCTAATGGAAGTTTAAATCCCAAGATGAAAGCCAGGTGAACTGAATAACTAAAATCAGGACACACCCCTAATCAGATCTAGTTAGACACTGAAATTAAAACTGAAATTAGCTGCATGACTGAAAGATGGCTCCTCAAACAGGACAGAACTTACCAAATACCTAGTTTGTGTCTATAAAGTTGGGAAGGCGAGCTTGAGCTCCAGTTGCATTGACGACTCTTGGATTTTAAAAACAAATATTCATGTGGTTGCAGCTTTCAGAAAGAAAGCCCTAACTGGTGGAGATCACTGAAGGTCTCGAGTGCCAAACAAGGCCATTTCCACACCAGGCATTTGGTGCTTCAACAGCATAGCCATTTGTTATTCTTGAGAAGTCAACTGTAATAAAGGTCACTTGTCTCTGCTCAAAAACTTTACTTAGGTTTTGTTCAAATATCTCATTATCAAATATTCAGGTCCTTGAAGAAGATAATTTCTCACAATTTTTTTTGCTAAGATACTCAAAGCTAAAGCAGACACTAACTCCAAATAGAGAAGCTAAACTTATTAAACTTCCAGCCACCTCCACGTTAGAACTGTGTCTGAGCCCAGCAAGAGGAATCAAGAAACTAACTCTTCAGCCCCCTCCTCGAGTTTCAGGATGGAAAGCATCCTGACTAGGGAGATAGCAGACTTAGCAATATGGAGGTATTTCTTTCTCTTTCTGCTTCTGTGCTGTAGATCTGAGGGTAAAAAGGAGCAGAACAAGGTTTCCCTTTCTTTTCACCTCACTCACAGCAATTCTTTTAGTTACAGAAAGAGGAGATCAGTAATAGAGATGGGTGAGGAGATTTTTGAATCCCAACAATTTAGGACCATAAGGTTCTCTGGTGCTAAGCATGTCTAAAAGTTGAAAGCAAATCTTAGGAACAGCTTTCAACTCCAAGCTAGCATTCAGGGAGAGTGGATAAAGGAAAAAGATTAGCTAGAAAAATGTCAAACTTTAACTAGATTTTTTAAGTTCAAAAATAGTTTTTAAAATCTGTATTTGGATAGACCCAAATTATTTTAAAAAGAGCCTTATTTGGATAACAAGTGTAAATTACATTATTATTAATCTTTCAGGACTTGAGTAGAGAATGGCTGTTTGAATCTCAGGCAAAGCACATGCCTTTTTACTGCTGATTTGAATCCAGGGGATCTCACACACTTTTTGGAAATGCGAATAGAATCTCTATAAAGTAAGCAAGAGCAAGCCCACAAATTCTAATCATTTACACAGTTTTCTAAGTTTCACATTCCAGGGTTGTAAAATTCATGGACTGAAATTCTTTTTTATACCAAATCTGTATCTCTTTTATCTTGGGAGATTAAAAAAATTAAAAGAATGTCATCTCTTGAGAATTAACTCTTCATTTATATTAAAGCTATAAATCATCAGCCACCAACCACTGACTGAAATTAATGATCCTAGTTCCTATGCCATTTCCTTCTAACTTCCAATTTTCTAGGACTTATAGGGTGAAAAGAAGGTGGTAGAACTCTGCTTTTAGTTTATAAAATGTAGTTATTAAAGTTCTTACTCTTGCTCTCTACCCAGATTTTACACACACATACACATACAGTAGAAGAGCTGAGATTTTGAAACTTTTATATGCTTAATGTCTTTTACTCCCAAAACTTGGTTCAAGAAACATTTATTAAGCATCTACTGTGTTTTCCAGGCACTATTTCCATGTTAGTAGTCTTGATTTTTCACTTTTGGGGTGTCATTTCATAGGATACTTCAAACAACCTAGCCACAATACCCCTGTCAAATGCATACATACATCTAGACAGACAGACAGACAGCTATATAGACATACATACTTACATACATACATACATACATACATACATACATACATACATATATATATCTCCAGGAGGTAAAACCTCCTGGTTCCTCATTTTTCTCCTGAGGCCTGTCACCAAGACTCTCAGTAAACCTATCAGCATACTTTAAATGGAGATGATTAATTCAAGCAATCCCAGATGGCTTTTAATCCAGTCTGAATTCCATACTTTGCCACTGCCACCTCCAAACAGCTGCTCAGAATCCTAAAGCTTTGTGCTGGTCTAGATTTTCTAACTGTCCACACAATACCTGGAATGCTGTTCTGGCTAAGTCCCTTAATCTTCTACCGGACTCTCCTAGCAGAATAGTCCCGAATCACAATGAAATATCTCCACTCCTCACATTTTTCCATTTTAGTTTACCCTCGCATGGAGCAAGCTGCCCAGGCAAGGGATGACTCAGAGTTTAGCTTGAGAGGTTCCCCGTTTGCTGACACCAACTCCAATATGGTAACTCTTTTAAAGGATTCTCACACTATGTGAAAATAGTGTCACTATGCACACGATGATTCTCTTCCAGGTTAGCTCTGCTAACTAAATTATTTTTAGGAGCAAACAGATTCATATGGGAGCCACCTAATATAGCTACATTCACCATGAATTTTTAGTGGAATAGAGCCACACTGTTTTATTATTGTCACTGTTTAACATCTGATTTTCCTCACTGCCATCTCTCTGAATATATCATATTTTAAACAGAATAAAACACGGTTTGCAAATATAGCAAAGAAACCTGCAAGTGAGGGAAGTTTTATTGTAATAAATGTTTATATGTAACTCTGAAAAAAAGTTATGCACAGTCGCAGATTTTTCACCTTCTCCATTTTAAATTTCAGAGTCTCTTTAAAATAACATATTTTTAAGCTTAAAAAAAACCAAATATATTTGGATCCTCTAGAGACAAAAACAAAAGAAAGGGCGGGGAGCATCTTACAGAATCCTGAAAGTTTAGAGACTACTGTCTGCATGGTTTGGATGTCAAGGAAGAAACAATTTGCTTCTCAATGATGGAATGAATAGCTTCTCCAAGGTAAATTATTTCACATTTCCTTCAGCTACTGGTACTGTGCTTTTATCTACCTGTACCATCAGTTTTGCAAACCTCAGGCTAACAATCACAGAGGTTGAGAGAGCCCCATCAGAGGAAATCAATCCTACTCAGGCTAAAGAAACTTGCATCTGCATTTCTTCCAAGCTGAATCACAAACAGTCCACACCCATCATGATCCCTCTTCAAATAATTTCTTCATTTACCTGTGTGTGGCACTTCCTGCAAGTAAGGAATGGGCTTGACTGGATGAGCTATTATCTCCTTAGGATTTGTGAAGGGCCCAAACAGACTGGAATGTTTTTCATGGCCCCTCCCCCACCTCCCCTCCCCATTTCCCATACTCTGGCCACCCCTTTGTACTGTTTGCCTTTTCTCAGTTTCTGCAAGTTGCTCAAGGCAGACAGATAAGCCCTTTAAATGATTACTACCACCCTGCATTAGCTTTCAAAGCTACTGACAATTTTTCCACGTTTGGTAACTGATCTGTGATAGAAGTGTTGACAATGTAAAGTGATAACTACATCACAGACCAGAACTTCCCAGAATAAATGGAAAATCACCCAAAGGCTCTCTGGGAACCTTGTCCTAAGGATTTCACCCACAGATCTGTTCAAAGCATGTGTGAGTGGTACGGCAAGATCTATTTCCATTGTTTTTTAATTAGCATAAAAACCAAGAACATTAACATCAGTACACATGCTGGGGTTCTCTTGGTGGGGGTGGGGGCAGGAGGTTCAATATAATACTTTTAAAATGTATTTTATTTTTCCACTTAATTCTTTTAGATTATCCAGAAGAAAGTAATAAAGTTTCTCGATGTGATATTCTAGAAGAATTACTAACTTTGATTTTTATTTAGATAAATAATAAATGCTTGCCCCAGAGGAGATCAGCTTTCCCTTCACCCTTTTGCATCTATCCTCATGCTGCTTGAAGTTCATTGGTAACAGTGTGAGTGGAGGTGCAAGGCTGCGGCCAGAATTCTTTCTACAGTACCAGGGCAGATAGATATTAACATTTCAGCTCCAGAGATCAGGCAAGAGAGTTTGCTAAATATTTGCACCCTTTCAGAGCACTGCTAAGTTTTCTTTTGCTGGTTGAATGCCTGTTATTGAACAAAATCCTACAGTCGCATTGTAGAAACTGCTAACTAAACAGGAGTGATGCTGACGGTGCCTTGTCCCGCACTGTCCCACATTGTCTCGCACGCCTAGAAAGAATGCTACCAAAGAGGAGCTCTCAGAAGGGTTCTCGCTGGGGTTACTTTGGAGTGGACAGGTGTTCCCTGCCCAACCTCTTCCTTCCAAAGGACACCAGACTAAGTTAAGAATTCCTACACAGATAATGCCAAGGAAAAAAACAAAGATGCTTTTGCTTTACCTTATTCAAAAACCAAAGACTGGGCAGCAGAATAGAGGGTGATATTGGTCTCCTCTGGACATAAGCTGCCTACTTGGTGACATGGATGTGATGTGTAAATGCAAAAGGGCAGCCCTCATTCCTCTGACTCTCTTTCAACACCTACTATGTGCCTGCACTGTTCAAGATGAAGGAAATACAATGGTAGAGAGTAAGAAACAAGAAGGAAAACCATATCAATATAATTGTGAATCATAGAGGAAACAAACAAAATAATAGGATGGGTTACGGGGTAGAGAGAGTAATACAGATCAGAAAGTCTATCCAACTGAGTAAGAACTAGCAATGCAAACAGGCCAAAGAGCAATCCAGGCAGCACACAGCCAACACCAAGGCCACAAGGTAAGAAAATAAGGAAAATGCTCAGAAACTCATAGCACAGAGGAAAAGGATATTTCTTGTTGTTTTGAGACCGAGTTTCTAATAGATAGCTAAGAAATGAAGAAACAAAAGCATATAATAAACAAGTATTAGGTTAACTAAGTATATTTATTTTTAAATCAACCTGTTATTTCAGATATTTCCTGGAGAGAATTTTTTTCAGTAACTAAATATAATATTTGGGGTTTTTTTTCTTCCTTTGAGTGCTCAGGAAAGGCTGTGACAAGGCCTGAGAGGTGTACATTTTTATCACTGATTAATTTCTCAAACAAAGCCCCTGGAAGCATGTTGTTAAGCTTTATACCGGTCCTGCCGTTGAACCTCTTCTTACGTTAATTTTCTTAGAGAAGCCTTCTTCTGGCAACACCTAGACTTTCAGTTAAACTGACCCATGGACGGCAACAAACCAAGTGCCCGAGGCACAAGGTGGACTATGCCCAGGGCTTTGACCTGGACTCCACTGGGGCCTACTGATCTAGACTCTAATTAAGCAGGTTTACTTCATGCCAGTGACATAGCTCTTCACAAAGGAAAGGCCCCCTTGCTTGTGTGACTGGGCGAGATACTGTTGGAGACCAGCAAGTCCTGGGCAGCATTAGCGGAGCAGCAAGGCGGGGCCCTTGACATCCTGTGTCACCCCCTTCCTAGTCTGCATCCCACGGAGCTTCTGTCTCTATGTGGATCTATTTAGACTTTTTTCTGCTTGATTGGTTTTGATTTTTTAATACATAATAACAAACAATTGCCAAACAATCAATTGGATCACTGAACAGTCAATCCAATTTGATCACCAAAATCACATCTGGTTATTTTACTCATTTTAATGACCAAACAGAATTAACCATGAAAAAATGTGGGCTCCTCAGCAATCAGTAAATCTCATAAACTTCTAAACAAGAACCTGATGAAAAACAGTCAAGTTAGGATTGTATATACAGGTATGGCTTATGTGATGAGTAAAACACAAATTTATAAAAAACACACCAGAAACGTTTTTTCTCATTGCATCATTTAAATATATCAACCTGTAATATATTCAAATTTAACTCTCTCATGCTTAAACAGTAGTTGTTCACAACTTTCAGCTTGTGTTTCTGGAAAGTTTTGTTTAAACCAAATTTTTGTGAATGTAATCCTATTTGAATACATTAACAGAATTTACGACTTAAACAATGAATCTGTTTATAATCAATGAAGTCCCCTCAAATATGTGTCTGGTATATATATATCAATTTCACATAACAGATTTTGCTTAGTGGTGAGGTTTTGTTGCAAAATTACATTTCCTATATAATATGTAACAATTTTTAGTAAACTTAAATTTGTGGTCAGACATTTATAAAAAGGAAGGAAGGAAGGAAGGGAGGGAGGGAGGGAAAGAAAGGAAGAAAGGAAGAAAGGGAGAGAGAAAGAAAGAAAGAAAGAAAGAAAGAAAGAAAGAAAGAAAGAAAGAAAGAAAGAAAGAAAGAAAGAAAGAAGAAAAGAAAGACATGTTTCTCTATTTAAAAGAAGTGAAGAGGGACAGCTTTTTTCTTAATCCAATAAACTGGAACCAGAGGGGAGAATGTAAATATGAGTCCTCTATCATGCATATTTCATTTTGTGAGGGTTTTGACTCAATATGATTAAAAAGAATATATTCACGTGCACTGCTTGTTAAGACAGCATTTTTGTTAAATGGCTCCGTCAGGTAAACATGACTGTCCCTGGTTCTCATTCCCGGAACCTTTTGTGGTCCACCTAAATCTTCCTGCCGAACCAGCACCCGGCTACCTGGAGCTTTCTCAGATCTCGCAGCATCCAGTGCCTCTCCTTTCTCACACTTTCACAACCATCTGCCTCCTGTTGTCCCTCGTGAAGAAGCCCTTTTTTTAAAAAAATGTATTTTATATCAAATAGATCAGTGGGTTCTTTGAGGAGAAAGTATTCAATGTTTATCTACGTTTGTAAATAAGTTGTACATATATAGTCTTACTTATATTTTACTCACCAAAGGGAACAAAGTAGAATCAGAAGACACAGGGGACTTAAATCAGCAACAGTTAAAGAACAAAAATTTCAAATGAATAGTAGAAAACATGGACAATTTTATATGAATATAAAATTGATCAAGAATATGAACTGTAAGAAATAAGGAAATCTAGTTTTTAACTATCTTGCATTTCTTTTTTACACTCAGGGTTTTTTCCACTTCAGATTTTCTTAGAGGTCTGCATCACATTTGCTCTCCCCGATGTACTGAAGGAGACTTAAAAAACTTACCGTAGCTGTGGACATACCTCCTTTCCCACACAGTTTTATAGAAAGGAAATCTAACAAGTGATTTTAAAATGTAGACTCTAAAATGCTTATTGCAAAAGTTTCATAATTATACTTAACTTCAGTCAACTTTAAAAACTAGCAGTAGTCTCTTTGAATTAATACATTATAACATTGTCTTACCACACAACTAACTAAGCTAGTTTGGAGTTGAAAAAGAACAAAAATGTATTAAAAACCACTGACATTTTTTTCATGTTGCTTCTTTCAAATTTAAAGGAATAAAACTATGTTCATTTCAAGATTTTAGTAAAGTTTTATGTCAGATTAAAAAAAATACTAATCTGAGTGTAGGTTAGGATTTTTTTAAATGGTTGAGCTGTAAACTATACTCCTAAAAATAGGAGTATATGGTGGAAATGACAGCATTTTAACTATAAAGGCATGAGTGGTGTCCTTTTACAGACGCCTAAATCAAACACAGAAAAAAGTGATGTATTGCCAGGACATTCAGTGCACTTTTCTTTAATTGCCATATATAGTTAATAGCCTGACTTTTTTTTTTTTTTTAGAAAATAAATTGCAAAGATGCAAGCAACTCAATTACATAATATCTTCCCATGCAACATATCAAAAACAATGAATTTAATTATTCTGTGGTCTGGGTTGAATTCAACACTAAAATCTTTTTATTGAACTTCACAGCAACAAAGAATTTCAAACTTACAGATGACCATCTTTGAAGTTAGATAGGACCCTGACCATACTATGATTGCCTGATACTGGAAACGGACAAAGTACAGAATACAGTGTTCCAACCAGGATTTGGGCCAATGTGAGAAACTCGAGAAAAGCACTGGGAAGGAATTACAGATCTAGAATGACTGGATAGATCATTTGATCTTGCTTCTGAGACTGAACTTAAAAAACCTCTGTTTCAGATTAAACAATATTTCATTGCTTTCCGTTTTCTTTTTTTCCGAACACAAAATACTTCTACAGATTAAAAGGAACAATCAGAATGGAAGTAATAGAATTATGCAGTATTATTACATCTACATAGGTCCAGAAGGTTTCTGAAATTTGAATAATCCAAGATTTACTCAAAATAATGAAACTAAGTACTATCAAACCAAACTCTCAGAGCACACAGTGGT
The DNA here is from genome assembly GCA_004027475.1 of Anoura caudifer. Classification (NCBI taxonomy): domain Eukaryota; kingdom Metazoa; phylum Chordata; class Mammalia; order Chiroptera; family Phyllostomidae; genus Anoura; species Anoura caudifer. The sequence goes on from PVKU01002104.1 coordinate 49,085, forward strand.
CCTTTTTACAATGTATGTGACCGGTAACATCAGTGATCTTATCCCAGAACATACCATAAAAGAGAGGAAAGAAATCATCTCACATTTATAGAAATCAAGCCATGCCATTAGCCTAAATATACAGCTTAGGAAGTCAACATTTTGTGGCTCTCATCATTTTCAAAAATTATGTTGCACACAATTGTATAGAAAATGTTTTCACTATATAATTGCCATTTAAAAAACAGGAATGACAACAACAGGGATACTGGCTATAGCTTTAATTTACCTTATCAATAGAATATCAAAAAATGAAATTTATAGAATTTTGATATAAATCTTGAATCATATGATTTTTACCATTTAAATAAATATGTTTACCACATTAATTTGCATTATGATAATATGTTTTAGGTAGATGATCTATGCTATATATTTAGTTCTGGCATGCAATATTTTTATTGTATTTTCTTATACAGTTTAGGATATATGAAATTAAATAAAGCTATCCTGTTGCTCACAGAATAGTTTTACATGCTGTTTTGTATAAGTAGTCAAATATTAACTGCTAATTATTAAAAAGTTCAAGTTTTTATTTGGGAGGTGGGTAAAGATAGAAGAGAGTATGGGGTAAATGATAATGGGTAAAAATACAATAAAATGAAAAAATGAGAAAGAAAATAAAAAAAGAAGAAAATTTGAAAAAAATAATTTTAAAATAATGAAACCTTTGAGAGTAGGTCAACAATAAATATTTAAGGTTAGAGGTTGTTACATACATAGAATATGGTATGACTGAATGTAAATATAGTAGTAGTGTATTCATTTTGAAATATATAAGAATTTTGTCAAGTAAATGTGAACATGAAATTAGATGAAGCAAAACAAATGGTACAGCAAATTACATATGTGTCTCTAAAGGAGAGATAACTGTTTCCAAGTTGAAAGACTAATTCCTGAATAACAAACCGGTAAGCATCTACAATTTTGTTCTTATTTACAGGTATGCCATGCCTCTTTAAATTTATTTTTTATTGCACAGTTGTTTAATTTTCAATGATTTGACTATTATTCATTCTTTCACAATTAATACTGACTTCAGACTGAAATTAAAGATCTTACTACTTGTAATGAGTTAAATTCATCATACCTTGAACAGTGTTTGAAACCGTAATTTTTAGCAATTAGAAAGTCAGTCTAGTGAGAATCTTTTTGGTCAAATTTAGTAACAACTAACAAACAAAACAAATAAGCCATACACTCAAAGTCCATGTTACTACAGAGGACGGTGGATTAGCTGAAAGTCTGGCTGCAGAAAAGAACAAAAGCCGGGAGCAGAGTGGTGCTGGCATCTAGTGGAGAAGGCGGGACAAGAGTCATTTACTTTGGGGTCTCAGAGGCACGCTGGGGAGAGAACACATTATTTCAGTCTTTGCTTTGTGTCACACACAACTGAAAAGAGATAAATGAAAAGTACCTGGGATGATTTGTCCTAAGTATGCAACCACATTTTATAATTTTAATTTTCTGCAAAGACAAAAGGAAAATTTGGAGGGATGGGGGTAATAAGGAGTAACAAGACCAGCACTGGTGAAAAATCTTACATAGTAAAAACAAGGATTGCGTGACTTTCTTTTCCCTTGATACGTTCTGCCAAACCTGGTCACAAACCTCTGCTGGGCGAACAATTTTTATGAAATCAAGTGACAGCATGTTTGTAAAGTTCTGTCTGTATTTGAGACATAAGTCAGCAAACGCTACTTATACACATCTCTTAACAGGAAATTTGGAACTTTCAAATGTCAATATTATGTGCAGAAGTATAGTTATTTTTCCTTTACAGCCTTTTTTGTAGAAGGGCAAGTTTAAATCTGAGCCTTGCCTCCTGTATCTTTTGGGACTGGGAAAAGGCGTGTGGTTCCAGCAGAGAGGGCCTGCCTCTGAAGGCAATGAGTCCCCAGTTCGACCTGAGCAAGCAAAGGCAGAACTACTGTCCCTGGCCAGGGGGGTCATCCACCAGTTAAGTTTCCCAAATGACTTTTTGGTTTCTTCCAATTGCGGGATACTATGCTTTCCTAAAGAAAAGGTTTTATTATATTCTTCTACATTAGGAAGTGGATTTTGGTTCACTCTCCCTTTAAATGTTTCAAGGACTACATCTATCCCCTGATTTCTTGTTATTCATGGAATGGTTGGTAGCTGTTTTAGGATGAGGACACAGAAGGGTCCAATCATACTAAGGTTATAAGAAGACTTACTTGTGGTGACTTGGGTGCCCCATTTTCCCTGGCTGCACACTGACTTAGGTTGCTAAAGTGCAGGTACCCCACTGGTAACTCTAGATCTGCTTGGTTTTATCAAGCAGCCACATCATTTCAGAGAGCTGGTCTAGTTTTTAGCTAACACATGGTGAGAAAGGTTCCCACACACATTCTTCCCTATTAATAACATTTTCCTCATCTTTAATCATGGAGTACAACCTGTTTTCATCTATGTATTAACCTGGTATCTCACACCTGACCATGTACCTAGGGCTTATCCTATGTACTACACTGATACTCAACTTTAAAAACTAGTATTTTAGCTAGTTTAATTGGGTTTATCTCATATCATATTTTAGGCATCCAGAACTTTATTTCAGAGCACGTGAATGAACCGTTCCCAGCGTTATACCAGTGGAGGGCTGCCTCTGCCCCTCGAGGTCCCAGCTCTGCTGCAATGTGAGAGAGCAAGATCAACTGCCCCTGGTGGCTTTGGCTCACAGGAAATGGCAGGAACTGCCGCACAGCCCATGTTTATACCAGCATAACCCCTTTGGCTCCACAAAACTTACTTACAGATAGAACAGGACTCGTGTCCTAGACCACCTGACTGTACCTTCCAGTGAGCAAGTACCCTTTGGCTGGCTAGGGAAGATCCTAGTAAGGAGTTTGATGACTTCACTGAGAGAATAGATAGTAATAGACTTTCTATAGTGTTTGAAATTATTATTAGTAAATTTATAAGAGAGGGAATAAAAGGAGAAAAAATGAGCTGATAGGTCCTAGTTCACTGGCATGAGAGGATTCCTTCAAAGGACATCCTAACACCCTCTGAAATCCCAAATTCACATAAATAAAACCTGTGCCCTGCTCTCATTCTGATTACATCGCAGAGCCACAATCTTGTGTCTGCTTCTGTACTTTTCTGGGTGACCTTGATGAAGAGGTAAAGGATTCTGTCTCCACAGGCCAGTTGTCAGGATCAGGTCCTGAAGCCTGTCCTCATGTGGGACCCTGGCTCAGCGTGCTGTGGGACAAGAGCAGGGTCAACCAGAGCCAGAGCCTACCATTAGTGGGAGGGGAAAGACGTGTGACAAGTAGCAGGAAAAAAGTGATAGCCACGGTGGGCTCAGATCAACTGCTAGGAAAATTCAGGGCAAGGGAACTGCCTTCAGCTCAGGGTGGGAATTTGGGGACAATGGTGTCAAAGAAGACTTCCAGAAGGAGGTAGAGACAGTTAGGACTTGGGAAACTGTGATGGGAGAAGAGCCAACTGCATAAGAGAAAAACTTGCAGATGGTGACAGGATATTTTTCCCTTTTGGCCACAGTCGGAGGAGAAAGACATCTCTGCTCCAGCACCAGAAGGATGGGGCTCCAAGTGGCCAGCTCGGGCACAGCATGGACACGTGACTACAAGTAAAAACCATTTCACATTTGTAAACAATTCTAAGCCCACAGAATTTACCTGTGGCCTCATTAGCAAAGATAAATTTCATGTTTCATTCTTTCTCCCAATCCATTTCCTCTTTTGTCATTTTTTTAAAGGACAATGAGCATTAACTTCAGAAACCAAACCAACAAAACAGAGAACCAAGCTGGAGTGTGCTAAAATTAGGTCCACAAAAACCTTCTTTCCTCTGAGCAAGATTAGTTTTCTAGTTCTTCAGGACTACCTGTGAGTGTAAAAGCAGAGGTCATCACTCATTCTAAAATGCCTCTGTACTTGTTTCAGAACTACTGGGTAGTGAGAAAAATTATCTTCATTTAATGAAGAAAGTGAGAATTTTAATAAAGAAAGTAAAGTTAAGAACATTGCTCTAAAAAGAGGTAGAAATGTTCATTGATACCCTGTATCCAAGTAACATATCTCATTTTTAGCCTATTTGAACAAGTTTCAACCATGTGAGCAAGCAAATCCATGCTGGTCATATACCCGAGGAATTGAAAGCAGGGACTGGAAGGTGTATTTATATACATCTTCACAGCAGCACTACTTACAATGGCCAAAAGGTAGAAGCAACCCAAGTGTTTGACAGACGAATAGCTAATCAAAATGTGGTATAAACATGTAATGGAATATTATTCAGCCTTAAAAAGAAGAGAAATCCTGACACATGCTACAACACAGATGAACCCTGAAAACACTGTGCTAAATGAAACAAGCCAGTCCCAAAAGACAAATACAGTATGATTCTACTTCTGTGAGGTATCAGGGGAGGCAAATTCATGGAGACGGAAAGCAGAAGGGTGCTGGCCAGGGGCTAGGAGGATGGGGAATCTGGAGAGTCCTTGTAGAATGAGGGCAGAGTTTCAGTTTTGCAATATTGAAGAGAGTTAATGATTACAAAAACAATGTGAATATACCTAATGCCACCGAACTGTACACTTAAAAACATGATTAAGATGGTAAATTTTATGTTATGTGTATTTATCACAATGAAAGCATACCTTTATTTACATACAAAAAAACATACAGTTCTTTATTATTCAATAAAGAAAAAAATTGAAAAATAAACAAATTTTCCTGTTCAAAATCTAGGAGTGCGAGTATCTGAATATCAGCAAGCTAGCAACATGCTTTCTGGTCCTATAACATAGCTATGATGTGGGTGATGTCCATGTTTCTGACAGCATCAAGTAAATTAGCGGATATCTACCTCAAAGATGTGGTGAATATAAAAATATCAGATTCAGAACAAAACCCAAGCAGAATGATGTTAGCAATCATGAATAGTATATAAAAGAAGTTTACAAATGCAAATTTACTTCTTTGTTTTAACACTGTACTGATATGGTAAAAAGTTTATTAAAATGGAATATTAAAATCTTGAAACAATGTCTGAAATCCTGAACACTATAGGTTCATTCAAGGACTGATTCCTCTTGTTTCAAAATAATTTTTGTATTTACTAGCCACTAGTGGTTATTAGTGTAGGATGAAGAATGTGCCCATGGTTATCTTAAATGTAATTCATTAAGTTTAATTAAGTGTACCATAAATAAACTCATTTTATCAGTTATTAATGCTAATAAACATATAACCCCATAGTATATAACAGCGATAGCAATTCCAATGAAAGCTTAGTATGTGCATTTTTAAATCTTCCAGTGACATCAACATGTGTTCCCTTAAACTTCTATTTTATACATGCATCTGCCTGCCTAATATAATCAACATTAAGAAAAAGATCTGCTAAATATTGAGTAGGTAAAATTTTTCTTCCATAAATCATTACTTCAAATGTGTTGTCACAATTCTCAAATGTCCAATTAATTAAAATCCAAGTAACAGTTGGTTTTACTCAACAACTGTCCAGCCTAGCAGGCCAATGAAAGATGGCCACCCCTGTAATCTTAATAATACCTCTAGGCTGTCAGCGTGTCATGGCCTGAGCATGAAATCGAACTTGACAGATAATGGAAATGAGCTATTAACACAAACCAACCTGTGCTCAGACCATGTTTTAATATTTTATGTGTTTATTTGGCATAATATTACAACTTTTTTTCAGCCTGTCATGTAGCAACTCCATTCTGGAAACTATTTCTCTTCTATAATATGTTTTTTTGCAATGCTGAGAACTTAATTCCATATCCTCCAATCCTCCCCACCCCACCCGTCGTGCTCAGCAAAAGATTCTAAAAGTTATTTAGTACTTTGCTCTTGGGCTGTTCCAACTCTCACCCTTTGAAACAGCCCATAAGTGATAATGAAATGCCTAAAGGAACGAGAAAGAGAATCCAATTACATCTACCTGCATAGCTCAGCTGCACACCAAGTAACAATAAACAGGCATTCTTAAATCACAGCATTTCACTGGAAATGGGGCAGAACCTGTGTATTTTAACAACTTTTTACAACTAGTAACCACTACAGCATTTATTTTACTTTCTCAAAGAAAACCAGAGAAGGTTCATAATTTAAACTAAAGGGTCTTTCAGCCTTGAAGACAAAAAGCACTTCTGCTTCGCACCTGAGTAATAATGTGAGATGTATGCAGGTGAATTAAGAAGACTGGATTCAAAGATAGTTTGTCTTCGGCCAGTCTGAAACATATGACTCCTTTCCAGCCTTGCGATCATTTATTATCCAGCAAAGAAAGGCTGGGATTTTGCTCCACAAACACAGTGGTGGTCCTCAGCTTATGATGATTTATCATGTCTGCTCTGAAATGCATGACACAGACTGTTCCAACACGGTCTCTCTCACGTACAGACACCCGCAGCCGATGGTGTTTTAGGTCTGTTTTACTTTTGCGCCACTAAAACCAGAGAGTTTTGGTCACCTGCGCACATTTTCCCTCTCAAATGCGATACGCAAAACACATTTTAGGGAGTACTTCATTTTAAACGATATATATCTGAACATATATAGCAAAAGCTTCTCAGGTTTTATTGGGCTAGTAACCTGATACTCATTTCTCAGTCTCTTCTTAGAAGGGACTGTTTTTAAGACTTAAAAGTATTGCACCCAAAACACAGTTTAGGCATTACTCTATTTTAAATGATATGTATGTGGAAATAGTGAGAGCTTCTGAGGGAATGTTGGATTAGTAACTAGATACTTATTTTTCCTCTAAGAAGAAACCATCATTACTCCGAAGTATGAATATTTTGTAAGAGCACAGAAAAATATAGTATTAATAAGAAAGAGCTTCAGCTCAGAGAAACTTGGACATAATCAGTTTAGAAATTCCAGTTCCTAAGTGTGCAAATATGCCTTCAAATCTATATCATGCATATATTCAACTACAGACACAACTACTCAATATAAGTACTGACTTATGTGTGATATAAGTGCTCAGAATACGTACACAAAATCAAAGTTTCCAGTTTTTTAAAGTTTGTTACCCTAGTTAGCTGGGATAATGCAAATCAGAAAACAATAGATTTTTAGAATTAACTGGTGTGTAGATTTATATACTTTCCTGAGATATACATGGCAGAATAAGTTTCAGTGCTAAATTAGACTATGAATAGATTTTGTTAAGCTTGCTGTTCTCAGCAAGGATAAGTTACAAATCCATCACAGATAGTTTGGCATAACTGACAAGTCTGCACTCAGAGAAAACTGTTCTATAGTGCTAAGTAGAAAAGAGGTAGGAAAAACATAAGAAACCATTAAATGAAAATCTGCTTGAAAATAATGGAAGTAACTAGATATTTAGTAGAATATAGTAAAATAGCCAACATGAAGAACAGAGTAAAGTTACTCCAGGGTATCAAATCGTGAGGAGAAGTCTGGCTTTCTCATGCTCCACGTCTGAGCCTGTCCAGCCAAATATGACAGTTACTAGCCATCAGTACCAACTGGGCGCCTGAAATATGGCTAGTGTGAATTTTATTAATGTGAATACTAAAAAATTTGAATTTATGTATGTGGTTTGCATTATATATCTGTTTTACAGCAATTGATCTAGTGGATAAAAGTCACAGAATATGAAAACTGGTTGAGAACTTAGAAATCACCTTGTCCAAATTCCATATTTCACAAACAAGGAAACTCAGGCTTAGATAAAGTAATGGGTCCTGATTAAGCCAAGACTGAGCTATAGATTCTTTAAAAGGCCAGAGCCTACCAAACCATCTCTCTTCCCCTGAGAGTATCATAGGAAAAACTATGATTTGTCTCAATCACCACGATCAAAAGCACCCTACTCTCAGGTGGTTTCAAAAACCTTGTCTCATCTTTTGAGATGTCATGTAAGAACCTTTCATCTCAACTTATAGTCACCTGTCCAATCGTCTTCATTCCCCTCTTGATTCTGGTGGTGGACACTTCCCACGAGTCACCCCTTTTTAGGTACTGTTACCAATATTTGTATATATTTCAATGAAGATTTTAAATTCATGTCATACACTAAAATAAGTTAATTAAAAAGTGAAGAATTTTGTAAACCAAATCAATTTAAAATTAGCTTTCAACTTGTCTTTAAAGCGCAGTAAAGGTTAAATCATCTTTCACATGAGCTCCCTGTCTTCCTCAGGAGTTCACTACCCTCTCCCCACCCCCCTCCACCACCCTTGAACCCCAAACAGAGGGCTTCTCCTTTCTACAGTCATTTCCACACTTATGGGATTAATTTTTACCTTAGTTAAGCAACTTTCATTTTATCACTATTGCCATGATATTAATTTTAAGTTATAGTAATGTCCATTTCCAGATTCTCATTTATTGTCTGGGAGTCTGAAGTTGACATGTAAATGAAAAACAGGATAAACTAGAAACTCCCCCTAGCCCTGAGAATACTGCCCTTCAGCATGGGTTGAAGCACTTTCCAAAGTGAGCAAATAGACAGCAATGGGCTTCTTTAAGACAGAAGTAGCAATGGGTTTCTTGAAGAACATGTAGTGATTACATACACATATGAATAGAGAGAGAGGGGACTCTGTATCCAATATGTGGATACAACACATGGAACTCCAGGTTAAAATAGTAAAACAGCTTTCTTTTCTGAAATGCATCTCAGAAACTTTAATATGCTGATGTATAACATAACTCTCTAAGAGAGGGATGTAGTATGCAGAGTTCCCCAAACCTATCTAAACTATGTAAATCCTGTTCTCACAAAGCATCTCAAGAGTGCCCCAGAGACCACATTTGGGGAAACCCTGGATCATGGAATTTGCTGCAACATACCTTTACAGAAATCATGTATCACGTATGGTTGCAGAATAACACCATTTGTTTTATCCAGTAATTTAGCTATAAACTTTTATTAGCTTGTTATAAATTATACTATGTCCCCTCCTCACACTCATATATTGAAGCCCTAAGCCCCCCCAGTATGGCTATATTTTGGAGATCAATCCTTTAAGGAGGTAGTTAAGGTTAAATTAGGTCATAGGGTGAGCCTCTAATCTGATACGACCAATGTCCTTATAAGAAGAAGAGACACCAGTGATCTCTCTTTTTTCAAAGGCCATGTGAGGACACAGCAAGAAAGCAGCTGTCTGCAAACCAGGAAGAGAGATCTCACCAGAAACGAATTCTGCTGGATCCTCAGTCTTGAACTTCTGGCCTCTAGAACTGTAGAAAATAAATTTCTTGTTTAAGCCACCCAGTCTGTTGTACTTTGTTAGTGCTACCCTAGCAGACTAATATAAGGCTCCTATCACGTTTTAGGGGATGCAAATGGTGAACAGACAAACACAGTCCCTGGTCACTAGGAGTATTCATTCTAGTTCAAGGGCAGTATGGGAAAGACTGAGTAACTTTCTAGTTTTACACTAATCAATTACTTGCTCCAGGGTCAGCAACAACTTGCCCCATAGTTTAACTTCCAATTTATATTCTCATTTCAGGGAATAATCAAATTATTTGTTTTATAATTTCTTACTAGGAGAAATGGATCAGTTGCACATCTTAACTATCTTATCTCTTATTTTCTAGAAAATCAATCAATGGAATGATTGATTGAGGCATCAATGACTGAGTTGAAATCAACGACTGAGTTGATTATAGAGTCTTGTCATAGAGTGTGGGAGGATATTCCAACCAGGAAGTGAGGAATATAAATTTCATGCTCCCCCACAACAGCTTTCCAGGAGTTCAAATGCAAAGCTCCATATCCTGACAGCTAGATTTCCTCAGCTACGGTTGCTGAAACCACACGGTGAGCACTCTCTGCCCCTGAACCACCAGAAGAAAAAAGGAAGCAACCTGAAGTCAACCCCATCTACCAAACCCTACAGCTTTCTCTATCTATCTCAGAAACAATGTTCTGGTGACTAAGCCACACACTGTGAACTATTCTTCCTTCCTTTAAAATTACACAAAAAGAGCAATAATATGACTTTTGCCATTACAAAAAGAGAAGAGCAAATTATTACCAACATGCATAGCCTATTTTTAAGCAATAAATAATTGTATTCAGAAATAAGGTTTAAGCAATAAAATAACTTAAAATAGAGTGAGAACATTCAAAAATAATATAACAGGGAATTAGTTATATTATTTCTACTACTCTTTCCACAGCACAGTCTCCGAATTATTGCAACATTCTGCATCTTGAAATTTCAAACTCCCAACTAGATCCTGTCAATGACTCTGGCCATGTCACTGGAGCAAATAAAAGAAATAGGGCTTTCCTTATCCAAAGATGTGTTTGTTAAGCAGAGTCATTTATTTTGTCTAAATATTTGTGAAAGAGACAGATTTTTTGCAAAGAATTATTTTGCAAAAGCATCAAAAACAATTAAAATGTAATAATATTAAAGCAATTCAATTGCTTCCCTGGTTCAGTTGGTTGGAGGAGCATGGCCCCAAAACTGAAAGGCTGTGGGTTCAATTCCCTGGTCAGGGTGCATACCTAGGTTGCAGGTTTGATCCCTGGTACAGGTGCATCTGATCCCCAGTCAGGGAATGGAAGAGAACAAATCAATGCTTCTCCCTCACATCAATGTTTTTCTCTCTCTCTTCCTCCCTCTCTAAAAGCAATAAAAATGTCCTTTGGCGAGGATAAAAAAATTTTTAACATCAAATCAACTACTGTTGAGATGATAGAGTCTAGATCTACTTATGCCTTCTTGAAAGACTTATTTACCTTCTCTGAGCCTCAGTTTCCTCAAACTCAAAATGAAAGGAAAAATTCATTTAATCTCTAAAATACCTCAAAGTGCTGTGATTGAATAAAAAATTCTTTATTGAAACTTAATTAACTGTAAAATTACCTTTAAAACTCCATTCTCTCTTGCACTTTGCAATTCTAAAGTTTAGGCACATCATGATACACTGAGAAAATAGCTAGTTCTACTTAAATTTTAGCCATTGCAAAATTGTCCAGTTAAGCTGTGGTTTTTATTTGAGTAGCAAGAAAAAGCAAAATGATGCCAACTGCTTGCTACTATTTTCTTTGTAGAAATAGAGACAAGGTCAGTCTTTTGGAAGAAATGAGTCTGAGATTTGTACAAATAAACTAACTATGTGTGTGCTTATATAAGAACAGTTAAATATTTTATTTTAATAGTTAAATATCACTGTGTATGCTCACATTGTTTTCAAATACTCTGCCTTGTGGTTGGGTAAGAATTGGCATTATCCCTTTCAGGACATATTTATTGTTCTTAATCCCTGTTGTGTACTGGACGTGCCCAGGACCCAGAGGACGTGGGGCTGCACCCGGCCCTTTGTTAGGGCATTCACTACCTGCAAACACGAGGGCCCTGAACGTGAGACTTGTAACCGTGTTGGTTACATCTTCAGAGTTATGCCATGAATATGGATCACAGTGAGAAAAACCTGGCTTTTCACATAAGTGGTAGATGTTAGTAAACCTTATCAACTTTGATGATTCTTTGTCAACGAGGCAGGTGAATTTGGAATTTTTTATGATTATAGTGAAAGCACAAACAAATCTGCTTATGCAGAAATATATCTTATTGAAGTAGACATTAGTCCATGCTACAAATTTTTCTGTGTCTGATGTTGAGCTAGGGTCAATTTTGTGGTAAAGCATGGTTGACCACCGTAAGTTCAAAATGAGGACGAGAATAGGAATGTTGGCCAAAAGCTTATTCGATGATGACTTTGCCTCTTAAGAACTGTCTGTGAAGATACTTTACTGTCTTTAAAGCTAATTACGTTTTCACATAGTTTTACCTTTTGAAAAAAAAAAAAACAGTCTGGATTTACTAGCTTCTGACTATCATAAGAACTTGGGAAATAGGGAAATCTAAGCAAAAGCCACCTCGAATATTGGGGGTCCACAAACTACAACATTTTATATACCAATATATTTATTTTCAATCTTGAAAGAGTTGTCAACTTTTTATTTTGACAAGCAAGAAAAGATTTTACACCAACCTTATCTACTCTCACCATTATTTCATGGAAGAAACATTTTAATAGTACAGAATTAGAAAGGAAACAATCTTTAAAATGGCAGTTCTTTGACTTAAAATTAATTTTATGAAGATGTATTCTTTACTTTTCTTATTTCACATCACCTAATAAAGACTTAATTATGAATAGACATGGTTTAGGAAATAACATTTGGGAGTTATTAATTTACACTGGAGAGCCTTTTCTTAATCCTGCCCCATCAGTGTGCTCTCTTTCTCCACTTCCCTTAACATTTTGCTCATATTAGTTCTATTTGACTTGTGTGTGTCCTACTAGACAAAGATAGGGTTATTTTTTCATCTTCTGACTTCAGTGCCTAAGATAATAAATTCTGTAAATTTTTTGATAAATAAATGAATGAGTGAGTGAGTGAATGAGAGACTAAATCAGTGGAGGAGTAAATGAATGAATGAGTGAAACCCAGGCACATCAAACACACTTCCTTAAGTCCATGCATTAGTCTTTTATTCCCTAAGGTGGAAATAGATGGCTGTGAGAGCCTGATATCTGCTACAAAAAAAAGTGCATAACTGAGAGGAACGAGTGTACTGTGGATATAGAGCACAGTTGTATACATAAGCACAGAATCAGTTCAGAGCTTCAGATTATAGGCTTTGGGGGTACCCAGAGATCTCACCAGCAACCACTCTGCATTCTGGAACCCCAAAGAATGATGATTTACTGGTTATAGGCAGCTTAGGCAGGGGCATCTTGAAATGGCTTCATTTTTGCATATGCTTTAGGTAGTCTTGCTTCAGGTACAATGAATGCAGAGTAAACATGAACCAAAAAGTAAAGGATCACAGTGGAATGAAAGATTGTCTTCATTCTTTCATTTCTTGGCACTATAGATATTGAAACAGGAAACAGAATATCTATTTTGGGGGAAAAGCAGGGTTGTCTATTATTTGATGTTCTTAAAGATTTCTATATTTACATGTCTCTTGGGCAAAGACTACACCTTCTATAGTTTGGGCTCAGTCTCTAAGTTGTCATGTTTCAGGTATGAAGAACAGGATATTCAAGAAGACTTTGCTCAAATGACTGAGTATTTACAGAACGTTTAGATCTGGTTACTCATCCATCATCAAGCTGTGGCTACCCAGTGTTCTCTGGATCCTTCAGCGGTGTTATGGAATTTGATTTTTATCATTTTGCTGTTCTATCTCTACCTCTACCTACTTAGTTTTGAAGTATCAATTGCCTGCATATGGTCCATGTCTAAACACAGCTTTTGTTTATCAGGGGTTGAATGTCAGAAAATATTTGGTTAATGATAACAAGACATACTATAAGCTATTACTAATCAGCAATGTGCCTGAACTTTAAGATGTTTCTTAATCATCAACTTTTGAATTTCATATAAATACAGCAGAATACTTCTGGGCTACTTTGTGTAAATGGCAGGCTGGATTAAATAACAAAGATTGCATTAATATTTCTGTCTTGTAACCCATAAGATTCACATATGGCATAATATCAATATGGCATAAACATGAATATGGCATAAAACTGATAAAATCAAGTCAAAAATCCTAAAGCATACATAAAGTTAGGAATATGGAATACCGTGGAAAAGTCAAAACAGAACAAAATAGCATCTACAAAAATCATAGGTTGTTAACTTCAAACTGAAAAATGTGAACATGTGCCTACTCAAATATTCAATAGATGGCAAAACTAAAAATAGTAAAAACTTGTAGATAATTTTCTCTACTTCATATTGTAAATAAATGGCTGAAAGTTAATGTTCTTCACTGGCAGAAACTAATTTTGGTACAGTTTTTCAGCATAAGACCATAGATTTCAAATATTGTGTTCAGTATTAACCAGAAAGAGAGGGCAAAAATCTATCAGTTTGGGAATTATAACAATAACAGGGAAATTTACTCAAAATTATTTATTTACCATTTATGCATTTTAACCACTCTTATGGTTAAGAAATAAAACTTATTAGATATTTAATACATGCTTAAGTGTATATTATGTGAAGAGAGAAAATAAATTATGAATTGCTTGCTTTTCCAACTGCCTACTGGACATCTTCACATGGGGCAATTTGCTTGTTAAATAACATTCCACATCCACACTTTGCTCAAAATTGAAGATTCAAAAATGGGGAAAATGGGGACAACTGTAGTTGAACAATAAAATTAATTAATCAATTAATTAATTAGTTAAAAAGTTTATAGCATGATTCTATAGAACCAGATTATACTGGTGTCCAAAAGCGAACTTATCATTCCATCTCTTCTGAACCTGCTCACATTTTTACTGACTCTCCCAGTGACTCGGCGGAAACCTTGAAAGTCAATCTTGATGCATCACCCTCAGTAAAAAATGCCTCTGACCCTCTCATGTGGCAATTGCCTCGTGTTTCTACTCCACTGACCTTCTTTTTCTCCATGTTCTTTTACATGAATTGTCTCCCTCTCCTCAAGGTTTCGCCGCCACCCTCCCCACCTTCGGTCTCTTTCCCCATCCTAGGGAGCTTTTCACACCATCCTAGAGAGCTCTTCCTTAGCACAGTTCTGATGAAGTCAGTTTCTGCTAAAGATTTTAAATTCCTCCCTACTTACTACGGAAAAAGACCTGAAACCTTTAGCTTGGGTTCTCAAAGTCCTTGCTGAACTGGTCCCAACTTACGTTTCCATTATTTTCTGATTCCTTCATATCTCCCTTCCTTTCCTTCCTCTGTGGCTTTCTTCATTTTCCTTGTGCCTGATCACCTTTCTCTACTTGATCCTGTTCTCCAGAGGTGCAAACTTCAGGCATCCTTTAAGGCTTGCCTCAAATAGTGCCACTTCTAGGAAGTCTTTCCAGGGCCCTCCAGTAAGAACTGCTGATCATTTCTGCATCTTCACCTCCCAACTCTACCTGTAACCTTCTAAAGAGATGGATCACATGCTGCCTTATATTTTGCACCTATTTCATCTACCCTACTAGTTTTTAAGTCATTTGAATGTTCCTTGCATGATGCATCTTTATATCTTCCTCAAAACTTGGCACAGTGTAGGCATTCAAAAATACTTATTGCATGAATAAATGAAATGAACAACTGAGCAAACAAACTAAAAGTGGCTGAAGATGGAAACAATAAAATTAAATGGAAAGGTATGACCATCAATAAAGAAGAATGTTCAGCATTGTCCAAGAGGTTATAACAACTTGGTATAATGGCTGACAGTTTAAATAAATAATTTATGCTAAGTACTTGGAAAATTTTCCCAAAGGGGTTACTTTTGTATAGTGATAATTTCCTACTAAGTGATGAAAGAAAATTATCACTTGGGTTGATACTAAAAGTTTTTCCAGTTTTCATGATAACTGTTTCCATCCACATGGGAAAGGGCACCGGGGGACAAGTCTATGCTGTCATTCAGATGGCCTGGTTGGCTTGTGGGTCTCTTACATTTCTGGGTTTTGTGATTTTACCTATAGGCACTCTCAGTAGCAACTCACCATTAATCACAGGAATTTTAACTGTAGACACATTAGAGATGACAAATCAAGATTAAAGATCTATGATAAATGTGGTAAAAACCTTCTCTGCTGAGTTTTTCATATTTACCCATCAACAATTGCACCTCTGGTAATGAATACTTAGGCCGAAGATTTTTTTTAAGAAAGCAATCCATCTTGTGGAATGATATCTGTGAAACAACTTAAGAACTGTTGCCTGTAAGGGTGTGGGACATAGAAAACAGTTTCCACAAAAAGAAAAAAGTAGAGACTGTTCAAATCCCAGCTTGGCCCTACCCTTTGGTGCTGGTCAATAAACTCGGTACCAGATATAAACAAAACATTCCATTCAACATTATGTCAACCTTCAGTAAAAAGGTCATCATCCATCACTGTACACAGAGGTTCCAAGCACCTGTAAAATCTGACGTGCATTCTTTCAGGCCATTTTTTTCAACTTTGTGTCTGTCAGAGATACCCCCCACCATATTCATATTATTTATGTTGGGAGTAGCTTTCTAAATGTCACCCAAATGAATTAGTATCATGCTGAGCCTCGGAGTTAAGAGAGTCGCCATGTGCATTTATGTGTTTTCTCTCCCTGAATACTGACACATTTATATCCTTTCCCCGTCTGCTCTGGCTTTGGCAGGGATGCAGAGTACAAGCAGTTTATTTTACTATGACATGGTGACAAAATAGAACTTTATTTATGTGAAGCTGGTTAAAAATGCCCTGGCCAAAAAATATGACACCAGTTAAGGAAATCTAATAAAACCTCTTGCAGAAATGGTGTAAAGAGTTTTATTTGGAACTTAATGAGGTTAGCAATGCATACTGTACCTTATTGTGTCTATCATACAACATCAAGCTATCGTTGCTAATTTTTTTAAGTAGCTCAATCCCTGTTAAGGTAGTCAGCCACTTTTAGTTCCCTAGCATTCCCTCATTCATTCATTCATTCATTCATTTTTTCAACAAATAGAATATTTATCATATATCTATTTTATGTAGCTGAAGAGGAATTATGTTAGTTTTTAGATATATGGAATCTCAAACCATTTTTATCAATATTTATGAGTTCCCTAAGGGTCTCAGCAGAAATAACTCACTAATCACAGAAATATACATGAAGCTGAAAGAAAACCCCCCCTGAAATTTGGTTTCATGAAATTTTTATGATAAATGACTTATCATCTAACAATTATTTTTGCAGAATGCTGAAAATAGATACCTTCAACTACATTTGATGGCATGTGGCTTGCCCATGGTGACATAAGCAGCTTGTACAAATAAAAGGTCAAAATTCCCAGGCACCCCTAAGTTCATGTCTCTGCATACATACAAGCAGAAATGAAATCAGAGTTTTCCAAATTTGCGTTAATTTTGAAAGGCACTACGCTGAAAAGCTGACTGCACATTCGAAGGACGCTGCCTGCGCTTGGAGCATTTTGGCCATCGGAGAGCCTTCGCAGGTCACAAAAGAAAGTCCATCTCATTTTAGAGACACAGGACACTCTTCCATGGTCATCACCTCCATCCCTCCTTTCTCCTCTTATTTCCTGCCTCCCCCTCATTCCTGGGCCACGTGCTGCTACTCACAAAGATCCACTTAAAGAAGGGGCACTGCAACCTGGGGAGGCCTTAGGAATCCAGAGGCGCCTTCATCAGCATCATCAAGATGCTGGTGGGAAGTGTTCCCAGCTGATGCTGGGGTGAACCAGGCTGGCCAAGGATGGAACACTGAGTTCCCATCCTGGTCCACTCACTAACGTGCTGAGTGAGCTTGGATAAGGGAATCCACCTTTCCAGATTTTTTATTTCTTTTACAATGTAAGATCTTTGGGGGTGAGGGTCCACAGATCCTGTTCCACAGTGACTTCTGTGACATAACAGCCCCCTCTCCAGATAAGCACCAATGGCCAAAAACCATCTTGCCTCAACCACATCTGAAGTGACATAATACCCCCAAATTTGAGAAACCGATCACATTTCCTGAACAAAACTTAACTTTGATTAGGATTCAAATGCAGCTGCTGTGTAAATATTACATAGAAACAGTAATATTTCTGATGAGAAAAACAAGCCTACTAATTGATCTTTTCAATGTAATTCATTATGTTCCCCTTAACAATTAGTATTAGGATAGGCTTCTGGCCATGTTATAAGAATTATTATATTGTATAGACCTCGTTCTTATATGGTATTCATTTATATAGAATTTTGCTATGTTCAAATCTATCTATCTATCTATCTATCTATCTATCTATCTATCTATCTATCTATCTATCCTTCTTTCCTCAATAACTCTAGGCAAAAGTCTAACATTTCCATTGGACGTGGTAAAATACAGTGTTGATTACTTTGAACTCATGTAACATAGGACATGATTGGGTTACATGTAACCAGAGAAAAAAGAAAGAAGGTCTTCAAAAATTATTTTTTAAGTCTTGTTTTCTCCTTTGCCAGTAGGCCTTCGCATACACATAAACAGTTACTGAGGATGATTCAATGAGGCCATTTCTAGGTATGTTTCCCAGAGAGCCAAGCTGCCAAAACACCTACAACTGCCTCCATCATCCCACCGCACTTAACCGCCTGTGTGCAAACAGCACAAGCAAGTAACCATGCCCGGCTCCCTGGGCCTCCTGTCTGAGGCAGACAATGCTCGCTCAGAAACACAGACAACTGCAGCTCTAGCAACATTCAATTTTCCATTTTGCCTTATGTAATCGGTACACACACTTACTTCACATACTGAAGAGTAAAGTGAGTCTAAAAAAAGTTTCATAATTAAGGAACTATTTAAGAGATTGTCTCTTTAGGAATCTCAAAGATTAAACTCCTTTGAAGTCCTCCTGCAGGTATGTGTTTCATTATGGTCCTTTACGCAATGAATAATGCCAAGCACTAGTTCAGAGGCAAGCTTCCTGACATCGGAGATATTAAGAGTTATTAACTATGCCTTGTGGAAACTAGTCTTGTCACCAGGTGTTGAGGCCTTACCCAGATATGGGAGACTGACAATCTCCTCCCACATAATACTGTCAGGCTCATACATGCATGTGTGTAGACAGACATGCAGACACACACACACACACACACACACACACACACACACACCTGCAAAGAAGCCAGAGTTAGGAGGACACTGAAAGCAGCCACTTGGTTTTCAAGAGCTTACACAGGTTATCATACAGATAAATTTGAACATAGTGGAAAGAGCCAAACCACCTACAGGAAGCCTCCAGAAACAAAACCACACTCCAGAACTGTCTTCTGCAATCAGCCTCATGGTAGATTAACATACTTCTTCAGGACTATTTTTCAAATTGTATTGCTAGATTTGCATACTGACTGTGTGAACTTTCAGCCTTTCAGTTGCTTAGTAAGTGATTCTATCATTCAAAACATGGAGTAACAAAATCACGATTGTATACTTCTTGTGATTGCTTTGACTATCAGTTGAAAATGTCTTTTGAGGGAGTCCAGAGTGTGTGCCATGAATTCAAGCCTCAGTTTTGCTTCCAGTGGGCATTGCTGTGTCCAACTCCTCCACGACACACTGAATGGGGGGGGCAGCCATCCTACTGCTTCCCCCACCAAACACCCCTCCCTCTCCTCGCTTCCTCCCCTGCACTAGGAATCCTATGACAGGGTGAAGACACATGGAGTTGAATGGCTGGGCTGCTAGATTCCAAGCCCTTCGTCTCTGATTCTACTCACTCATATCAGAACGGTCTCCTCTCCCCTTTTTCTAAAACCCCAAGAAATGTCTTTAAATATTCTTATTTTCTATAATCCCCCACTGACTGCAGGCAGAGGAGGTGATACTTCACCTACTTTTATAACCTTGGGAATAAGGGGGAAGAAGGTCTCTGAGCCTGAGCTAGCCCTGTCTTTGCCCGTGTTTCCCAGGGCCTGTGGACCCATAGAAAGGATAGGCTCTCCATAAGCCCAAAGAGATGGTGAAGAGAGGATACATGCCACCAACTGGCCTGAGACACCTGTAGAATAAATGAAAGGAGGAAGGACAACCCAATGTTTTGCTCATTTTCACCTTTACATCTTTGAATTTCCTGAATCCAGTTTTCACAAATGAAACCACAATGCCTCTGTTTGGTCCCAATAAACAGACCAACACATACATAATGGATGTTCAAGTAAATATTTAGTAATAATATAATCGGTGACCAAAAAGCAGTTTGAATGTCTACCTTCTCCTAAATAGTAAGACAAGAGAAAAGACAGCACATTAGAGAACAGATCATTGAACTCAGAGCCAGAAGAAATGGGTTAGAATTCACCTTCTGCCACTTGCTTATCATAAAATGTCCAGCAGGTCACTTAGGCTTTCTGGCTTTCAGGTTCCCCATCTGTCTAATCAGGACAAGGACTCACTCCCTGCTTCTCTGCAGGTGTGAATGCCTAAGATAGAGAGGTGCATGGCTGTGCCTTTTTTGTTTTTGTCTTTTTTTAATTTAGAAGGGAAAATGGAAATCTAAATATTTAATCTAAAATATGGTCAGGTGTTTACATAACCACAATCCATTTTTACTGGCCAATCTGTCATCCCTGTTTTTAGTCTTGTGAATCCTATTCCTATCTAATTATACTTTTATCATTTCAGTAGTTTGACCCTTAACCATACCTAGACATGTGTTTGTGACTGAGAAAGTGATCTGGAATTTCTAGGATAATAATGAAGAACGAGTCAGGATTAAAAAATTGCTTTCATAAAACAGAACTGGATCTCTCTGTTTGGGGCTAGTGATGAGAAGTACAGAGAGAAGATGAAAATAGATAGAGGTCATACCAGATAAATGCCTATGTTTTCAAATCATAATGATGTAATAATTATTTCTATTTCTCAAGAGTACCTTTTTCATACAACATCCCAATGTTATAATGTGAACTCTGTGCTGATGTCATGCCTTTGCTATCTCTTTTGTGTTGTATTGTATCCTCAGCCTGCCCCCTCAGTCCTTTCCTTCCCTCCCTTCTCTGAGCCACTCTCCCTGAAGATGGCCTCCTCATTATTCTCTCGTTTCTTTTCTGGCCAGTACCTTTACAGCAAATCCCTCTAGAGCAAGAAATGTAAAGCTGTAGGGTAGTTATATGCACAGTCTTGCTCAGCAGCATCAAACACAGTTACAGCCAAAATAAGCAAGAAAGTCCATGGGAACACCTATGTAAACAGAGCTGGTTGATTCCACTCTCCAAGCACCCTGAGCAGGCAGCCACACTCATGATGTGTAACTCTTGCTTTGTGCCAATAATCAGAACAAGGGAGGTTCACACAGGAGCCTAATTGTGCATGTGGAAGTCTGATAGCAATAATGCTGTCGTCTCTGTACCATTTTTTAACTAATTATTGTAAAATCTGTGAAGGTGAGGAGATTTAAGACAATGATTCTCCAACTGTCATGTGCAGAATTATCCAAGAGAACATGAAAACCCACCTCACGGAGTCCGATTCTAAAGGTCTGGGGTAAGACCTGGGAATTGATAACTTAGCATGCCTTCCCTAGGTGTTTCAGATAAAAGACATCTGAAGACCACACTTTGAAAAGCACTGCTGTAAGGCTTTGCTGAGAATGTGACCACTACTAAACAGGCCTGCAAGATCTTCTAAGAAGGCATGGTCCCAAGAGGGTCAGTTTGGCTCCAGGCATGGTGCTGACCCCCTTTATTGACCTTAGCCTTAGTCTTGTCCCACAAGCTCTGGGCCCATTCCCCTTCCTGCCCTCCATGCTCCATTGCTGGTGAAGAGTAGATGGCATCTGGACTCTCTAGTTGACACTCAAAGCTATTGTCTATGTAGGACAATAGCAAGGAAGTGTATACACCCTTCCAGAGTGATGAAAGAGTGTCTCAAAAATGCCCTTACACATATTATGCTAGAAATGGAGAGGCAGGTACCCTCCCTAAAGTTGGGGAGATAGGAAGTATTCCCTTGAACTCCTTGAATCCACCAGATGCTGAGGCAGTTTTGAGAACAATCTCTAGGACAGACACGTTCCCTCCTTCCTCTATGTCTTAAAACAAAATTTCACATAGAAACACCATTTCCCATAGGAATGATAGGAGGGGAATTAGATAGGCCAGCCTATGAACAAGGCCAGCTCTTGGAAGTATTTCAATCCATCTCCATAGTGTTGGTTGAGGTCGCCTCATCATTCGGTCAATTGCAATAGCTTTCACAGCGGCTCACTGCCTCTGTTCTCTCCCACCACTCATCCTTTCTCAAGCCTGCTACCAAAGTGATTTTTCTTACATATCCTTTTTTTATTTGTGTTAATATCCTTGTTTCTCTCAAGTAGGCTCCATTCTATTCCGTAGGGCAATGTTTTTACAACATAATCAAGTAGCATCAAATATAAATCAGTAGCTGAAATATCTGGAAAATAACTGAAAAAAATGGTAATAGTGTGTTTCATCAGAAAGGAACTTAGAAACTATTCTCCAGTTTTATTAAAGACAACAGAATGCCATGTAACCATACAGCCTGTCTTGTCTCTAAAGGTTAAGCCCCCTTTAAGGGTCAGACATACCAAATACAATGAAATTCACTTTTAATAATTTATATTTTACTGCTTTCCTTAATTCTAGAATTTGAGGGGAGGTAGTAGATAATGTTGTTTTGATTAAGCCAGACTTTTCTTTTTTGGTTGTGCAGTAGAACTATTAATATAAAGAGCAGTAATTTCAGTTTTTGGCACAAAAATTATTGTGACACCTGAGTTGGCAGCCTTTGAGTTTTTATTTTATTATTCCATATTTTTTTTAGCCTTTCAAGAGGTTGAAAGAAAGTTGAAATGCTCCAGAAATATTTTCCAGTTTCTTATGGTTACAAATAGGTCTCCCTTTCCACCAAAGGCTAGTACATATCCCCTCATAGTATATTAAAGTGGTTAAAGAAACGATAAGTGAAAAAGCCATTAAGCTCATTCTATTTTAAATATTTCCCCTGTTTCCTGTTTTATTCCCTACAGTCACGCAGAAATGCTGCTTAGATCATGTGAACAGAGCATATAATTTGGCCCTCCTCAGATTATAGTGATTCTGAATAACGGTATGTTAGCGAAGAAGGTATTTATGGCTGACAGAGTAATTGGAAAATTTATATTTTAAAATAATACTTTATGCATGCAGGGACCATAATAGCTCTATCTGCCTTCAACACAAAGGTGCAAAACCATGCATGGGGTTGTGATGAAAGTAGTTCAATCAACGGGCTTGGCCATGAGGGCTATTGTGCCTGGTATTCTGTGCCCTCTTGGAAGAAGGCATGTTTTGACTCTTTGTTGGTGTGAAATGGGGTCACTACAACCTTTAAGCTTTCATGCAAAATGAGCTTCCAAGGTTCATGCGGAGATGTGCATCCACCTTCATTCTAAACCAGGCCAGGCTCACTTGACTTGCAGGCCTGCTTAGTGCCAGAAGCACCCAACCACCCTTTAGTACCTGGCACAACCCCAAGAGATCCCAGATAGAACATCACTGCTTTTTGTTTGTAAAGAAAGTCGCTAACTGAAGTGGACATACACTCAAAATACTTGGTGAAGAATGGCTTTTCTTGTCTACTAGGTTTCCTGCATTCACAATTCTACAGGACTCTTCTTCATCTCTCCCTTGAAAACCCTTTTTGAAATTGCACTTTTACTACATATACAAAGAATATTTAGTGCTTTTAGTTTCTAAGATGGCTTATGCACATATACAATTTCCTGGTCTAAATCCATGAAAAACTAAAATGGGTAAATATATTTTTTAATTTTATTTTAATTGTTGTTCTTATACAGTTTTCTGTCTTCTACTCCCATCCCAGCGGGTAAATATATTTTTAATGGATATAGTTTTATTACTTTCTCATAAATGTTAATTATCATGGACTCAAACCAAATATCAATACAATGTTTCTAATTACATGCATCCTAATTTGTGAATCAATAACTTGTTTATAATCAGCATATTGAGTGTACGCCAATGCACATGAAACACTTGCCAACCTTTCTATGCAGCAAGTTAACCATTTATTTATATATATATACACACACATATATGTGTATATATATGTATTACTTTATTTGCTCAGCACACCCTTTCTGCAAAATGGATCTCTCATGTATGTTCACAAATGCTTCATTTAATGGGGTCCACATGATCATTCTCTCTGGGTGCCAGCCATCACAGAATGCCTCCTTCAAGTGTTAATCTCGAGGGTGGAGCAGCCAAGCCCTAAAATCAGAAGCGGCTTTGTAGCCACATTAGAGACTTGGTCTGAGCCTTTGAACAAGTTACTTATATCCATGGGAAGCAGTTTTCTCAGTTATAAAACAGGAAGAATAATCCTGGGAATACCACACTAATGTGAGTAAAGCTCTTAAAGATCCTCTCATGAGAGGCGCAGTAAAAGGACTAAGTAACATTGTTGGTACCTTGTCAACACTCGACAATACACTTAGGTATTAAGCATTAGAGAATATAAATATAAGTAGAATTGGTGCCTACAGTATAATCACATAATCCCACTCAGGGTGCTCACCCAGAACTATAATTTAGTTACACATGTCGAGGAGATAAACTATTTAATATCGATATAATCTATTCAGCTTCACTTTACCAGAATTATAACCTTGCTCGTGAAGGGGAAGGTAATGATTTTCTTGTATCTGTTCCATCAATTTAGTTCTGGTTTGTTTTATTAGTTTAGTTTGGTTCTTTTTCTATCTATGTGGATGTTTCTATAAATTGAGAAAAGGCTTTGCTAAGTTACTTAAAAAAACAGCTGTAGTTGGGCCCTGACTTTGTCTTCCAACTATCTACTCCATATTCAGTTTTAAATGTTTATAGTTACTTTCAAAAGATATGGATCAATTAGCTATCGGATACAATAATTTGATTCTTTTTGCATATATTTGTTAGCTTTGTTTCCCTTCTGGAATCCTCAGAATTTATTAAATTGAAGGTAAACTGCAAATGCTTCCTTTTGGCCCTGATCTACAGGATAGAGTTGGGCTTAATCCAAGGACATCATATTTCATATGACAAATACTGACTTTCCATGTAAACACAAAGTCACAGTTCCACAGTTACTGTCCATCTTTTTTACTACACTAAGTTTATAATCTTAGGCTAGTTTATTTTTAAAATAATTCTCTTCTCAACAAGGTCAGTGAATCTTGATTATAATCATTGATAGTTTAAGATGTATACTTTTATTATTTTTAAGAATAATTCAATAGATACTCAAATTCCTTATATTTTAATAAAGGACAAAGATCCCATGAGATAATGATACTTACAGAGAATTTCATAATCTCTAACATGCCAAAGTTTGAATAATTTCATTTTGGTTTTGATATATAGATACACACAAATTACATATAGAAATACTTTCCACATAAAAACTATAGCATTCCACACACACACACACAGAAAATATAGCATTCTTATTTATTCTATCAGAAATAAAAGTAGAATATCCCGGAGCAAGTCCAATACTTCTTAGAGTACGTTAAATCAGAAATAGTTTCCTTCTGGGTTTATTGTCTGTTCTCACTCTGATAAGTTCTTGTTAAATTATGACAAATAATTTCCATATTCTTATGAAAGCATGATATTTCCATTTAATGTAAGCTCAAAAATAAAAGTAAATCACAGCCTACAAGAGAGTCCTAATCATCTGACAACAATATGTAAATACATCTTTGATTTGGGATGAGAATTACAAAGACTGTAAGAAAGTGAATAGCTTGGTGGTGTCTCAGGTCTGAGGAACAGCTGAATCTCCATTTCCAAGGTGATTTCTCTCCTCTGCTCTTTCTGCCCCATCTACTACCCCAAAGAAACATTTCAAGGAAGTGTCTGAAAAAGCGGGGGGAATTGCCCATCAACACACTGTTCTATGACTTCACAGATACTCCAGCGCTCCCCGCTACTGCAGAACGGACCTCCAACCAACATGAAGGCAAATTTGAGGAAATTTTTGAGTTGATCAAAGGAATTGTTTGAATCTTTTTTTTTTTCCGTTCATCTCAGAAAGAGCCCTGTGTGTTCTGAAGTAGATTTAGCACAGTCTGTCCTAATGTCCCAACTGATCAGTGAATCAGTGTCAAAATCTATCAATTCTTTGCTTTTCTGATAGGAAATGTTACTGCTTCTCTCTTTGTCTACACACTGTACTCACACCTCCCAGCTTATTAACATTCTACTCCTTGGCATTCAAACTGACTAACTACTGTCATCTGTCCTGCCCAAGAATTCTTGGACTCTGCAGTTTAAGTAAAAGTTAGGAAATCACGGCAGCAGAACTCTTTCTTCTAATGAGATTCTAAATGAGATTCTAAAATTCTAAAACAACACGGAGCCATTGTTGTTGGAGGACTGGGAAGGACCAGACCTTAGTCCCTTGAGTTTCTCCTTTCCAGACATCACCTTCGGAAGCCCCTGCAGGGATTTCACAGGGAATGAAAAACCTCTAAATTAGATAGAAAAGGGAAACCTCCACGTGAATTTTTTTATTTCCCTGAATACTTAACTCCTTAGCTCCATCTAAACACAACGGTCAAAAAAAAAAAAAATGCTCTTGCTACCATGCCATCCCAAGATATCCTCCTTTGAATATGGGGTTAATTTTAGAATGCAATCACAAGATTTATGGCTTGTGGATCTATATAAGTCGCCACTAACAAGGGTCAGTTACATTTTTATCTTCATGTTTCCAAAGGGACCCTCTAGAAAGGGAGAGAATTAGACTTTCCTCTCCTTCATGTTCTGATTCTCCCACACGCTTGCAAGTGAACACTGCCTTCTCTGGCCTTTATCTGATGTTCCCTATTTAGATGATAAGCCTCAGGAGGGTGGGGTCTTGTCTCTGTTAGTCTCTCTGCACAAAAGCAAAGGGCTGTCTATCCTAAACACGCACCAGCACCTGGGAGCCATTGTCTGACAGGGTCAATAAGAGAGAACTTTATTTGAAATACGGATATTTATTTGACATGCAAACACTGAGATATTTTGGTCCATTAATTATGAGCAACCTTTCCTCAAACACAAAAGGAAGAGGTGCCATACTTGTTACTAAGGAAGCAGCCTGGCCTTGCTCTTAAAATGTACCTCGTACCATGAATGTTATATATCTGTTTAAGTCTTTGTGAAGGATACAATAACAAATTTATGCTTCCTTTTTAAAAAATCCTCACCTGAGCATACGTCTATCAATTTGAGAGAGCAAGAGAGAAACATCGATGTGAGAGAGAAATTCCAATAGCTCGCCTCTCATTTGCACCCTGACCAGGATGGCACTCTCAACCTAGGTATGTGCCCTGGCCAGGAATCAAACCCATAGCCTTTTGATGCACAGGACAACGCTCCAACCAACTGAGCCACACAGCCAGGGCTCTGCTTCCTTAATTGATATAGAGATTAAACGTCAACTGTATCTGGCAGCAACAAACGTTCACTGAATAGAGGGCATTGAAGGCACAATGATGTCTTGTACAATGAGGATGGACAACCACTGTCCCTGTCCTTGAGAAACTTGCAGTTGGAGCAGGGAGGATAGTCACTGCTGTCAAGGAAGGGACATTGTCTTACGAACACCTAGACTTGGGAGCTCCAACCTGAGCCAAGAAGGCTGGGGGGCATCTCCATCAGCTGAGAGTGGAAAGATGAGTAGCAGTAAAGCAGGCAAATCAAGGAGGGAGAAGCATGCATAACCAAGGGAACAGCACATCCAAAAAACTCTGTAGTAGAAGCTAGCTTGGCAAGTACCAGCGCCTGAGAGAAAGCCAGGGAGAAATCATTTCCTAACTTGAGGTACAGTGAAAATGTTTCTGAAGGCAAAAAAGGTCAAGCAAATTCCAAAGCAACGTCTTCTGTTATTCATCTTTATGCAACCTGATTCTTTTCCCTCACTGCCCTTTTCCCCTGCTCAGCTCAGCCCCTTGTCTGAGAGTGGGAGGTCCTGCTGATTGACAAGCAGTCACTGGTGAGCCACAGTCAGTCATTCCTGACAAACCCAGGTTATTATTAAATGTAGTGGAGCAGTGAATTCAATGGTTAGAAACGGAACAGAGAAAGCCTGAGAAATGCGGCGAGGCAGCCTAGAGGAAAGCCACCACCATGGAACAGGAAGTCTTTTCTCTTTTCAGAGCATCATCCATCATGCTGGGGGAAACGGCAGGAACGTAACCTACTACTTCTTAATAGGCTTCTGCACAGAGAGTGGCTTTGAAGCAGCAGCTGCCCACAGTAAATTTCACTGACCCTTAGAGCCTTTCCCCAAGTTTTCCAACTGTTTTGTCTCCTGAGCTGCAGCTCGGTGTTGGGTCCAAGTTACAGCACCTGACAAAACTAAGGAGCCTCTGCCGAATGAGAATGGAAAGTGTTCAGTGATGTTGTCTTTTCTGTGCTACCCCAACAGTGAGACATGATGCCATTCCATCTGGCCATAAAGTGTATTCTTTCCCAGGGAGAAGAAGCTCAGCAAGGGATTTTATTTTAGGGACTGGATTTTCCTGAACATATATCACAGAAAATACAGTGAAATATAGGCCACTCCCAAGATAATGCATCCAAGCAGGTCAAGTCTTCTCAATAAAGTAGAACTAATGAGTCTAATTTGACCTAAGGTCTTTAGCGTTCATTCAGGCTTGATTTATTCTAAATTATGAAGTTGCCGAAAGATAAAAATCAAAGGATGGTGCCAAAAAAACAGTAGTGTGGAAATTAAGGAAAATTAGGTTTTTCCTCTTCTGAACAATTTTTATAACAGTTCCAATTAAATATGATTCTTGCCCTGGCTGGTGTGGCTCAATGGATGGAGCACCAGCCTGTGAACCAAAGGGTCACCAGTTTGATTCCCAGTCAGGGCACAAGCCTGTGTTGCAGGCTGGGTCCTTGGTGGGGGATACGCAAGAAGCAACCACACATTGATGTTTCTCTCCCTCTCTTTCTCCCTCCCTTCCCCTCTGTCTAAAAATAAATAAAATCATTTTAAAAATATGATTCTTATGTACAGAGCAGACATACATTAATTAAGTAAGTAAGTAAATAAAGAACCAAGGTTGGTGTTCCAGGGTCCTGCCCTAGAGCTTGCGGGCTGAGCTGCTTTCCCATCATGGAGTAAGTTTATTTAGCTATTGTTATCCTGCCTTACAGTCTGGTTCCCTCTGTGGGCTATGGGAAGACTTTCATGAAATGAGGTTCTGGACCACAACGAATCTACTCAACACTTAGGGGCCTGAAACCACACTGTGGTTTTCATTATTGCCAGCTGAGCTAAGTATTAGAGCCCCCCAAATGCCCTAGGCACTTGCTTTTATACTTCAATTCTTCCATCCCAATCAGGTGACAGAGGCAGATGCAAACAGGAGGGTTTGGGTGCTACAGGTTTTGAACCATGCTCTCACAGGTGAAGTGTTTCTTAGATGTTTAGAACCTTAGGACAGAGCAGAAGAGGGGGCAAGGTGCTGAATTCCATTGTTTCTGATGATGGTGAACAAAGGTCTAAATACGTTCCTAGGAAGCTGATACAACTGAGCATTTCCTTAATGAAGCCCTCTCCTTCAGATTCTTCTCACTCTCCTTAGTCGTGAAATGTCAGAAGAAAAAAAATGATGTCAGTGAACTTTTTAATTTTGAAGAGAAATTTATTTTAATTTTTAATTTTTTTTCCATCACCATTTACCCCCAGTACTCTTTCACCTCCCCTCCCCCTCCCTCCAACAGTCACTACGCTGTTGTCTGTGTTCATGGGTTCTCTTCTTTTCTTTTTTGCTAAGTCCTCCCTGACCTCCCGGCACCCCCACCCTGAGCTGTCAGCCTGCTGTCTATGAGTCAGACTCTGTTCTGCTTGTTAGTTCAGTAAATTTTTAAAATATAGCTAACTTTCAATCGGGACTGTGACCATCATTATAATAATGATTATCTCAGTGTCTGACAGTTTAGCAAAGATCATAGGCCAGGCACATTGTACACCTTGTCTCCTCGAGGTCAAGAATCATATGTTGCTTGAGATGGCAAGTCTCAAGTAGGTACTCAAGAGACATTTGCTGATGAAATCATAAATGAATGGATGAGCCAAAGAGCATATAGTTCACCAACAAGCATGAAAGTTACTGAGTCAGGGTCATGACATAGCATGTATACACCTTTAGTCCAACTTCAAAGTAAAGGAAATACTCAATTAATTTTACATTTTAATTACTAGTATAATAAACCCAAGTAATTATGAACTAATATGAACCAATAACTAGCAGAGAATAATTACCAGTAATGACAAATGAATAGCATTACTAATTAACACCCTATCTCCAAAGGCTGAGTCAAAAGTAAAAAAACAAACAGGTTTAAGGTGAAGAAAAAAACCAGCTCCACATAGATCCTCAGCGTTAACATTAAGTTCTAGAGATTCAAGACTGATCCCACTCTACGCCTGAGTTGGTTGACCATGTGAAATTACTGTTCTTGTTAAAATACTCATACATCTGCAGTTCATATAGTTCAATCTAGTATATTCACATATGCATCTTTGTACTGAATTAACAATAAAGGAAACAAATTATTACAGGTTAGTTATATTATTAATCTTTTGCTCTTTGAAAAGATCTTAAAAGAAATTATGTTAAAAGTTCCAGCTTTTTACATGTATACAAACTATATTTATTTATTCATTTGTACATTCAACACTTACACACTGAATATATTCTATCTATCTCTGCCTGTAGGGACTCAGATATTTTAGCAGAGAAGATAAATGTATAAACAAATAAAGCTCTTCAAGATTTTTAAAGTTCTGACAAATACATAAGCTTGCTCAGCAAGGCAAACTAAAATGAATTTTCCAGGTTCCTCCAGCATTTCCCCATTAATCCAGAAGTGACAATAACAGGCTTTCCAGGGATTCATTCCCACTTTCTCCCTCAAAGTATAAATCCTGATTGGGAAAGGGAGGTCCTGAATCTTGGAATATTACAAAAGTATGAAACACTGGCTGTATACATTGTGTTAAAAAGAAAACAAATAAGAGGAGATATTGGAAATATTATATATTAAAATATACATATTTATCAAGTACCAAACATGTATAAGATGTTTTCTGGGCATCATGGAGAATACAAGAATAATTAAGGCAATGGTCACAACCGCCATAGATCTTAAATTCTAACCAAAAGCAAAGAAATAAACATAATTAGCTATAAGGGGAGGTATCGATTGACAGAGTAGGAAAAGAAACATGTAATGTGAAGACTGAGCAGTAGGCTTGGAGGCGACATAGCCGAATCAAGGGTAGCTTTATTGAGTAGTAGTTAAGCAGGCCATGAAGAATGAAATGACCAGTATCCTGGCAGCTGACGATTGAGGACGGAAGTAGTAAGCAATAGAGAAGCACTGAAAGATTTGGGGCAGAAATAAACCACTAGTAGAGCCACAATTTAGGAAGAAAAACCTGGCAGCTGTAAGACGGATTGGAATTGGAAGGAGGCAGGGAAGCTGAGGGCGGTACATGTGGTGGGGATGGTGTTAATGGCAGGAAGAAGAGTTATAAGTCGCGAACAATGGAGGAGGGGAAAAGTGATAAGGGGCTGAATGAGTGCAGTGCCACAATCAAGGAACTAAGCAAATCAGTGTAAGAAACAGGAAGCTGATTTAATAGGATGTGGTGACCAGTTGAATGGGGAACAGAGGAGGAGGCATAAGGTAAAGAAAATGCCAAGCTAGCTGACTAGGATGACTGAGTGGTTTCATTACCAAACATGGTGTCGTGACAAATTTATAGTGTTAGAGGGACACCAAAGTATGGATGCTCAGCAGGGAATAAGCAAGACAGATTTGGGTTCAGGAGAGAGGTCAAGATCAATTTTGGAGTTGATCTCTTAGAGTTGAAAACTGACCAATTTACCAATTCAAAAATATTACATAACTAATAAAGGAAAAGGTTTTCCCTAGAAGAATTAAACTTGAACTACAACAAATTACAACATGTGGTTAAATAAATCCAATTGGATCATAAAATAAGTTTTAAAGATCAAAGGGAACAAAGTAAATGTAGAAATAAGCTGAAAACTCATAGGAGAAAGAGGAAAGGAAATAGCAGAAGAAATTTATTTAAAGGATGAAAATTGGGAGTCTGACTGGGGCAGAAGGAGAAGAAAGTTCAGCAAATCAAATTTTGAGATCAAAATTTGCGAGGACAAAGTCAAATGTGGTGCTCAAGTTAGCTAAGAATAGGTAAGCCTCCGGGACAGCCCTTTCCACATTAGCATCTAAGGCTGCATATGAGGGGGGGAAAGAGCAACACACTAATAACAGGATTTGACAAACTCCGAAAGAGTTGAGTGGAAGTGAAATAAAAGGACACTTGGGATGGGCTCACCAGAAATATTTGTTTGAAAGATAGAAGGAGATTTGTTTTTCCAGAGTTACGTAAACTAATCACCAGTATTTAAACTTTACTGACTCTCAGTAATCCTAACTTCTAGAATGACTTAGACGTTAACAGACGTGCTCCTGCATTGTTTCCACACAAAGTCAGCGACTGCCTTTTCTTGTTAGAAACATGAGTCACTCTTTCTCTTAAATATCCCCTCTACTCCTCCCTTTTTATTTGCTAATATAATTCTGAAAGAGTGGCGTGTACAGACCTTCATTTCGACAACTCTTCTGTACTTGAGAACTTGTCTTGAAGAGCTGTAGGCACATGTATCATTTCTTTTTTTTCTAATAACTTCAGGAGGCTACTGAATATTCTGAAAGCTTATATTTCCTGAGCCTCCAAATACTTTGCTATGAAAAATTACACACCCTACAAAACTGGGCCATTTTGAAGTCTGATTTTGCAAGAATATAAACAGACATAGCTGCGTAAAGCTTAAACTGAATGGCCCTGGCGTAGTTTGGCCATCTGACACTCAGAAGCAATCCAGCGTGCATGCATGCCGGCAATTTTGCATCATTAGGGTCTGTGCAGGTCAGAGGTGGAACCTGGGCGAGGGCGTGAGTGGATGGGGACTACATGGAAAGGCACAGCGTTCTGTGCAGTGTGCTCCAGTGTGTCCCAGTCTCCGGGTGACAGTTCAATAACATGACTATTTTGGTGACAGTTTAGTAACATGACTCTATTTTTTTTCTTTTGCCAACAACCAATGGCAAAGGTGAGAATAAACCTTTAAATTTGATAATCATTACACCATGTTTAAGTTACAGGTATGAACCTGGTGGTTCTTTAGCCTAAAGCTATAATATTTATATCAATGAAATTTTTAAAAATTCCAATAACCATATCTGAGTAATATTTTCTAGGGATATTATAAAATTAATGCAGAGTTGAATCCATAAAGTAGGAAACCAAATAGATAATAAAAGGAAATCAAACTTGGACCTGTGATGAAAAAGAAATAATAACAGTGCCCAAAATTTCAGCAAGGAAATAATCGAGCTGGGTCCTCTGACTTCTTGACCTACTGATGATGCAATCAATAATGATGATGATGATGATGATGAAGAAGATGATGATGATTTCTATTTTAAATGCACTTTCTAGGCACATATTATCTCACTTAATCCTCACAACAATCGTAAAAGAAAAATATTTTAATTATCCCCATTTTGCAGATGAGGAAATTGAAGCTTCCCAGAACTCCTAACAGGACACACAAGACCAGGCAGAAGAAATAAAGACATACATGAAGAACTTGACTGATGACATCAATGAAGAAACACCTACCAAAGAAAGATGCTAGAGAATGAGGAAGTACAACAGATGACTAAATGCTATATTACAATGAAACATATACATTGAAAATCTAATATAAAACAAGAAAAATGCAAGGAAGATATTTTTTTCTTCCAACACACTAACACTCCATCGAGAAAATGAAGTTGAAAAAGAATTTTTTTGGATTTTGTGCTGTTTAAAAGATAACAGTGGTTCAATGGGTATAATTTTAACGAACATATACATTAAAGTTTTACAAACCCAACTGTTAAAAATACACTTTTAAGATGGTCTTTTTTGGCTGAGGAAGCACCTAGGAAACACTTCATAGTTCAGCTATTTTCCAAATAATCTTATTTAGTCCATGGTACATACACATCCAGTGCCCAAATCCTGAGATACCCAGACAGACAGTACTACTGTCTCGTCTTTGGCAACACTAGTAGAACCCAACAGGTGACAAATGAGAGGAAACCTGGGGACCATGGTCAGTATCAGTGGGGCGATCAAGTAATAGTCACAGGAGGAAGAATCAAAGTTCAAGACCCCCTGCAGAAGTAGAGTCACAGGAAGAAACAAACTCAAACGAGAGCTGCAGAGAAAACATCTGTAGGCAGTGCTACTGTTGGGGGAGGCAACCCCTCAGGCAGGCCCTTGCCAGGCAGCGTCTGCTGTCCCTGTAAGCCAACACCTCAGCCCTGGGAGTTTTTGCTCCAGATCAAAAGGACAGCAGCAATGCCATTTGCTGTTTGCTTAGAAAAATGGTAAGAGCAGATGTTTCCATGTGCTGACCTGCCATCCCTTGACTAAGAGGCCACTTGAAAAATAATCATGAAATAGCACAGGAGAACATCTGCACAGTGTACAGCAGACCACCAATCGTGCAGCACAGGAGAGAAGGAACATGCAATGAGCCCACCAAATAACTATAGTCAGGTCCCCAACAAGGAGTGGGGCCCTGTCCTGTACATGTCATATGAGAACATATAAGGGTGAGACCAGCACTGGGCACGGGGTGGCCAGAATATACCCCGTGGACCTGAGTAATTTCAGTGGGCAAACCCTAACCTATTTCAAATATCTTGTAATTCACTTCTCAGACTTTTCTCTGTTGTTGCCTATAATATTATTTGGTTTTGTTTAACCCATACTTTAGGCATCACTGAAATTAAATGATTAGCTATTAGCGGTACCTGAAGGACAAGCCATGGCTTGTAGATGAAAAACTCCAATGCAAAGTGCCTCTGCAACGTGGGGTCAGGATCCGGCAAGGGGATTTGCATCTCACCTTTCCTGCTACCCCAAGCTTCAGGAGCACCTCACCCCTAGGGTGAGGCCGTTTCAAACTAGGGCTCTTAGAAATTGCTGAGTCACTCACCAGGCACCAGTGGGACAGCAGAGGCTCAGTCTCAGAAGGAAGCAAGATTCATTTAGGATTTGCACCTCAGGCATGCTCCTCTTGCTTTGCTGCCACACCTGCTGCTCTGTGCGAGTTCATCCTCTTGCCTTGAGAGCCTTGTATGAAAAGTACTTCCTGCCTCCCTGCTGAATGCAACTCCTTGGACCCCATTTCTCACCAGTTAATCATTACTGCAGCCTCTCAAGTAATTTCTCAGTCAGAACGCATGTACTCAGGTGTAAATGTTACTCAGAACTTTTCAAAATCATTACTTTTCCCTTTGTGCACATGGAGGACAAAATGTTTACATGGACTCTATTTCCTCTTAAACCTGTTACACTTTCGTATTTGAGTTTGCTTTCAAGGCACTAATTTTTTTCTAACTTGATTTAATTTTTTGTTCCATGCTCTGTTAATTTATTTTCTGATCTAGTGATCCACTATCTGATCTATCCTCAACAGTTTGGTTCTGGTTTTGAAATTTGGTGGGAAAGGGTGGTGTGGTGGCGGGGTTGGTTCACTTTTAAACAAACAATTCCTTTCTTTACCTGATAAAAATGAGGTTTTTTTTTTTTTTTTACTGACCAGAGAGGAAAGACTCAGTTTTACTTTCTCTGCCTTGCAGACCCACTGGCACATAGTAAATGCTCAAGTGTTTTAAATAAGTAATTTTTATAAGATTTTCAGGAGAGTTCTTACTGAAAATGTCTGCTATATCATAAAACCACCAGAAGTAATATAGATTTTCCCTAAAAAGTAAAACACAAGCACTGGTGGGGATCTTGTCTTGAGCTCTGGACTAAATGCCACTGGCTCGTCCCAAACTCTTAATGAAACAGAATGGTTGTTGCTACCTCTCCTCTCACAGCGAGATAGCCTTTGGAGGAAGATGCTACAACATAATTTCTGTATGTTTTAATGTAAGTGTAGTCTTTTAATAAAGTTTGTTTTCTTTTTTAAAAAAGACTTTATTTATTTATTTTTAGAGAGAGGGGAAGGGAGGGAGAAAGAAAGGGAGAGAAACATTAATGTATGGTTGCCTCTTGCGCCCCCTACTGGGGACCTGGCCTACAATCCAGGCATGTGCCCTGATTAGGAATCGAATCAGCTACCCTTTGATTCACAGGCTGCACTCAATCCACTGAACCACACTAGCCAGGGCTAAAGTTTGTTTTCTTAGATCTCATCATGATATAGCATAGTACATGGCACCATTATTTACATAACACATCATTCTCAAAGAGAGACAGAGGATACTACTTAAAAGATAAAGATATTATTTAATTTTTGAAACTGATACACACTGTCTCCTTCAAAGTTGTTGTCTTGTTAAGACAAGTATGAAACATTAGCATCCTCTTTTCACATGGCGCTTTAAGGAATTCTTTTGAATATGTCCTCACAGATTTCCTTTCTTCTTTCTTCTTTCCTTCCTTCCTTTCTCTCTCTCTTTCTCTCTCTCTCTCTCTCTCTCTCTCTCTCTCTCTCTCTCTCTCTCTCTCCTTCCATATTCCCTTCACCAGTCACAGAGCTTTTTTGAGAATTTATTTAAATTTTGTGAAAAAAATCCAAATATCGATTGGAGGCAACCATGGGAAGTAACACAATCATGCTGAATATCATTTGGTTAAAATCAAGGTGTGGTTATAAAGTACCTCATTTATATGAGGAATTAGTTGTTTGCTTCTGTGACTCAAACTGGATCTAAGGGTATAATAAAAATGTTTTGAGCGATGGCAGAACCGCAGCAACACTTCAAAATGGTGATTTTAATGGATAATATTTATCTGTATATATAAAGTCCATTTCACGATGATACTCATGGCTCAGTGTAGAATGTAAAATCTAACGTAATATACAGTTGTAAAATATAATATCCACAGACTTTTAGTATGCCCTAGAATATTACAATTACTTGACTTCGAAGATTGAGTTTTCATATTGTACATTACTTCCTAGACTTGGTTATTCTCAACTAGGTAGAAAATTAATGTCCTCTTTCCCAAAGAGATGATGTCAGTGTTTAAGCCATTTATTGCCCACCAATCAAGGCCCATTGCCAGGATCATTGCATGGTTAGCTAACTTTGATCACTGCTATCAAGGAGCTATTCTGCCTTTCAAGGACAGTTTACCATAAGACAACAATATGCTGTAACAGGTTAGGCATCATGATGCTGGTACTTGCCAAACCCAAGTATTTGCCAAGTACCTGGTTCTTTAAGGTACTCAAACAAAGTAGAATATGAGGTCTTTTCTCTCAGAGCACACATTATTATATTGGAAAACAAGCCAGCCAACATTTTCCATAAAAATTATTATAGAAGACTGGGAAGTAATCTAAACAACCAGCTAAGGTAGTACTTTTAAAAATTTGGTTACAGCGTTTAAAGTTAATCTTCTAATTGGTTAAGTAAATAATCGAACATGGAGAAAAACCCAGGCCCTCAAAACCTGATTGTAAAATGTTAGTGTGTAATTTAAATACGGTGCTATTACTTCCATTTTTAACTTGTACAGAGAGAGAAGAATCCTGTGCAGAGTAAAGATCTGTGGACATATAGCTCAACAAGCTCCTAGGCCACAAAGACTCATCAGAGGGAAACATAAATTCCTAACCTGCTGCCTGGAAGCTAATCCTTTTGCAATTAAGCAATGACATTTCCTTAAAAATAATTAGCCCCTATAAAACCATGGAGGGCAGGGACAGTATATCCTCTAAGTACATCTGCAGACTGAGTCCAGTGCTTTAACTTAATATTGGCTCTCCATAGGGCGACCCTAAGGGCACTGACATTTTTTTTTTTCTGGCTTGCAGGATGAGACCATCACAGAAGAAAAGGTTGCTCTTTTACATTGTGTTTACGTAATAAAGTATAGGCTGGGTATATACAATGACATGCAACTATTAGAAAAATACTGAACTGAGCATTTGCTTTACTCAGTATCCAACAGGCTGATTTATTGATTTATTCTTTGCTACTTTACTGAACTGAATGATTGTTTTGGTGCAAACAACAGCAGGCTTTCTACTGGTCATCCCTACCATTCTGTGCCCTATGGAGTGTGACTGTAGTGATCCTATATAGTCACATATTCTGTAAACTGTTTACAAAATATGGATAATGTCTGTTACTGTCAACATTATGTGGCCATATAGGATCTTATAAGCAACAGTAAAGTTCAACACCGAACTGGACTTTAGAACTCATTTTAGAATCCTTTAAACTCATTTGTAAAGAATGCATGCCATGAAGAAATTGTTATAAGAATATCCCATCACAGAGAATGTGACTCATTTGAGAATTAAAACTATCCATTGTGCATTATTCATAGTGTCATTCTTAGAGTGGACACTCCTTAATGAGCAAACTCTCAGTGTATAAAAATAGTAAAACATTACTCAAAAATTATAACACAGTGACCTGATTTTCATCCTGTTGAGCTTGCATACACGAAACAAAGAACAAAATTCTTCTCAAACATTCCTCATAAGATCATTTTTCCTTCTTGAAGTATAAAGTGTGTTTCTTAAAGTTCCTTTGGCTAATGGAAAGACCTACTCATTTTAATTTGCTACAGTTGCATAACAAAAAGGCTCCAGACTGGGTGGTTTGAGCAACAGAAATGTATTTTTTCACAGCTCTGAAGGTTAAAAGTCCCAGACCATGGTACTGACGGGGCCGATTTCTTCTGAAGCCTTCCATTCTGGTTTGCACACGGCCATGTTCTAGCTGCTCTGCCCTCACAGGGCTGGCCCACTGTGCACAGAGCGACCCCTGGTTCCTAATCTCTTATTTTCATAAGGACATGAGACAGTTTGGATTAGGGCCCACCCAAATGGTCTCAATTTAACTTAATTACTTCTTAAAGGTCCTATTTCCAAATACATTCACATACTGAGGTATTGGGGGTAGGGCTTTAATACATGAAATTTGGGAGTAAACAAGTCAGTCCATAATACTACTACAGATAAACTCTGTTTTCCTGTGAGTGCATCTTTACTTCAGTCTCATTATTAAAATAAAGTTTTGCTGGTTACAAAATTCTAAGTTGACAGCATAGTATAAATGTTATTCCATGGTTTTCTGGCTTTCCCTGTTGCTGTTTAAAAGTATGCTCATTTCCAGCTTCCATTCCCTTTCAGACAATTTGTCTCTTCTCTTTGGCTGTTTCTTCTCTTTGTCTTTGGTGTTATGCAGTTTTATTATGACATATATGTACAGACTTTAAAAAATTTCTGCTTGGTATATGGTGGCACTACCTTTATTTGTGGAGTTATGTTTTTCATCTGTTTTAAACATCAGCTATTTCTCTTTAATACTGCTGCTTCCCTGTTGTATCATCTGGACATGCTAATGGACATATAGTGGACCTTTACGTTGCATTCTCCATGCCTCTTAATTCTCAATTCTAATCTTAATTTTTTCACCCCCTTGAGTCACACTTTGATAATTTCTTTAGCTCCTTCCCATTCATTAACATTATCTCCAACTCTTTGACCTTCTGTCTGGCTTGTACATTGACTTTTCACATCAACTTTTTAATTTTCACTTTTACAAATGTAATTCTTTGTCTAACCTGAATAGTACTTTTTAAAAAGTCCCCTGATCCCTGTGAAATTATAACAGTGTTTAAAATTTTACCTTATAATTCAAATATATAAACCTTCATAAGTTTAAGTCTCTTGGTTTTTGTCTCTAATGGCTCTCATTCCTTATTTGATATTTTAAAATTATTTAGTGATTTTTTAAAAAATGTTTTATTTTGAAATAAATTTGCACTGAGAAGAACAGCAAGAATTAGAATTTCCCCATACCCCTCACCCAGAGATCCCCAAATTTTCTTCAAATGTCCCAGTTACATACTTTATAGCAAGAATACAACCAAGATCACACAATGCAGTTAGTTCTTATGCCTCTTTAGTGTCAAATAGTTCTTTAATCCTTCCTTAATCTTCATAATGTTATCATTTTTAAGATTACAGGTCAGTGATTTTTGTAGAATGCTTCTCAGTTTGGATTTTTATGATACTTCTTCATGTTAATCAAATTCCAAAACTATGAAGGTGTTACCTCAGGGAAACATGGGAGGCAAACGGTGTCA
Organism: Anoura caudifer; assembly: GCA_004027475.1. Taxonomy (NCBI): domain Eukaryota; kingdom Metazoa; phylum Chordata; class Mammalia; order Chiroptera; family Phyllostomidae; genus Anoura; species Anoura caudifer. The sequence continues at coordinate 88,862 of PVKU01002104.1, forward strand.
AATTTGAGCATATATTGCTATTTCTTTCTTTTTTTTTTAAGATTGATTTGAGAGCGAGAGAGACAGTATAGGGGGGAATTGAATTTTTGTTCCATTTATATATACACTCATTGATTGATTCTTGTATGTGGCTGACCGAGGCTTGAACCTACAACCTTAGTGTATCAGGATAATGCTCTAACCAAGTGAACTACTTGGCCAGGGCTACATTACTGTTTCTTGACTGAATTATTACTATAATGGTTGCTATAATTTTCAAAACATATTACCCCTTATGCATTTAATAGTAGTCATTCTACTATAGAGCTTTCTCTTATCTCCATGTTCTTATTTATTTATCAGTGAGAATTCATAGATTCTTATTTTATTCAATGTGATAGAATCCATTAGTACTTTTGTCTTAATGCTCAAATTGTCCCAGATTTGGCAAATTAGAGCCCCTTCAAGCTATTTTATATATCCTGTTCCCATATCCCCATCATTCATTGAGTATAGCCTTACTTTCTGGTATAAGATACTCCAAGCTTATCTTATACTATCCCTGCCTCAACCCCTGAAATCAAACCATCTCTCCAAAGAGCTTTAAGTATTTCTTAGTAAAGAACGGTAATTAAAAATAAAGATCTAGGTATTAGGTGTGCTCTTTACTGCTGAGATCTCTCAGGAACTCTCCTGGGGACAAAACAACAAAACGTAAGTATGCAGATGCATACATGCATATCTACAGGCACACAATTTTACACTTGTATTTATTTCTATATCTATCTCCATATATTGAAAGCCATAAATTCACCCAGTATCTGCAGTTTAATCCAATGCCACAAGGCACATTCTATATTTTTCTCTTTTCATATTAGGAACATCCATCTCCAAAAATGAGAACTATTATTCCCATTATCCTTAATCCATTCACTTATTTTTCTCAACACACCTGTCTGTAACCAATGTCCTGACCCTGCTGGGCCTCCACCCTGCTTGGCAGATCCTAATGAACTCATATTTAATTGGACTCAATCTGTGAGAATCCTGAAGGTCCACAGTGAGGTCACTTTCCTATAGGGGATTCGGGTTTCCTTCTACCAGGAGCCCAAGACATAACTAGTATGAGATAATGTAAACTCCCCAACAGAGCATCCTGGTTCATTCAGAAGTTTCAGGTTAGCAATCTCATATTACAGCAAGTTTCCATCTCTGTCTCCTGATCCCATCATTTACTGCTCTCCCTTCTGATTTCAGTTCTCTGGTGATTAAGGGAGGAATTTTGTGGAAAGTGGGTGTTTGGTTTCTTTGTTTTTGTTATTTTTTTGTTGTTGTTTTATTTTGTTTTTGTGTTATTTGATTTTTCTTTGTTTGATTTTGGCTGCTCTTTGGGTTTTATTCCTTTGGTTTTTTAACACTGAAGACTTTCATTGGCTTCTAATTTATCCAGAAATAGATGTACTACATAGTGGATACTTTCAGAGTATCTAATCAGGTGTACCTTGCCTTTATGTGTTCATATGCTTATCGAATTGATGTTTTCCTATTCACAAAACTATTAATGCCCTTGAAACACTGTGAGAATCTCCATGATAGCCTGCTTACTGTTTCAAGGCAGAAAACATGTCAGAGTAGAGAAATTATTGGACAACACTTCTATTTTGTTCTTATCAGAAAATAGGAATTCTTTATAACAAGGTCGTGATAAGAATAAGTCTTTTTAAAAATCTTAAAGATAAAAAGGTCTTTAACATTCCTTTGATTCACTTTCCTAATTTAAACATGGGGAAAATGTAGCCCAGAAAGAAAGGATTTCTATCAAGTCCGTGGCATTTTGGGGGGCTTGCTTAGATTTATTTAGAACTCAGGTCTCTAGTCTACTATCCCTAATGTAGTTCTGTCCAGTCTTCTTTTTCTAACCAAACTCTATGATTCTTTATTTCTGAGCATGTTTTAATGTTTAAAATAATACACTATCATTTTAGAAAAAAATTAAATGCATTAAAAGTATAAAGAAACTGTATTTATAATCCTAATACCTGGAGATACTACTGTTAACATTTTGGAGTTTTTAATGCTTACATCCTTTATTTTCATAGCTGAGATCATACCATATATTTTGGTGCCTTTTTTCATATAATATCATTAATATTTCCTCACTTCATTAAAATCTCTTCATAAGCATTATTTTTGATGCTACATAATATTTCATCATATGGATGTACTTAAGTATAGTGAACTATTCACCTTCACTAAATATTTAGATTGTTCCCTTTTTTCCAACTATTCATAATGTTCCAAAGAATATTATTTTTATTTAATGCTAGTCCACACTAATGATTATTCTCTAAAAACAGATTCTTAGAAGTAGACTTATTATGTCAAAAAATGTGAATGTAATTAAGATTCCTGATATATATACTGCCAAATGACTTTCCAGAGAGCCAGTAACAATTTACCCTACTTCCAGCTGGGATGAGAGAGCTGGTCTTATCATGCTCTTACCATGGTCCCTCCACTTGGGTTTGACCATTCTCAAGTATTCTCTTTCATTATTTTCCCAAAGTTTCAACCTAAAGGTCTTTTGAATTATGAAATGAAGAGTGGGGACACCATGGACAGCCCTCCAAGTAGATGGGTCTGTGCACCAATGACCACAGGAGCACCTGAAAAGCCCAGTTCATGCAGAATGGCCCTTCTCTCCCTCCCTGAGGCAACACAGGCTTGTGGGGAAGACCAGAGGCTCATGACTTAGACATAACAGTAATGTTTCATTCCTGTTATCTGTGTAATCTTAGTTAAGAGAGGTAAGCCTCACTGAGACTTCTTTTCCTTATCTGTAACATAGAATTTTGATGCCTATCTGATTAAAAGGATTAAACATAAAATTGCCTGATTTTTTTACTCCCTAATTAGTCCTTCCTATCATGCTTGAATATCTACCCTTAAGATAATTTTATGACCTAGATGAAACAGGATATGCTTTTTCCACAGGTCATAGTTAGTATACATACCCTCCTACCATTTATCTGACTGGTGAGTTGATATATTGGATACTTGAGTGTTTGCAATGTATGGAAGTATGAGGCTTTCAAAGGACTGTCCTAGGGAAGTGAACATCCAGGACACAAAAGCAAAATGGGAAGTTTTCATAAGCTATTTCATCACATGCCAATTAGTTAGATCAGGTTGTTCAATCTAGGAACACAGAAGTGCTCAGCAATGACTTAACTATGTATTGTAATCTCACCCCTGGTTGTACATCTACTGTTTAAAAGCTTTTAAAAGCTTCACCCAGACCTACTGAATTGGAACCTCTGTGGAATGGGGCCCAGGTATCTGTAAGTTTTAAAGCTCCCTAGTTGATTCTGATTCACTGCCAAGGTTGAGATTTAATGGATAACATGATTCACAGATTCTGGAATGTAAAAGCTGGAAATGGTCATCTAAACCTTTAATTAAACACCCTTGATTTATAGATTAGGAACTAAGGTCTACCGAGGTTCAATTACTTGCTAACCATCACAGAGTTTGGCAAAAATAGGACAAAAACCTAGAATTCTAGCACATCGCCAGAATGTCTTCAAGAAGCATGTGAGATAGAAGGCAAATGTCTCAAAGAATGTAAAAATTGTTTTTTTTTTTTAAAGCAATGACTGCCATTTGGCACAGGGTCTTTACTGCTCTCATTTTCAAATGATCATATTTCATATTGTATGTATATGCAGGATGAAGAAATTAGATCTCCGTTTTCACCTGGATGAAGGGCCAAAAAATGTTTGCTTTGCCATTTGCTCTCCCTGGGAAGTGAGCAACTGCTGCTGCCACGCAGAGCCTTTGCTGTCCTCGGCACGATGGGTCCCCTTAACATTTTCAGTTTTCCAAACTGTCTGCATGTGCAGGAATCACGGTTTAGATGTTGTCCAAAAGGTTCTCCGTGGATTCCAAAACACTTCTTAATTTGTAAAATGTAATTATTATTATTATTATTTTTATTTTTATTATTACCAAGAACTTTACAAAGAGCCCTTTTCTTAACATATACTGTTTCTCCTCTAGATATTAAGGGCAGGGGCACGTGATGGTGGAGGTATGATGATGTCAAGACCTTGGGTAGGAAAAGGACTTAACCTGACCAATTTTTTACTGTTCAATTTTGACTATGGATGTCCTGATAATAACTTTTAATCACATTATTTATGAATTCTTAATTGAGACTTTATTTTAACTTTTTAAAAGTTTCCAGAAAAAAAAATACCTAACCATACAAAAATGCTTGGCTAATTTTTATTCATTTGGGGCCATGCTGGGAAGTGCCGGGTCTTAAAATATTGCTTAAAGGCTCCAAGTTCACAGCTGACACGTTCTTAACATTTATAGTGATCCTAGAGACCCTCAGCATCTAGTGCTACAGTTCCTTCTCTCAGTGTTTTTCTTGGATTGGATTTACAGCCAACTGGTTGTAATTGACCCTCTATAGGGACAAGTTAGGATATGAACGTATGATTTCCCTTTAAAAAAAAAAAAAAAGAGAGAGAGCAGGAGAGAGTGACCAAGAAAAAAATCATCATTGATATTTATCTTAAACTTCCTTCATTTCCAGCGTCTCTGGCAGCAAGTCAAGCTGCTGTCATAAAGTCGAACTCTCAGTAAAAGGTTCCTAGCAAGAGCAGGCAATGCTGAATGCAGACCTACACATAAAAGAGCACAAAAGAAGAGACAAGCATTTGCTGTCCCATTGGGCGCACACAGCACCTGAGTCTTTCCACAAAAGTAGGGTGTTCCACTTGAGATTCAGACTGACATTTCCATGCAGGGAAATTAATCATAAAGAGTCTAAGGACAAATGGGGACAGGGGGACAAATCTCTCTCAGCTCTTCAAGACAAGCAAGGGACTATCAATATACACAACCACCGCCCCCAGCCCCTGACATCACTGTCCCCACCTCTCCCCATGGAAGTGGTCCCCACTCTCTCTGTGGAACGCATCTGTGGGTCCTCTCCGACTTCCTCATTTAGTTGGCCACCAGCCTAAAGAAAGAAAAACTAAACTTTCATCTACTAAATGAAAATCTGAAATTCCTTTTCATTTAATCTACCATGGTTGGTTTTGAGGAGAGGAAAAAAAGAAATAGAAATAATTCTGTATGGGGTGCATGAAGTGCTTCTAAATTTATACCCCAAAGAAACTTTCACTACCTTACCCATTATACAAATTACAACATACTGATTGGTAAGAATCTTATTTTAAGAATCTAAAATCAGACATGTCCCCAGCTCTTTAACCTCTGGTCATAGGCTGGGAGTTCCTATCCACCATGTGCTAGGAAGTGTAATGCAAACCATTCTGTTCAACAGCTTGTAGTTTTCCCTTGAAATGAATGCTAAAAAGTTAACTACAACTGAAGCCTGTTTTATGTTAAAGTCCTAATAGTGTAAATGGTTCAATGGAGCATTTTTAGTATCTAGCACTGACAGAATATCACATACTCAACTGCTTCACCTGGGGACGAGCAAGGAGCACTGCTTTCCCTACAAAGCTGTTGGCTACAATGGGATATGGCCCATCTGCCCAACTGCTGAGTGATGCTGACAGGCTGGTAACGGTGGCCACCTGATGGAGAGTTGCAGCTCATCTTGGTTTGGGCTCCTTGAGCTTCACCCCAGCCTTACATTCTGCCAGACTGAAGCAGATGAGAGGTGGCCCTGGCCCAGGACATTCAATACTTATAAACTTGGCTGCTGGGTAGAGAAGGGACTGTGGCAGCAGACTCTGGGCACCACGGACTTCAAAAAGCATTTCTTAAGTACTACGCTCTGTTATGAGAACCCTTGCCCTCTGGCGATAATAGGAGCTGAGAATTTTTGAGTGCTTCACTGTGCTAAGGTCTTACCGGCATTATGTCACTAATTCCTCACAACTAGGAGGGAGGTAATGCCATTATTCCCATTTTTTACACAAAGAAAATGAGGTTTCAAAAAGTTAAGTAGTGTGCCAGAGATCACACAGCTAGTAGTACAGCCCAAATTAAAACCCAGGCCTACCTGATTCCAAAATCCATGCCCTTAACCACTACATAGTACAAAGTTAATGGTCTCTTCAATGCTGCCGTCTCTCAACCTGGGCCCTTCACACTGCTTCCGCTGTAACAGCAGGTACACAGACGGAGAAGTGGGCAACTCCCAGAGAGACAGAACAATGAACTGCTTTGGGGCTGTGTCAGTAGCATCAGTGCCTTGGACTCCATATACCTTCAGTGAGACCTATGTTTGCCCTGACAAGATCCTGATGAGATTTGGGGGACATATCACATTTCTATGGAGGTGATATAGTAGTTTGATGTTCTGTCAGTAGCTTCTCTTTTTCTCATTTAGCAGGAACCCAAACTATTTTCTTTTTCATACAAAGCAATAGCAAAATAATGACTTATTAAATGTCTGTACGTGTGAGGCCTTGGGCTGGGCACTTTGCAACTTGCTAGAGGCTGTGATACAGCATCAGTAACTACATCATCTGCAAGAATTTAACCACATACGGGTGGACCTATGTGCCCTCCCAATGGACAGAACCCCTATGTTGACATGTCGGAGAGGTCACATCACTACCTGAACCCCAGGATATTGAGAATAGCACTGTACCTTGGACACTTGTTCTGAAAAAAGGAGGCTTTTTACATCTGGCTCAAGTCCTGAGTCAGCAATTGGATACATATATTCAAGGTATACTAAGGAGAAATTATTAACCATGCAAACAAGCCCCAAATGGCTTTTCTGATTATTTGCTAGCATGCAGGTGGCTTGGCGAAGAGGACTGCAATTCTAGAATGTTAGTTTTTGTAGTATGAGAAAATCATAACTTTTTTTTTCCAGGAACTTGTTTTGCCACAGATTTAAAGCAGTAATTTGTTACAGGCAAGACATTTATAGGGGCTGTGTTATCGAAGCTAGAATCATCAAGAAATTCTATCAGAAGACACAATGTTTAAGTATAGGTCTAATTACTGCAATCATTTCTTTTTTGTTTCCTTTGCAGAGATCCACTTAATCCCATCTCTTAGTGTGGGCACAAGCTGACAGTTGCATGACAAGGAATGTTTCCCTTTGTAAAAAACCCACTTCCTTTCTGTGTAGTTTTAGCCTAATTGAAATGTTTCCTATTAAGCTCAATCAAGGCAGCAATTATCTAATTACTCACTTATGCTTTTCCAGCCAAAAATTTGCCTAAGCTGGTATATTGGAATGAGAGAGCGCATATTTATTATTGCTTTAACATTTTCCTGTTTGGCTTTAGACAATAATCATAAACATTCACTTTGAGCTCACCAGAATATATCTGATTAATTCTGCTATTTTCTATAAAATTGTATCACTGTAAGCTACAGCCCAGTGCCAAACACAGCCCTGCCAACAAAATGTGCTTTAAAAGGTTTGTGGTTGCGCTGCAGGAACGGTGTCATTGGAGAAGGGTAATAAGGAAAGAGGCTAGTGAAAAGAAATCACAAACATATATTCAATCATTTCAGGGCCATGAGGTTTATGGCTCTACAAAATAAAAACTCAGTAACTTAGATTCAATTGAGAAAATAATTTTTATAAGATTTCTTTAAAGAAACATGTATCCTGCGTGTCTGGATTTTCTCTTGATACAAATCCCTTAGGTCTCAAGATGATCACAACCAGTCAACAACACAGGTGGTCCACACTTTTTAGGTATAAATTAGAGACATATATCATTAAAACCAGAATTAATTTTGCAGTTAGTGACCCTATGAGGTCATTCCTGATTGACTCAGTTTTGATTGAGGTTGTACCAAGCACAACAGACAAATTGGGTATGAGGGGTTGATATTTTCATTTCCAGACAATAAATTTTATTGTTGTTTTCATCATAAATGTTAACTAATAGGAGGCTAATACAGCTCTCTTCATGGAAAAAGATTCCCAGAAAAATCTGTGTACTTCAGGGTGAATTTATAAAAAGAGAACAGAACACTTCATCAATCCCCCAAATGTGGCCACTTCACAATCTTTCATCTAAATTTACCATGAACCCAGAAAATGACCACATTCAGTGAGAACTGCAACAACAATTGTACAAGGAAAACATTCTGTTTACTGGAAGGAGATGAGTTTTGCATTGCACTGGTAAGGAGAAGAGGTTTCTTCTACTTACTCATAATGATTCATCAGCCACAAACAGTATTACTAATCTCACAGATAAAAGTTTTCTACCAAAAAGACACTACTTTCTAATAACTGATTTACCTCAGGTATACCCTGAGTGGCCAGAGAGGGAGTTGGAGAGATGTCATACCCCAAACCATGCTATATTATCTGCTTCACAGTTTGAGAAAATGTCTAGAAAGAAATGCATTATATCCTAAAGGTGGTCCCAAAGATTCTGCAATCTGCTATGTTTCTGTAGTCCCTTTGGGAAAGGAAGTCAAGAACAAAAGGTAGAGAGAAAAGGAGAAGAATCAAATTCTTTGTGACAGTGGGGAAAATAAAGTAATCAGACACTTCCCTTTCACTGGTCCTTACTTAAGAACTTGGAAGTTGCAAAAGGCATTCAACAATGGCTTGAAAACTTATGCAGGTGACCATTCACTGAAGAGGGCAAATGGGTCTCAATATTCTGTCTGTAGTGCGACACATCCTTGCTGTTCTCTGTTAAGCAGCTTTACATGTTCTGGGGGTGGGGACTAAATCCATTTTACCATAGATGAGTGGGAGCCTGGGGTAGTAGGTGAAGCTATCGTCAACTAAGAACAAACACAGAGACCAGCAGTGTCACTCTTCTGCCTGGATCTGGCCTCAGCTGACACTGAGCAGCACCAGGAACAGAGCAAAGCAGGTACATTGACCCTACCAACACCTCTTCCATACACGGGCCCAAATCTCTTGCTTAGTGCTGAGCAATAAACAAAAGAAAGCAACCTATTAAATCAACGTAGTGCTTGTTTCAACATTAAACTCATGAAATTATTTTAAAATCTATTTTTATTTGTTTGTTTGTTTGTTTTTTAGAGAAAGAGGAAGTCAGAGAGAGAGAAACACATATGTGTTTCTGACCAAGGATCAAACTCACAACCTTGGCATAGTGGGACGATGCTCTAACCAACTGAGCCAGCAGGCCAGGGTTACAAACTCTTAAAATTTTCAAGTTGAGTTACTACTGCCTTTTTTCCCCCTTACTTTGCACTAGTTCTCATATTTCTCTTTCCTCCACTGCAATAATTCAATAGAGCTAATTATGTCTTTAAAAATAGTTAAGTAAGCAAATGATTGAAATTCTCTTTCCATTCTCCCTGATGCTGGGTCAAATGGCTCCTCAAGTTTGTCTGAAGTGATACCCTCTCATGTCTGGCTGGAGTCTTCTTTTGGGATTATTTTTATGATGTCCCCAAATACTTCCCACAGTGTGTTGAAGTGGTGTTGTTTTATCCAATTTAAAGTCATATCCACCGGCAGCAAATCTAAAGATTTTAGAAATTTAACACCAGAAAAAGTAAATGTCCCATGGTTTCTTAATTATAATTGTGAATTGTACATATATGTTATGTATATTCTAAGTTTTCCATTTGTGAATTATTTTTCTATTTTCTGCAATTTTAATATCTACTTGGTTTGTTCCTTATTTTGCTTCTAAGTGCAATAATGTTAATATGTTTCAGGTTTTAAAAATAGTAAGGATTTTGACAGAGAGAATATGAACAAAATCATAACTTGCCCTCTATTATTCTACAAATGCAAATAAACAATTGGTGTCTTTAAGTCTTTGACTATAGGTCACGGGTTGCCTTTGATAAATGAAACTATTTACTATCCATCAGTCTATTAAGATCTTACAAATCAAGTAAATCAATACAAAGAGCACCTACTATGGAAAAGTCTAATGTTAAAAGCTTGTCACTTGTCATTGCCCAAGTTAAAATATATGTTACACCGTTTAAAACATATAAAACATTTAATTCTGGCTACATGTTTGAATCACCCAGAAGTGTTTTAAACCATGGATGAGTTTCAGCCCCAGAGATTCTGATTTAATTGGTACTTTGTATGCCTGTGTATCAGGACTTTAAAACACTCCCAAGGTGATATAAGTATAAGGCTGAGAATGAAAGTATATTTAAAATGAAATTATACAACACACAGGTACACAATGAATGGATTTATAATTTTTCCATATGTCCTACCATTAGCTTGAGGTGACATAGAGTGCTTCATTCATTTATTCATGCATGCATGCATTAATCCATTTGACATCATTTATGTTCACAGTATAGGTTACAAACTACCACCTCTTTCATTGCCTAACTGGTCACAAAAACAAACACAACACCCTCTTGCAATAAAAGAAAAAAATGAGAGAGAAATTTGGGAAGGAAGCTAATTTGAAGGGAAAAATAGTGTGGTAGGTGAAATAAGGGCCCCCAAAAGTGTCCCATCTTAACCCCTGGAGGTTGTGAATATATCTCATTACATGGCAAAAGAAATTTTGCAGATGTGAATAAATTCAGGACCTTGATATAGAGAGAGTATCCTGAATTATCCAGGTGGGCCCATTCTAATTGTATGGATTCTTAAAACAAGAGAACTTTTCCCTGCTGTGCTCAGAGGAGGTCCTGATTACAGAACAAAGACACACGGAGATGCAATAGTGCTTCCTTGAAGGTGAGAAATGAGACCACGAGCCAAGGAATGCAAGCTTCCAGGAGCTGAAAAAAGATACATTCTTCCTTAGAACTACCTGAAAAGACCATAGCCCTGATGATATCTTGATTTGGACAAATGAGACCCATGTTGGGCTTCTGGCTTGCAGAACTATAAGATAAAAAATGGTGTGGTTTTAAGACCCAAGATGACAGAGGAGTAAGTGGAAGAGGTTAGCTACACTAACCTCTTCCCAGGACCAAACATGAATTACAACTAAATTATAGAAAAAAATCATCCTGAACAACAAACTGAGCACTAGCTGGAGAGAAGCCTTATAACCATGGATAGATGGAAGAAGCCACATCATCACAACATGGCTGGTAGGGAGTATGGAGATGCAAGAGGGCTGTCTGGGCTTTCACAGGCAGCAGCTGAAGTTCTGGAAGGATATTTCAGCAGCTGGGGGTTTTCCCCGAGAAGTGTGGAGTCTAAACCCCAAGCTGTACTCCCCAGCCTACATCACCAGAACAGGGAAAGGAACCAAAATAACATCCAGCTGTGAAAAAGCAGTGGGGTTTCTATCCACCAGGGAGACAGTGCTGGAGACACAGAGAGCCTCATAAAGGGCCAACACACAAAATTTTGTTTTCGGTTACTTACCCTAGGCTCAGGCAGAGGGAGGGCAGAGTGGACTACAGGTGCATGAGGAGAGTCTGGGGGTGGCAGATCCAGGGAGAGAACTGAAGGAACAGCCACCAGGATCCCTGTGCTAAGTCATTCCCCACACTGCAGGACCCATCTTCCTTAGGCAGAGCACTCCCCTCCAAGTGGCAACAGCCTGAGAGGAAGCAAAAGCCCTGTCACAGGAATTACTCCCCACCCTGCGGTGCTTAAGCCCTGCAGCTGAGGAGTACAGCTAGAACTCTTTCACTCTTTAAGCCTAACAGAAAGCCTGCAGGCAGAGATGGATTTTGGGGAGCTCAAAGATTTTAGCTGACCCTCCCCCAGGCCTGGTACTGGTAAAGCTGGCCCTGGCATGGAGCCTGGTTCTTTCTGCTCAGAATCACACCCAACAGAGGGAACCACATGCTGTGGATCAATGATAGCTCCAAAAGGTTGCCCAGGGCCAGTCACAGGCAGGGTTTGACATAGGCCTATCCCAGAGTATTTGCAGATCTACCTAACGCATAGAAACAAACACAAGGAGGCAGCCCAAATGGGAAGACAAATAAATAGGCCCTAAATGAAAGAACCTATTTAATAAATAAAGACCAAAAACTTCCTTAATCTGGTGATGGAAAAAGACACACAAGTCCAGGAAGCTGAGAGTGTCCCAAACTAGTTGGACCCAAAGAGGCCCACACCAAGACACATCATAATTAAAATGACAAGGCTTAAAAAAAAGGAAAGAATCTTAAAAGTTTCAAGAGAAAAGCAGATAGTAACCTACAAGGGAGCACCAATTAAACTGGCATCTGATTTCTCAACAGAAACATTTCAGGCCAGAAGGGAGTGCCATGAAATATTCAAGGTAATGAAAAGCAAGGATCTAAAACCAAGGCTATTTCCATTTCAAATCAAAGGGAAAATAAGGAGCTTCCCAGACAATAAAGAGCTAAGCACATTTTTAAAAACCAAACCAGTTCTGCAACAAATGTTATAGAGCTTGCTTCAAGAATAAGAAGAAAAAGAAAAAGAAGAAAAAAAAAAAACAAAGGAAAAGAGTCTAACAGTAAAATGGTACTACATACATATCTATCAATAATCACCTTAAATATAAATGGCTTAAATGTTCCAACAAAAAGACATAGGGTAGCTGAATGAATAAGAAATCAAGACCCAAATATATGCTGCCTCCAAGAGACACAACTCAGAACAAGACATACATAACAACTAAAAGTAAAGGGATGGAAAATATATTTCATGCAAATGGAAAAGAAAAAATGCTGAGGTAGCAGTACTTATACCCTACAAAACAGACTTTAAACCAAGGCTATGGTGAGAGACGAAGAAGGACACTACATAATGATAAAGGGAACAATCCAACAAGAAGATATAACCATAGCAAACATTTACAGACCCAAAATAGGAACACCTAAATATATGAAGCAAATCTCAATGGATATAAAAGGAAGGATAGACAGAAATACAGTCATAGTTGGGTATTTTAACACCTCATTGACATCAATGGACAGATCTTCCAGGCAGAAAATCAACAAGTAGACAGTGGCCTTAAATGACTCACCAGATCAAGACCACATGGAATGTTTTCTAGGATAGACCACATGTTAGGACACAAAACAAGTCACAATAAATTTAAGATTGAAATCGTATCAAGCATCTTCTCTGAACACAGTACTAATAAACTAGAAATCAATCACAAGAAGAGTACTCAAAAACACAAAGTACACAAAAGCACAGAAAGACATAGAAGCTAAATAACATTTTATTAAACAATGAATGGGTCAAGAATGAGATCAAAGAAGTCAAAAGATACCTTGAAACAAATGAAAATGAAAACACAACAATTCAAAATCTGTGGGACACACAGAAAGCAATCCTAAAAGGGAAATTCATAGCACCACAGGCCCATCTCAAAGAACAAGAAAAAGCTCAAAGAAACAATCAAACTTTTCACATAAAGGAACTTGAGAAAGAACAACAAACAAAGCCCAATGTGAGTAGAAGGAAGGAAATAATAAAGATCAGAGAAGAAATAAACAAAATAGAGTCTAAAAATGATACAAAAGATAAATGATTCTAAGAGCTGGTTCTTTTAAAAGATAAGCAAGATTGACAAACCTTTGACCAAATTCATCAAGAAAAAAAGAGAGAAGACCCAAATACATAAAATCAGAAACGAAAAAGGAGAAATAACAATTCACACGAAAGAAATACAAAGGATTTCAATGAAATATTATGAACAATAACATGCCAAAAACTGGACAGCTTGAACAAATGGATAAATTCTTAGAAACATACAATGTTCCAAAAATAAATCAGGAAGAATCAGAGTTTGAATAGACAGATTATGCCTAGTGAAATTGAAGCAGTAATCAAAAAACATTCAAGAAACCAAAGCCCTGGACTGGATGGCTTCACAGGTGAATTTTACCAAACATTCAGGGAAAAACTAACACTTCCCCTTCTCAAACTATTTCAAAAAATTCAAGAGGAAGAAGGTTCCCAATCTCATTTTATGAGGTCAGCATTATCCTAATTCCAAAACCAGATAAAGACACTATAAAAACAAGAAAATTATAGGCCAATATCCCTGATGAACATAGATGTTAAAATCTTTAACAAAATATTGGCAATCTGAATAGAGCATTGCATAAAAAGATCACACACCATGATCAAGTGGGATTTATTCTTGGAATGCAAGGTTGGTACATTTGCAAATCAACAAATGTGATTCACTACATAAACAAAATAAATAAAAACCACATGATCACATCAATAGATGCAGAAAAAGCATTTGATAAAATCCATCACCCATTTATGATAAAAACTCTCAGCAAAGTGGAAATAGAAGGAACATAGCTGAACACAATAAAGGCCATACATGACAAACCCACTACCAGCATCATACTCCATGGGCAAAAACTACAAGTGCTCCCCTTATGATTGAAAGCATGGCAGGGATGTCTGCTTTCACCTCTCTCAATCAACATAGTACTGGAAGTCCTAGCCACAGCAATTAGACAAGGAGAAGAAATAAAAGGAATCCAAATTAGAAAAGAAGAAGTAATAAGACTGTCTTTATTTGTAGATGACATGATACCGTATATAGAGAACCTCAAAGATTCAAACACTGGTAGAACAGATAAAAGAATTCAGCAAAGTATCAGGATTCAAAAGTAATATCCAGATTTCAGTTGCATTTTTATATGATAACAACAAACTAACAGAAGGGGAAATTAGGAAAACAATCCCATTCACAATGGCTTCAAATAGAATAAAATGCCTAGGAATTACCCAGGATGTAAAAGACCTATTCTTGGAAAATTATAAGACACTGAAGAAAGGAATTGAGGAAGATACAAATAAGTGAAAGCACACACTGTGTTCATGGATAGGAAGAATTAACATCGTTAAAATTTCCATACTACCCAAAGCAATCTATAGATTCAATGCAATTTCTATCAAGATTTCAATGACATATTTCACAGAACTAGAACAAATATTTCAAAAATTTATATGGAACCACAAAAGGTCCTACACAGCAATAGCAATCCTGAGAAAGAAAAACAAAGTTGGAGAAATCATGCTCCCTAATATCCAACTATACTAGAAGGCCATAGCAATAAAAACAGCATAGTACTGGCATAAAAACAGACACATAGATCAATGGAACAGATTAGAGGGCCCGGAAATAAATCCACACCTTTAGAGTTAATTAATATTTGACAGAGGAAGCAAGAACATACAATGCACTAAAGATAGTTTATTCAATAAATGATGTTGGGAAAATTGGACAAATATGTGCAGAAAAATGAAACTAGATCACTTTCTTACACCTCACAAAAGAATAAATTTAAAATGAATCAAAGACTTAAATGCTTGACTGAAACCATAAAAATCATAGAAGAAAATAGGCAGCAAAATCTTGGACATTGCTTGTATCAATTTTGTCAGATATATCTCCCAGGCAAGGGAAACAAACAAACAAATAACAAAAACAACAACAATAACAAAAACAAATGGGACTATATCAAACTAAAATGTTTTTGCACAGCAAAGAAAAACAGCAGCAAAATAAAAAAAAACAACCTACAGAATGGGAGAACATATTTGCTGATACATCTGATAAGGGGTTAATATACAAAATTTATAAAAAAACTTAACACCAAAAAAACAAACAACCCAGTTAAAAAAATGGGCAAAGGATTTGAATAGATGGTTCTCCAAAGAGGACAAATGGCCAATAGACTTATGAAAAGATTCTCAGTGTCACTAATCTTCAGAGAAATGCAAATTAAAACTACAGTGAGATATCTTCTCACAATTGTGAGAATGGCTATCATCAATGATTCAACAAATGAGTGCTGGCAATGACATGGAGAAAGGGGAACACTTTTGGTGTGAATGCAGATTGGTGTAGCCACTATGGAAAGCAGTATAGAGATACTTCAAAAAATTCAAACTGGATCTGCCTTTTAACCCAGAGTTCCCACTTCTGGGAATATATACAAAGGAACCTAAAACACTAATGTGAAAGAACATAAGTACTCCTATGTTCACTGCAGCATTATTTACAATCGCCAAGATATGGAAGCAGCCCAAGTGTCCATCAGTTGATGAGTGGATAAAACAACTATGGGACACTTACACAATGGAATCCTACTCAGCGATAAAAAAAAATAGAAGTTTACCTTTTGGGACAACATGGATGGACCTGGAGAACATTATGCTAGGTGAAAGAAGCCAGTCAGAGAAAGACAAATACCATATGATTTCACACATGTGTGGAATCTAATGAACAAACTGAACCAACAAGCAAAATAGAGACGGGCTCAAATAGACAGCAGGATGACAACTAGAGTCGGGGAGGGTAGGGGGTGGAGGGATTGAGCAAAAAGTAAAAAGGACTCATGGATATGGACAACAGTGTGTTGATTATGGGGGGAGGGGTGAATAATGGGACTAAATGGTAATGGAACAATAATAGTTTTTTTAATTTTGGGTTGTTTTAAACCACCCAGTTTGTGGCAGTATGTTACAACAGCAAGAGGAAATTCATGTGGATGCTGATGTTGATGTGGAATCTCCAGAATCATCAGGCAGACTTAAGAGAATGTTATGTTGAGTCCTGACATTGTGTCTCAAAGACCTCCAGCAGGGAGCATAAGTGACCCAGGGTCCCTGCTGCTGCCCTGAACTCCATGTGGGTGTCTGTGCAGAAACTACGTCTCCCACAGCTGCTCCCAGCCAATGACTAAGCGGGCAGCAGTGCTGAGGCAGGAAGGTTCCTGGCGACACTGAGTTCCAAGTTCCTATGACTGCCAATTTGGCTTGAAGATTCCTACCCTATGATGGGCTTGCTGAACATTCGTCAGCTTGCACTGCAGTCTAGGAGTTTCCACCCTGTCCCTGTTCCACTCCTTTCATCTTCACTCAAGGTCAGATATGGACAGAGGTCAGCCAGAACTACTCTGCCCACCCTGGCTCTCTCCCCATTCATTTTCTTTCACAGGCATTTCCTCCAGGACCAACTTTATAAATTGAGTACAAAATAAAAATGTGGGATCCTTTGTTCAAATATTATTACGAATTCCAATAGTGTGTGCATGTGGTTTGCCACATCTTCATACATTGGATTGTAACCTTTTCTTTTTCCTGAATAAACCCATTTTGGTATGGGGAAGAAAAGAATTTCAAGAGAGGAACAGCAGAGCAGTAAAGCATATATTCTAAATGCAGTGCATGGGTAGCTCACTCATGAGGCTGGCCCTGGTATCTTCTGGTAAAATCTTTGCACATCTCATTTCAGTTTGGTGTCTGCTTGGAGGACCTGACTAAGAGGATATTGCAGGTCTCCTCCCATAAAGTTGGCTGCTTTGGGCATTAAGCCTGGCTGTGATCAAGTGGGCGAAAGTCACACTGAGTTTCATCCTGCCATTCTAAGCCTCCAATATGGTTTCAGAATTAATTGTATTGATTCAAGGTAGTTTTCTGTTCAGCTCTGAGGTTTCCCTTTTCTACAATAAATAGTATATAATGTTTAAGAAGCAGTGTGGGTTTTTGAGCCAAACTAATTGGAAAAAGATACATAGTGAGAAGTATAGTTGTGATTGCAACATTTCACTTGAAATAAACACCAAGGCAAAATTCAGGCAGCAAAACTCATAAACACATTCTTTCACTTCATGTTTAAAAAGAAAGAAGCTGGAAACAACTAAAGCCCTGCTTAGGGGAAAAAACTAAATTCCCTCCTCCTGCTCCATTTGCAATTCCAGGTGCAATTATTGTTCTGAGAAGGTGTTTTCTAAACATTTGGCAATTTTAAACATCAGGGCAAATCTCTGTGGCCTTTAGCAACCTCTCTAGGCTTCAATAGGACTGTACCTACTCTCTGAAATCCCTTCTAGCAATAAAATGCTTTGAATTCTTGAAAAACAATCTACATTGGTCAAGTCTGTGAGAACTTTTTTTTTTTTAAAGATTTTACTTATTTTTAGACAGAGGGGAAGGGAAGGAG
Organism: Anoura caudifer; assembly: GCA_004027475.1. Taxonomy (NCBI): domain Eukaryota; kingdom Metazoa; phylum Chordata; class Mammalia; order Chiroptera; family Phyllostomidae; genus Anoura; species Anoura caudifer. The sequence continues at coordinate 106,699 of PVKU01002104.1, forward strand.
AAAGAGAGGGAGAGAAACTTCAGTGTGTGGTTGCCTATTACACACCCCCTACTGGGGACCTGGCCTGCAACCCAGGCATGTGCCGTGACTGGGAATTGAACCGGTGACTGAGCCACACCATCCAGGGCTCAAGTCTGTGAGATTTTGTAATATTATTACATATTCTTCCTTGGTCTATATTCTACCTGGAAGTGTACATCTTTTCAGAGTTTTCCAAAGAAACTTTTTTTGCTTAGTACTCTTATCATCAGGATCTATTGAGGTATAACTGAGACACAGAAACTTAAATGAAAACACAGCTGATACAAGGTTCAACTGATGAGCCCAAATCCCCAGTGTTGATTAGAAATAGGTTCTGAGTTGGAACCCTCAACTGGTCATACACTCTCTCATCTGTGCAATGTCGCCTCTATATTTTGTCAGCATAAAGAGCCAAGTTGTTAGACTTAGCATTTTTGCAGTATTAAGTTAACAGATTCACATTTGTTGGTTTAATATATTCCCTTAGGTAGTACACAGCTTTGAGCAAAACACTGGATTCCCCAGGGACCCAAGTAGACTACTAATTAGGCCTTTCAAACTGATGTTATTTAAATATTTACCTAACGTTGATGTGAACCAAGTACTTGGCAAGAAGGGACCACAGGGAGTTGGAGGACCACCAGGTCTCCATTTGTGCACCAAAAGGCCTGCAGGTAACAGGACCCGCTGTCCTTGCAAGTCGGGCCCACGGCAGTCATCTGTCATTACTTTGGTGTACGCTTCATGGGCCCACCCCAAGCAGCTCATTCACAGAGGTGACCTTCCATGTGATGTGTTGGTGCCCAGGGTAACGATCTAACTTCCTCCTCTTTTCCCAGCTTTGATATTATAAAAGTTTTCCTTTAAGTACATTTCCTTTTTATATCATAATTTGAGGGGAAAAGTAGGGGTGAAATGATGGCTCCTACATTCCTAATATGAATTTTGAAAACCTCTGTTTCAGGGTTTTCTCTTTATCCAAGTAATTTTTTTAATCACAGAGTTCTAGATATAGAAAGAACTCCTACATCTCTTTGAGTAAAAAATTACCTCCTGGACCAAAAGCAAACTAGATTTATATATACAGTATTACTAAAAGGCTATATTTATTGAGTTGAAGTGTACAGAAAATGTTGTCTTATAAAAAGACTGATTTAATATCATATTTTGAAACTATTTGGCATTGCCTGAACCAAGAATGCTAACAGGGACATAGGACATTTAATTTCGTGTAGGATCCATGCCAGCCACTACAAATTGTACAAAACATCTTTTCTCCTCATTGGGACTAAGACACTTTATTAGCTCATAATCCTGCCCCAAATGTGACAACTCTATCAGAAAATAGTGTAGGGACTCTAAATACTTGGAAAAACCTTTACAAAAGCAGCATATGATACAGAGTCAACACACCATTCAGATCTCGGAACAGTCAGCTATTACATTTTGAGCAGCATTGCAGATAAGTCACCCACGAGTCAGCTAAAATGGGTAGAGCCTGGTTTCCAACCCATGGCTCCATGGTTTTTAACCATTCTACATACCAACTGTCCAACTACTCCTTGTTTCTGTCTCACTGTAGCTGGCTTCCACTCCTCCTGCCCTCACAGTCTATCACACCCCTTGTGTCTTCTCCTGGTTAATGTCTTCATTAATATCTAGCATTCTGTCCAGCTAACTTCTCTTGGCCCACCAAATATTCATCTTAGTTTTCTGTGCTTCATTTGATCAGATCAAAGTCATGCTAGCCAGCCTTCATCAGGTCCTCCCAGATGCTCAGCATCAGACATTAATAACTTCCTACTGCATATGCTGACAGTACAACACTGTAGGTAAAAGAAAGTCCTCTGGAGCCAGATGCCCAGGTTTCAAAGCCTGGGTCCTCTACTATCTACCTTGGGAAGTTACTTAACCTTTTTGTGACTCTATTTCCTCATGTGCAAAATAGGGGTAGTAATATATTATTGCGAGCAGCAAATATAAGTTGTTAATTAACCACAGCAGCTATGACAGATCCTTTTTGTTCTCCTTTTGTCTGTTCAAGTGCTACTCTCCTCTCCTTAATTTCCCTGAGGTTATTGCCTGTGTGAGGAAACGGCTTGATAGAGCACTTGTAAGCAAAGAAGCCAAAACAATTAGGTAAAGAAATAAAGGAGAAAACAGTGGGAGAAAAAGGGAGAATGGCCTCAGAAATTAGTCAACCAGGTTGTCAGCATTTTCTTAAGACTCGAAATGAAGCAACAAGGCCATGAACTCTGTCTCCTACAAGTGTCTTTACATAGGAGAGTGGTGACAAGTACGCAGAAAGTGTATGAAATTTAAAAAAAAATAGTAATGGGGTTCAAATGAGGAGCAATTATTTCAAAAGAAGGGAGAAAGAAGGAAGCTTTGGAGTTGTTCTTACTTCTACTGATTAGTGTTTGCCTTCACTGAGGGAAAAAGAAGGAATGAGAGGGAAGAGACAGCCCAAATCTCAGTAGGAAAGCAGGCGGTGCCCTGAACCACAGGACAATTTGTTCTCAGAACTAGAACCAAAGCAAAGTCAGTCAAAGATTATATTGTGGGAACCCTGATGATAAACACACTCAAGATGAAGGAGAGACAGCTCCCCTCCCCCAATTTTGTGGATACCAAAATTGAAAACAGAATGATGTAATTCTTAGAAATGGAACAATTTAGGATTTGGTGCAATATTAATTGAGCCCTTGCAGAGCCACACACCAGAGGAGAGACAGATTTTCTCAATGACTGACCAAAAGAATAAAGAGGGGAGTAAGGGGAGGAGGCCGAATTGAGGATGACTTCCTGTAGGAGGAGATAGTTTACACTTAGCTATGAATAACAAGTACAAATTAGATTGCTGGTGAGAGAAACTTGGCAATAAAATTACTATGTAAGCTAAAAATAATTATTACTTCAGAATATGCATGAGATGGAAATTAAACGCTTGACTGAAGAGACACAAAAAGCAAGATTTAAACCATATAACTTAAATGTGATACTAGGGGAAGCCTAAAGCAACCTGCTATTACCACTATTTTACAAATGAGAAATCTAGGGAACAGAGAGGTTAACTGCCTTGCTTCAGGTTACACAAACAAAGCCAGCTTCAATACTGGAACCCATTTCTCTGGATTTCTTGCCTACAATGCTGTCAGCCCACTCAGCATTTTCCACAAGTGTGAACTCTGGAACATTAGTTCTGCAGAATGTTAGCAAGTTCCTATTTTATGATAAAGTAAGCCTTAGGTGGGCTGAGCAGAGTTTCTCATTGTGAGAATTCTCAGAGCCTTAAAAAATGATCATGTACAATATGAATTTCCAAGTGAGGTATATAGAATGTGGCTTTCTTAAACTTATTTGATCATAGAGCACTTTTTCATGGTCTGTCTCTTAGAGTAATAGGCAACACACAGGAAAATGCTGTAGTAATGAGTACTGAGGTGAGCAAGAAGCTATACAGGTTTGGAGCATGGTCAGAGAAATATAAATTTGAGGTAGAAAAATTAACGATGATTCTGGAATAAATTACCCACTTGCAACAACTTACCAGTAAGTAGGAAGGAGCTGGCACCCCTAAGCTAGACCACCACGCCTCCGTAAATATCTAGGCAACACTAAGTCTGCACAAGTATGCACATGTATATTTCATCACAGAGAATTCAGATACAAATAATATCTAGTGATAGCATTTGATGTCAATTGTGTGCCAAAGAAAAGCCTATTTATTTCATCTGAAGAGGGCTGAGAAAAAAACAGATGCAAATGGGAAAGAATCATCAGAGACAACAGAAGATGTTGTGGCCCAAAGGCTCCAGGAGCAAATTGTTTGAGAACTCACAAGGGAATTGAGGCAGTGACAGCAAATTCACTTACATAGTATTTATTATTTATCATCTTTCCCCATTTGAATGAAAACTCCTGAAGGGAAAAGATTTCTTCATTTTTTTCCTCACTGATCCACAGCAAGAGTCTAGAACAGTACCTGTCATATAGCAGTAGATTGATGAACACAGAATGAGTAAATAAATAAAAGAATACTCAAATAAGAATCTTTGATCTCTCCTCCACCAACCTCTACCACACAGAAGAAAACCTTCCCCATCTTTTCCAACTTAGTTATGATAACTCCAGTTTACCTAGTTCCTTGGGCCCAAAATCTTACAGGTAACCTTCACTCCTTTTTCTCTCACCCTATCCATTCAAATGGCAAACCAAAAGAAGTCTACATGTATATGTATCCCAATTCTGATCTCTTCCCATACCCACTGCTACTATCCTGGTCTAAGCCACCATCAATTCTTGCCTGCCCTACTTCAGTTGCCTACTAATTGTCCTGTTTCCTCTCACAGCCTGCTACAATCTCTTCTCCACATAGCAGCCAGAATTGTCCTTTACAGTGATAAAGCAGGCTCCATTACTACTGTGCTGAAAACCTTTTAGTGGCTTCCCATCAAACTCAGAAGTCCTTCCATGGCCATGGTCTAGCTCCTGCTCTCATCCAGCCTCAGCTCCCCTCACTCCTTCACACTCTTCATGTTCCAGGCTCACTGGATGCCTGGATGTCTGGAGTTACAACCCACAACCCCACACTGCAGGCCCTTTCCATTCATTGCTTCTCCCCAGTTTCTTCACTCAGACTTCCGCACTCCATCTCTTCTTCTTTCAGCTTTCAGAGGCCAACTCACCAGAGAGCTTCTCTGACCCCACTATGTAAAATAGCAGCCTCACCACCACCAATGCCTTCCATCCTTTCATTTTTAGCTTCTTTGGCAGTACTTGATGCTCTCTGATTTTACATGCCTATTCGTTTTCTGCCTCCATACCCCACTAGAATGTAAGTTCTATATAACTAGGAACATTATTTTGCTAAATTCGGTTGCTTCATCACCAAGAATAGTGCCAGCGTATTGTAGCCCCTAAGATACGCTAAATGAATGAATCACTGTTTGTCAAGTAATTGTTATATGCCAGGATCTTTAAATGCATTATTGCATATGATCCTTAAGAGGTAGTTGGTATTATTAACCAACATCATAGATAAGGATCAATGCCCAGAGAAGTTAAGTAACTTGCTCACAGGGACACAGGAGCAAGCAAAGGAGTCACGATTTAACTGACATGTATCAGTCATTCTAGTGTTCTTGCTTCAATGATCATTTCCAGACAGGTGTTATCTCTCTGCTTTCCCTTTTCTTTTTCTCTTTCTTTCTTCCTTTTTCTTCATACATACATTCATTCATTCATTCATGTGCCCACATGTTAAGCACTGTGATTGGCTCCAGGGATAGTGGGGGCATGTTATTTCAAGACACATGCCCCACTCATAAAAAGGGGGAGGAAGACATATAAACAAGTATTTCCAAGATATGTATTTACTTTCTCTCAGGAGTCATTTTACTTTGCAATAGACTACAAGAGTTTTTTAGTCAAAGTCATTTCCTAAATCTCGTAATCTGCTAATCTCAATTGCCCTAAAACATATAAATACCATTTTTTTTTTTCATTTTTCCTTGCAAGTTGTTTCTGGTTCTTTAGAAAGTAGATGAGGTACAAATAGCAAATAACATAAAATATTAAGTATTTCATTGTTCCTTACACAAATACTTATTGATATTTATCAGCAAGGCATAGCACGAGGCACGAGGGAATAAAAATGACTGTGACATGACACCCGCTCTTCAGTGAGTTCACAGTCAGGCAGAGAAACACAGAGGAAAGAGCTGCAACCCAAGACCTCAGCAAAAAGCAACCTGAGGGAAGTACAGGTCTAACGCCTTTGCCGCAGAGAACCAGATTCTTTGGATGGAGTGATGGGGATTTAAACCCAGGTCCAGGGCCCTTATTCCTAACCATGTCTCTCTGCTCTTCTTATTGAGGTTGCTGTGAGTTTAGCATTGGTAAATATTATAAGGCAGAAAGTTTTCATCTCATATATTTTAATATAAACTGTCCAAGTGCTTTGTCTTCTGTGGACTTAAGGGCTCTACCAGCCCTTTAGGCTTTCTCTGCACACAGATCTGGTCTTTAGGATTATACCCTGGTCAGGCTTTTAAAGATCTAATATGACTCACATGTGAAAAAGGAACACAGGTTCTCCCCTACTTCCTACACATACAACTTGAGTAAGTTACTTAACTTCTCTGTACCTTGCCTGTAAAATGGAGTTAGTAAGGATATCCACAGTGTAGTAATAGGTGCTGAGGGTAGAAAGATGATTAAAAAGCAAGAAGACCAACAGCAGTTAATTAGATAAAATACAATAACACTCAGGCAACACTATTACAAACTGTACATAACAGTCTAGTGAATATAGTTATATAAACACATTGTCCCTATTAGAGATAAAGGCTAGTCCATGATATTCTGCGGCAGTCTTTCCATTAAGTCTGTGGTTCAGAAACTATGGTGCAGCAACAGAGCTTCAACAACTATTTGCATTTTAAAAGGTAATAGATATGATAAAAAAAAAAAACTGGATCTGCTGAAGCTAAGCACTTCAGTTCTTAGTAATTTTTCCCTCATCATTATATACCCAACAGAAATGTTCGTATGTTCACCAAAAGACATTTATAAAAGTATTCCTAATGGCAGTATTCATGATTGGTAAAAACTGGCAACTATCCAAATACTCATCAGCATAAACTGCAATGTAGTCACTCAACACTAGACAGACAGCTTTATAATGGACAAACCACAACTGTATGCAACAACATGGATGAATTTGCAGACATGATGCTGAGCAGAGAGGCCAGGAACAAAATGCACATACTCTGCGAAGGCATCTCAATAAAATTTAAAACAGCCAAACTACTCTGTGGTGTTGGAAGTTAGGTTAGTGGTTTCTTAGAGGGTATAGTAATTAGAGGGAGTTTCAGGAGGGGCCGCTGGGGTTTTGGTGATGTCTGTTTCTTGCTCCAAGCACTCGTCACATAGGTATGTGCAGATGGTAAAAACTGGCCAAACCATGCACTTAAGATATACTTTTTAAATGTATGTTATTTTTCAATAAAACACTATCCACAAAATGTTACGGTCCTCTTCACTGTCCCAACACCCACGCCACATGTTTCTTCCCTTTGTGTGACACTCCACCCAAGACCAAGCACTCTGAGAATCCACCCAGTTTCAGTGTTAATAACCTTTCCTTCTGTAAGCATAACAGCAGTAGAAAGTATTGCTGCAAGCCACTCTTAGAATCAATGTTTTCTTTGATTATGATTAGCTCATTGGTGCCACATGTTCTGTGAGGCATTAAGACAACATTTTTAAATGGCAAAATAACGAAAGGCATTTGGTGGTAAAGCAAATAAATAGCTTGTCTCTATTTTCCAAAAACAACCTGCAGCCACCCACCAAATTCTATTTTGAAATGTAATCAATGCTTGGGGGGAAAAACTATCCACTGACAACTATTATTTATAAAAGACCCTGTAAAAGGTATTAAAGATGTCAAGAGTGTTTTATCTACTACTCTGAAACCTGTCTCGGACAGAAATAAAAACGGCTGCAGAGTCAACACATGGATTTCATGTTAGTGCTGCATTTGAGAGCACCTGGGCTGAGGTTATGTGTTAAGTCAGTGAAAATGTATAATTCATGAGGTAACTGAAAAAGCCACTGGGCAGAAAGATGGATAGATTGAACATTTTCTGTGCCACCATTTCTGTGCTAATGATCAGGTAAACACCTGTGAAGAAAACAAAATCCAGAATTGTTCCAGCCATGCTCTACCCACCTCCTGCCTGTGGCATATGAGTAGCCATTAGCCTGCTAAGGGCTTCTCCAGAAGAGGGACCAGGTGCAGAGCCCCTGGGAGGCCACATCTTCCCTCCCACCCTTCAGAGCCTAGTGACTAACTTGTTAGTCAGAGACACCTGCTGCAGGGAAAGTAGTGGGGAGCACAGCCAGGATTCAAAGCAAGCTTGCTGATTCCAAGGCCTAACATAACTATTAAACATTACTGCTCTCTAAACTAAAACACCTTTTTTGCCCTCTTCTAGAAACAGGAATAAGAATGGGGCAAGGCCAAGGAATTCATAATGATCCATACCCATCCCTTTAAATTCCCAATCTGGGTCTCAACCAGCCATTTAATGGGAAGTAGGGGGCCAGGTGACATAGACTTATGTGGAATCACCAAATCCTCTTAGGATACTGCTCTCCATAATGTTACTTTCCAACTATTCCATCTAAGTAGCTGTCCTTCACACCTCTGTGTGCGCGCGTGCGCGTGCGCGCGCACGCACACACACAATGAAAAGAATTCTGCAGGCAGTGAAGGCCAGAGATCCAAGTCTTCTGGTTCAATCTCGTTTTGACCAACTTCCACACAAAGCTCAGGCAGCGGTTCAAAATTAACCTCTTGGTTTTGGTTCTTAGCTCCCATCTGTAGCTGATGTGGTATCTTGTTTGGTTTCTCTATTTATCCTTTAAGAACTATGTCAACATTCATCCATTATAGTTTATTAAGTAGCCATGATTGGATAGTATAATAATAACCAAAAGTTAAAGAAAAAGCTTTGTTACATACTATGAAACATGATACAGCATCTGTTAAGAATTGAGTTCACTTACTTAGTTATCATACATTTTGACTACTGCACTTATGGATTAGGTTTGTTTTATATATGTTTTGCAATTTATGTTCTCTTATGGATAAATATATTGTATACTTTTCATGTTATATACATATATGATATACATACATGATGCTATTCAAAGTTAACATTTTTCAAAGATATACATACAAAAGCAGTGCATGTGGAATTAAAGCATATTACACACAAAATGAAAACTATAGCATAAAATACAGATGGTATGTACCTTGCCTATATAAAACAAAATATATGCCCATTGTCTCTCTAGAATATTTTTTCCTTTTTTCTTTTTAAAAACTAAAACCCATTATCTACTTGTTGGGTAAAAAACAATGAAGTTTTCTAAAAAATAACTTGCTAAGTAATGATAAATTTGTTGTGTTCTTGTCTTCAACCCACCAACTTTTGCAAAGAGATTTTTTAAAAAATTACATGAAATACATTGTAGATTATTTAAATAAACATATATATATTTAAATATCTGAATAATAGCCCTGGCTGGTGTGGCTCAATGGATTAGCACTGGCCTGTGAACCGAAGGCTCCTGGGCTGTATTTCCAGTCAGGGCAGAGGCCTGGATTGCGGGCCAGGTTCCCTGTAGGGGGCACAAGAAAGGCAACCACACATTGATGTTTCTCTCCCTCTCTTCCCCTCTCTCTAAAAATAAAAATAAATAAAATCTTAAAAAAGAATTATTTTTAAAAATAAATATCTGAATAATAAACATAGTTCCATATTTGAGAAGTACTGTCTTTTCCCATTGTTGTCTCATGAATGATAAAGTGCGGTCATTGGCCTCCTTTTTAAACTTCTTATAGTATTTTCAAATGTTGAATAAAAATTTCATGTATTAGTTTCAGCATTTTATTTTGAAGGATAATAGCCCTACATTTCTCTCTACACTTTAAATTACCCCAATCTTAAAATATGTGTATAACAGCATACATATTTATGAAATTACTAAACAACTTGCTAAATAAGGTTCCTGTAAAAAGATTTACCAAAATTTTGCAAAACCAAGATTGATGACAAGAAAACCTCTAGCTCAGCCATTCGACAATTTGTTGTACAGACTGGGGAAAAAAAAGAAAGTGTTCAAAATTCCATATTGCCCAAGTTGATCAATATTTAATTTCCTAAAATACTGCTCCAGAATCTCAGACAACCCTCAGACAAAATTATTTCCTTAATACTCATTTCCTCCCACACTTTAATATTTCTAAAATTGGAATTATTTTACAAAGAATATATATGTTTTATGGTAATTTCTTTAAAAAAAGAGCTATATTAAACTGATGTCAGATCTGACAAGAGATAGAAATTCAGAATCACAGAAATATAGTGGATATAGTATTATTCATCAAGGGAAACTTTAATTTAAATACTTTTTAATATGCCATTTTTTCCAATAATACTTACCGTTACTACTATTCACCCTATTCACAATCTCCTAAAATAAAGAAATGGCATAACCCTGGAACCAATCAATTTTTAACATACTTTTTTCTGCAAAGGTAACTAACTCCAAGTCATTTTATCACTTACCAATGTGAAGAAACCAGGGAGTAATTTAGGGAGTAGAAAGGTAGATAATAGAGATAAAGAAAAACTTGCTGAAAAATAAAGAAGTCAGCTGCCAACTTGACAGTATGAGTTATATTTGTTGTAGAGGAATCTTATAAGATGCCACACTGTTATTCCAAGAACTGGCCAACACCTGTTTGGCCATATGATTACATGCAGCTACTTTCTGCAACTATCCATGCAAAAGCCTTGGCTAATGTGACCTCTGATGACCTGGAACTTATTCCAGGCCACTCAGTATAACTTGTGCAAGAAATCTATTTTGCTTGATAAGAAAAAATGGCTGTTCATCTATCTTGATTTTACTGGCACACTTTAAGGAAAAATTATCGATAATTCATTTATATATTCATTCCTCTTTTCAACAAAAGTAGGATAGGCACATTTAAAAGTATACCAAATTCCATTTAAACTCTCTACCATCTCAAGGATTGTGCATTTACTTCTGATAATTTTGAAGAACTTGTCTATATGATAACTATGCAATCTCCCAATATCATTTCTCACTCATCACCCTCAAGTAAACCATCAAGCTAAAAGGACTCTACAGATTTTCAGACTGCCTAAATCTGGTTATTAGGAAAGACTATCAAACTAATTTGATAGCCTTTTTATTGCTCCAAATATATCAGTGCATGTATACTTTGCTCCAAAACAAGAGTTCATTCTGCTGAATTACTGAATATAATTCTAGATTATTTGGCTCAGTTATCTTTACCCAGATTTGTGTGAAATACGTACAGATTAGATATATAGTCTTGATGCTGCTCTGACCCTATAGCACCTGACAAAGGAGGTGTGTATATGTGTGTGGGTGGCAGGGGGGAGGGGATCCAGCTACTGCATTAGAGGATGTGAAGCCCTGAAGCCTCACATAGTCTCCTGCAGCCAACTGGATCCACATCAATTATTAGGGCACCTCCTCTACCTACTGATGTTTAAACTACATCTTATGAGGACTCACCACAGCCACCCAATCCACTGCTAGAGTAGCACCCCATAATTTTAACCACCTGGAATAACGCAGAGAGGGCCTTACAAAGAGATACAGTTCAGCTCATCATCAATTAAGAAATGATGCTAGAGAAGAAAAAAAAGATGCTTTGATTAAATGCTAATGGTTTTTGTTCTTTCTTTGAAGTTCTTCTCTTGTTTTATGTCTGATTTATTTTGTGGCGAAGTTAGATAAAGGATTGTTCACAACATAAAATAATTCTATATGAAAAGGTGCAAATATATTTTATTGCTTCTGATACATCTATTCTTGTGTGACCAAAGAAATACAGCAAAGAACAAATTAAATGGAAGATAAACTGAGTCTAGGAGAGTAATTCTTTATAGGAAGAAATTCATGGAGAAAAACCATTCAGGAGGAATCCAGGGCCCAGGTGAAGGCAGGAGCACAGCAGGGCAGACATAAGCCTTCTCCTAGTCCTTTCCTCCCCTCCCACACCTGCTCTTGTTTCTCCCTTTTCTCTTTCTTAATCTCACTCCATCAGCTGCTCAGAGCCATTATATTCATTTGCCTCAATGACAGGCTTAATGCTTTTCCTTGGAAATAAGGTATATTAAAGATTAAAGATTTTAACTTGATTTTGTATGGAAAATATTTTTTAAAGATTTTATTGATTTATTTTTAGAGAGAGTGGGAGGGAGGGAGAAAGAGAGGGAGAGAAACATCAACCTGTGGTTGCCTCTTGCACACCCCCTACTAGGGATCCAGCCTGCAACCCAGGCATGTGCCCTGACTGCAAACCCAACTGGCCACCCTTTGGTTTGAAGGCAAGCACTCAATCCTCTGAGACACACCAGCCAGGGCTATAAGGAAAGTCTTAATTTAGAACCATCTGGTGGAAAGAAGAAAGAAAAGAAGGAAGCTTCCATTTGTTCCTAGATATTAGCTTACCATCATTGGTGATATCTACGAATTAGTGTGGTGTCTTAAATGTGATTAAAATCTCTGACTCACCTGTCGACCTCTAAGCAACTTTCTCCCCGCAGTAAAAGCAACAGCCTCATCATGGAATGTTCAATGAACACTACAGAGAGATTGACGTCTTGACATTATCTTTTCAGTGGTCCAACTAGTTCAGGCATTAATGTTTACAAGACAGGATAGGACAAGCAAAATCAACTATAAATCAACATTATAGATAGTGGGGAGAGGCAGGGTTCAGGAAATATACCATAGCTTTGTAGGCTTTAACAACTTAAAAAAATTGACATAGTGTGAAAAGTATCTCTAGAGCTCAAATAAGTGTCTAGTCAAGGTGGAATAAGAATTAAAAACTTGGTTTGAATAGAATGGTGGGGAGAAAACTCAGAGTCAGAACATCTGGTTCAAATTTTACCCTGCCACTTATTGCCTGTGACTTTGGACACACTGCCTCCCTTCGCCTTAATTTCCTTATCTGAAAATTGGGAAAATACGAGTACATACATGATAGGATTGTTGAGAGGATTCAGTAAGATGAAACATGTGAAATGTGATAGCATAGTAACTGAAGTGCAGTAGATAGATACTCAATAAATATTTTACAAAAACAACTCTCCTCCACTGCAGTTATTCACTATCAACTAATAAAAAATCTTTGGGGGGGCTTTAGGGAGGAAACTTACATTATTTTGATACGTCCATTTCCTGACACCTGCATTGCTTGTAATATTAGGTCTCTCTTAATCTCATATTGTCATATGTGAAGTGATTTGAGGTTAATTCACATATTTAGTGTGGACCTACTTTCTTCCTCAACAGGCTTGCAGTCTAGCTAAGAGAAATGCAAATTATTACAATCCAGGATGTCACAGCCACACAAGGCAGGCTGCTGGCACAGTGACGGAGGAGGGGCCATGGTTCAGGGGTGGCAGTGGGGGATACATGAGCCCCAGGGAGTGTGGAGGCTGAAGCCAGAAGCAGGACTTATACTCAGGCTTGGGGATTAGAGAAGGCATCTGCAAGGCATGAGTGAGAGAGGAGAGGTGTTCTAGATGGAATGTAAAGAAAGAAATACAAACTCTAAAATATTTTTAAATGTTGAAAATGATCTTTTTGACTAACTTCCAGCCAAGATGGAGGTGTAGGTGGACACGCTGTGCCTCCTCTCACAACCAAAATTAAGGACAACAAAGATTTAGAAACAAGAAAACAACTGGAACTCATAGCAAACGGAACTGTATGGAAGTCCAACAACCATTCATCCAGACCTGTAAGAGGGGTGGAGTCGTGATAGGAAAAAGTGGAGTGCCAGCATGCAGGGAGCAGTGGCTGGCAGATCTCAGGCGCACAGGCGGCAGCTGCTAGCTGCCGGGCATGGGGTAGCCACTGTGCAGACCCAGTGAGGCCACGTAAGGCGTCTGGCTGACCAGGTGGTCCCACATTTGCATGCAGATAATCCAGACCAAGGGGAAGTGGCAGAAGGGACTGGAATCCGACAGAGAGCAGAGCAAACACCATTGTTCCCTCTCTGATGCTGCCCCCGCATACAGTGTCACTATCCAGCGACTGGGCTGCCCCGCCCTGGGGAACACCTAAGGCTCCACCCCTCACTACCTGACAGCCAGGACTAGACCAAAAAAAAAAAAAAAAAGAAAGAAAGAAAGAAACCAGAAACAAAAATGGCTCAAACCAGAGAACAAATCAAAGCCCCAGAGCCAACTCATCTAAGTGATGAAGAGATAGCTAACCTACCAGATGCACAGTTCAAAGCCCTAGTGATCAGGATGCTCACAGAATTGGTTGATTTTTCTCACAAATTAGATGAAAAAATGAAGGCTACAATAAGTGAAATGAAGAAAAACTCACAGGGAACCAATAGAGATGGCAGGACAACTGGGACTCAAATCAATGGAGTGGACCAGAAGGAAGAAAGAAACAACCAGACAGAAAAGAAGGAAGAAACAAGAATTCAAAAAAATGAAGAGGAGCTTAGGAACCTCCAGGACATCTTTAAACGTCCCAACATCTGAATTATAGGGGTACCAGAAGGGGAAGAGGAAGAGCAACAAGTGGAAACTTATTTGAACAAATAAGAAAGGAGAACTTCCCCAATCTGGCAAAGGAAATAGACTACCAGGAAGTCCAGGAAGCTCAGAGAGTCCCAAAGAAATTGGATCCAAGGAGGAACACACCAAGGCACATTATAATTACATTAGCCAAGATTAAAATGAAGGAGAGAATTCTAGAAGCAGCAAGGGATAAGGGCACAGTCACCTACAAAGGAGTTCCCATCAGACTGTCAGCTGATTTCTCAACAGAGACATTACAGGCAAGAAGGGGCTGGAAAGAAGTGTTTCGAGTCATGAAAGTCAAGGACCTACATCCAAGATTGCTCTATCCAGCAAAGCTTTCATTTAGAATGGAAGGGCAGATAAAGTGCTTTTCAGATAAGGTCAAGTTAAAGGAGTTCATTATCACCAAGTCCTTATTATATGAAATGTTAAAGGGACTTATCTAAGAAAAAGAAGATAAAAAATAGGACAGTAAAAAGACAGCAAACTCACAGGTATTAACAACCACATCTAAAACAAAAGCAAACTAAGCAAACAGCTAGAACAGGAGCAGAAACACAGAAATGTAGATCACATGGAGGGTTAGCAACAGGGGAGTGGGAGGAGGAGAGAGGGAGAAAAGGTACAGAGAATAAGTAGCATAGACAGTAGGTAGAAAATAGACAGGGGGAGAATAGTGTGGGAAATGTAGAAGCTAAAGAACTTATGAGACATGAACATGAACTAGAGCGGGGGAATGTGGGTGGGAGGGGGTGTGCAGGGTGGAGGGGAATGATGAGGAAAAATGGGACAACTGTAATATCATAATCAATAAAATATATTAAAAAAAGAAAATGATCTTTTTGAATGAGCCTAAATTCTAAATTCATAGGCACATGTGTTAAATCATTCATCATTATATACATTTTTCTCCAGTGACTCTAATTGAGATACTTTTAAAAGTAATAGAAATATTTGTCTTTTGAGATTCATAAGAACTTGTATAGGAATAAGCAGTGATGGGAATACATTAATAAAACCACATCAAACCTTTTTCTTTTATATACTTGTAATTAACTGGGGACAATATAGCAGACCCTCAACATCTGGTGTGTGGAAATGCCAGTAGAAGTCAGTTTTCTCTGAAACCACAGCTCCATCCAGAATCATATCATCATCATCAGAGCTAATACTTACATAGTATTTATGTACTAAAAACTGTTGAAAGTACTTAATAGATGAGAACCCACATATTCTCCCAAATGTCATTTTCTCATATCAAAGTCAATGGCCTTTTCAATTTTGCTGAAGATATCTTACTTAATGAACCACCTTTACTTTGGCTAGAGCACTCCCAGCATGGACTTACAAACCACTTCTTATTTCTTTGTAGAGCATATACTAGGGTCACTACATTTAACTCACTTTTCATTGGCTGTTGCATTCTCATTCCATATCATACCACTTAGCTCTTAGCTTCTTTCTTTGGACAACTTTTCACAAATAAACTAAATTTTTACTCTTTACAGAAGTTACAATATAGTGACCACCAGATTGAAACAACCAAATTGTCCTGGTAAGTTCTTGCAGAGTAGACAGCTGGGCTCACTCCCTGCCTAAAGTGATTTGCTTCTACCCAGTACAAGCAATTCCAATCCATGCTTCAGAAAAATGACAAATTAGTACCTGTCAGGATTTGGGGGCCATGCATGAAGAGTGAAATCCAGTATATTAAATCCAAAGGTCTATTATTGTATACAATCACTGATGTTAGAAGACAGCATGATATATAGTCTATATAATAAAAATATAGCTGTAATATTTAAGAACAAAGTTTAAAAGCCACTGCTATCAAATTTAAGTTTTAGGTTATTTTGATGCATCAAATGTGTACATGTAATTCACACATTTTATCACACCTGAAATTAATCTGCTATATGAAAAATTTAACACTGTAACTTCTGCCTTACCACCCTTAAAATTAGATGATTAGGGAATTGGAAGGTAAATTATAAGTCTGAATAATGATGTGCTCACAAATAGTATAAACCAAATATGCAGAAAGTAGTAAATAACAATGATCACAGATGTTAATCTCAGTTTCAAGGCATCAACAGAAAGTTTAATACTTATGAGTTTTGATAAATTTTAGTCAAATCTTGACTCATTATTTCATGATACCATCACTTAATATATACAATATTTTTTAATTTAAATTATATTTCATTGCTTATGTGATTATAGTTGACCCATTTTCCTCCCTTTGCCCTCCTCCCCTCAGCACCCCCACTCCTTCAGACAATCTTCACACCATTGTCCATGTTCATGGGTCTTGCATATATGGCCTTTGGCTACTCCATTCTCTATGTTGTACTGTACATCTCCATGACTATTCTGAAACAACCAATTTGCACTTCTTCATCCCTTCACCCATTCCTCTGGCCCATCACCCATCTGGCAACCATCAAAACATTCTCTGTATCTATGATTCTGTTTCTGTTCTTTTGTTCATTTATCTTGTTTTAAGATTCAATTATCAATATATAAGTATTTGCTGCCATTTTATTGTTCATATTTTTTAAAGATTTCATTTACTTATTTTTAGAGAGAGGGGAAGGGAGGGAGCAAAAGAGAGAGAGAAACATCAATGTGTGGTTGCCTCCTGTGGGCCCCCTACAGGGGACCTTGCATGCAACCCAGGCATGTGCCCTGACTGGGAATCAAACTGGTGACCCTTCGGTTAGCAGGCTAGCACTCAGTCCACTGAACTACACCAGCCAGGGCTTATTGTTCATATTTCTTCTCCTTCTTTCTTCTTTCTTCTTCTTCCTCTTCCTCTTCCTCTTCCTCTTCCTATTCCTATTCCTCTTCTTCAAGAAGACCCTTTAACATTTCATATAATACTAGTTTGGTGGTGATAAAATCCTTTACCTTTTCTTGTCTGACATGCTCTTCATAGCTTTGCTGGGTAGAGTAATCTTGGTTGTAAGTCTGTTTTTCAACACTTTGAGTAGTTCATTTCCATCGAGCCTGCAAAATTTCTTTTGCGAAATCAACTGACAGTCTTATGGGAGCTCCTTTGTAGGTAACTAACTGCTCTTCTTTTGCTGCTTTTAAGATTCTCTCTTTGTATTTGACATTTGGCATTTTAATTATGATGTGTCTTGTTGTGGGCCTCTTTAGGTTCATCTTGTTCGGGACTCTCAGTGCTTCCTGGACTTGTATGTCTATTTCCTTCCACAAGTTAGGCAAGTTTTATGTCATTATTTTTTCAAATAGATTTTTAATTTCTTGTTGTCTGTCTTCTCCTCTGGCAACCCCACAATGCAAATGTTGGTATACTTGAAGTTGTCCCACAGACTCCTTACACTACTCTCACTTTTTGGATTCTTTTTTTCTTCTTGCTATTCTGATTAGATGTTTTTTGCTTCCTTTAATTCCAAATCACTGGTTTGATTCTTTGCTTTACCCACTCTACTGTTGATTCCCTGTAAATTGTTCTTCATTTCAGTTAGTGTATACTCCATTTCTGACTGGTTCTTTTTTATGGTTTCTGTGTCCTTATTTACACTGTCAAAGTTCTCTCTGAGTTTATCTTCTCTTCCCCTAATTTCTTGAGCATCCGTATAACCAATGTTTTGAACTCTGCATTTAGTAGGTTGCTTGTCTCCATTTTGTTTAGTTGTTTTTCTGGAGTTTTGTTCTGTTCCTTCACTTGGGTCATGTTTCTTTGTTTTCTCATTTTGGCAGCCTCCCTGAGTTTGTTTTTTTTTTTTTTTCTCTATGTATTAGGTAGAGCTGCTACAATTCCCAAGCTAAGTAGAGTGGCTTAATGAAGTAGGTGTCCTTCAGGACCTGTAGGGTGCAGTGGCATAGCCTCCCCTACCACCTAAGCTGAGTACTCAAGGTGTGTCCACTGTGTGGGCTGTGTACAGCCTCCTGTTATAGTTGAGACTTGATTGCTGTTGGCAGGTCAATGCGAGGAATTTGTCTAGAGCAATCAGCTGCAAGGACTAGCTGTGACCACTAATCACCAACCTCCAACCATTGTGGAGGATCAGCTGTGTGGGGGCCCACTCCACACAGCATGACTTACTTCAGAAAGGCTCTGGTATCTGCTGAATTCACCCCTAAGTGTGTCACTTATGGAGGTGGCTGGATTTTGGTGCTCTGACATGCTCTCTAGCTGTCCACTGTGTGCACAGGCTCTGGGGCTTCTTGTGAGCTACAAACCAAGGTCAGCCACCACTGGTGTTCTGTCCAGGGCCCCACAGCATAAGCTACCAATTAATCTGCAGATGGCTTCTACTAGTTCTGGTGCTGGAAGTGCCCAAGTGAGGCCAAGCTGTGAACCAAGGCCAGCTATTCCTAGTGCCAGGCCTGACACCACTTAGCAAGAGGTACAGGCCTTGCTGGGGCCAGATGTACTTGTTTGAGAGAATTTAGGAAAATCTGAAGCAGGAGCCAAGACAAGCCACTCATATGGAAAAGGCACTGGAAACAGTTTGGGTGAGCCTGAAAGCTGGGTGGGATGGAACCTGAGGGAATCACCAGGGTGAGGCAAACAGTGTGAGTCAAATTGATGGAGTCTCAGGTGTGCCACCCACCTGCTAGCTCTGTGGGGGTAGGGCTCAGAAAAGGAAACAATGTCCTCCATCAGCAGTTCTGTCTGGGAGGCAGCTGTTCCCCAGCTCTTGCCCTGATACCAGACAGTTCAGTTCCTACCTATATGACTCTGGTGCTTTGCAAGCTGCTGTCCAAGTACTAGAGATCAGAGAGAGTGAGTCTGAGGAAAATCTGGTGTGGTGCATTTCATAGGGGCTGCCTGGGAATCCAGCAGTTTCTATCTTCCACAGCCTCAATCCTCACTAGTTTTTACAGGCAGAAGTTATGGGGATTTATCTTCCTAGCACTGGAACCCTGGACTGAGCAGCCTGGTATGGTACTTGGACCCCTTGCTCCTGAGATAGTCCTCCCAATTTTTATCCACCACATGTGGGTGTGGGATCGGCCTGTTATGTGTTTCCACCCCTCCTACCAGTCTTTGTGGTTTCTTCTTTAATTCCATAGTTGTAGGACTTCCATTCAGCTTGATTTTTGGCAGTTCTGAATAATGGTTGTTCTGTAGTTTAGTCATAATTTTGATGAGGTGATATGAGGAGATGAGCCATGTTTACCTCAGCCACCATCTTAGCTTTCTTCTCACATCACATTTTTAGAACTGTGTCTGCATGTGTGTGGCAGCCTAACTTCCAAGATTTAGTAATAGTTAATTTGGCTTAATGGACTCGATTTTCATAATAGACCTACCACTTAGGACATTCAGTGTAAAACAACTGGTCTTCAAGTAAGAAGGGAAGGTTCACCACAAAGAATCCACAGTGTTGGGCTGTGTTTAACTTGTCATTCATAGTGTTGGAATGACAAAATGTATTTGATCAAAAATAGTCTCAAGCAAAGGCCAGTGTGCTTTGGGGACACGCCAATTTGGTCCAATCACCATGAACTTGTAACACTGAGAGCATAGTATCAGACTTGTTGGAGGGAATGTGGAGCTCCAGAGTCTAAACAAAAGTTAACTTGCTTTTTTAATTAAAAATACGTATTACAAAAATCCTAATAATTGGAGTAGTATTTGAAAATAATAGCTTCAACAAATAAGACTTCTTACCATTCAGACCTGCTGTTCTATGAGTGTGAAATAAAACACCAGACTTTATCCCACTGAAATCTGAGAGGCAGGGAGCTCATTTTAGCCATGCGTATGTCTGTGTTGGCTTTACAGATAAAGATCAGCTCAATGGCATTTTAGAAAATTAGTTGTGTCTAATCCCCAGTGTCCTAGTCGACATTTCCTTTATTAATAGAACAGGATACACACGGCTGTGGGAGACCTCTTACTGGGTTTTCTATAACCATCGTAGCAGCCTGCAAAATGGAGCTACTCTATGAAGTACACAGGACTGCTCCCAGGGAAAAAAATATTTCTTTAGGCTCATTGTTAATGTTCTCTTTAACCATCAAAGTTTCCTGAGCATTTACAGATTTGTTTTCAAATGTCTCTTAAGATATGGGCAAAAAAAAAGGAGACATTAAAACATTGAGTTCTAAGATGCATTTTAAAAATAATCTCTTGTATTTCATTAATGTACAACTTTTACAAGCAAAACCATAAGTGATAATTTTTGTAAAATACTTAACCTCTCCCCTACCAACCACTCCCCAAAATTCTCATGTCATCCAATAACAAAGAAACAAATAAATACTAACAGTCCTCCATTTCTTTCCTTTATTCTCTTCTATTTTTGCCTTCTTTTTGCCCTTTCTCCCTTCATTTTTAAATTTCTCATTTTTATTCTCTTAAATATCTGAATATTATTTTGTTTTTTATTTCTGGAATCATTTGATATATTTTTCACATAGAACCAAAAGAAATGGAATGGCTAATAAACACATGAAAACATAGTCAACTTCATGGATCAGGAAATGGTAAGGTAAAATAACCCTGAGATAACATTTTCTCCTTTCAGACTATAAAACATAAGTTGATAAAAGCCAATGTTAGGGAAATTGACATTCTAACACAAGGATAATGATACAGTTTCTTCCAAGGGTAGCAATTTTTATCTGGATTCAAAATGTGCATACATTTTGACCTAGCAACTCCACTTTTCAAAACCTATCCTACAGAAATACTTGTAAAACTATGTATTACTGTCCATTATAAGAAGCATACATGGAAATTGTTGATTAAATTATGGTATAACTATACTAATGTGCAACTTTAAAAAATAATGAAGTAAATGTATATTACAGACATGAAAATTCCCATGATTTGTATTTTAAGCATATTTTATTGATTATGCTATTACATTTATCCCAATTCTTTTCTCTTCTTTATCACCCCTGTGTCCTGCACCTTCCCCCTCCAGCATTTCCCACCCCCTTAGTTCAACTCCATGGATTGTACATATAAGTTCTTTGGCTTCTCTATTTCCTATACTATTCTTAACCTCCCCCTGTCTATTTTATGCATACCAATTATGCTTCTTATATTCTGTTCCTTTTCCCCCATTCTCCCATCCCCCTCTCCATGTCATCTCCATTTCTGTGATTCTGTTCCTGTTCTTGTTGTTTGCTTAGTTTTTGATTTTTAGGCTCAGTTGTTAATAGTTATGAGTTTGTTGTCATTTTACTGTTCATAGTTTTTTATATTTTTCTATTTCTTAGGTAAGTCCCTTTAACTTTCATATAATAAGGGCTTCGTGATGATGAACTCCTTTAACTTTACCTTATCTGGGAAGCACTTTATCTGTCCTTCCATTCTAAATTATAGCTTTGCTGGATAGAATAATCTTGCATGTAGGTCCTTGCCTTTCATGACTTGGAATACTTCTTTCCAGCCCCTTCTTGCCTCTAAGATTTCTTTTGAGAAATCAGCTAACAGTCTAATGGGAACTCCTTTGTAGGTAACTGTCTCCTTTCCTCTTGCTGCTTTTAAGATTCTCTCCTTTTTAATCCTGGGTAATGTAATTATAATGTGCCTTGTTGTGTTCCTCCTTGAGTCCAATTTCTTTGAGACTCTCTGAGCTTCCTGGACTTCCTGGAAGTCTATTTCCTTCATCAGATTGGGTAAGTTTTCCTTCATTAATTGTTCAAATAAGTTTTCAATTTCTTGCTCTTCCTTGTCTCCTTCTGGCACCCCTATAATTTGGATGTTGGAGTGCTTAAAGTTGTCCCAGAGGTTCCTAAGCCTCTCCTCATTTTTTTTTGAATTCTTGTTTCTTCATTCTATTCCAGTTGGATGTTTATTTCTTCCTTTTGTTCTATATTTTTTATTTGAGTCCTAGTTTTCCTTCCCTTCACTTTTGGTTCCCCGTATATTTTCTTTTATTTCACTTTTCATAGCCTTCATTTCTTCCTTCATTTTGCAACCAAACTCAGTCCTTTCTGTGATCATCCTCATTAGCAGTGTTTTGAACTCTGGATCTAACAGGTTGTCTATCTCCTTGTTGCTTAGTTCTTTTTCTGGAGTTTTGATCCGTTCTTTCATTTGGGCCATATTTCTTTGTCTCAGTGCACCTGTTATGTGTTAAGAGGTGGAGCCTTAGGTATTCTCTAGGGCAGGGCAACACTCTTTGCTGCATTGTGGTGCTGTCTGTGGGGGAAGAGCCAGAGAGGAAACACTGCTGCTCACTTGCTTCACTCTAGCCCCACTTTCCATCACTTCCCTCATTTCCCACAAGGGGATTGTGCCCGTCAGGTGCTGATCCCCAGGTGGGTGAGTTTGTATACATTCTAGGATCCCATGGGCCTCTCCAGTGAACACTCCTGTGAGACTGGGAGTTTCTCCCACCTTCACAATCCCCACAGGATTTTACAGGTAGAGGTTTTGAGTCTTTAGTTTCCTGGTCAGCCATCCCCCACCTTGCTGGCAGAATCCTCCAGCCGCCAACTTACTGCACATCTTCTCCTTCCAGCTGCCCATCTTTGCCCCTTCTAATGGTCTGGATGAATGTTTCTTTAACTCTTTGTTTGTCAGAGTTCCATGCAGTTTGATTTTCTGGCAGTTCTGATTGTTATCCTTCTTTTGGTTTATGAGGAAGTGAAGCATTTCTACCTATACCTCCATCTTGGCTGGAAATCTGTCAGAGAGCCCACAATTTGTTTTAATGAAGCAGATCATACAGCAAAATAATATTCATAGTACAATCTTCCTCTAATTTACAAATATGTATAAGCATGTGTATTTTCAGATTCATATATTCAGTTGTCTACTAAAAAAACTCTATTTAGTCATAGATGTCTCAAATTTAATGTCTCCAAAATTGAACTATTGATCTTTCCTTCAACACTGTCACCTATCTTACTAAAGGAAACCTCTGTCCACTCACTTGTTCATTCAAGAAACCAGGGATATCTTCCTGTTTCATAATTCACATCTCAAACATATCCAATCTTAAACATGTTTCAAATCTGTCTTCTCCTCTCTATCTCCATTGCCATTATCCTGTTTAAGTCCGCATTATATTTCACCTCAGTTTTGCAATTGTCTCCTATCTTATTTGTTTTCTTCTACCATCACAATTTCCTAATCTATTTTTATACCATCTTTTAAAACACAATTTGAATCATGTCCTCTATGCCTAAAACCCTCCATGGCATCACTTCACACATACAAAAAAATCTACTATCCCTTTCTTAGACTATACCACCTGTATCATCTCAATATTGACTAGTTCTCAAGCCAAGGGCACTATTATTATAACAGCAATGATAATATTGCAAAATATTTCCTCATCTAGATTTCAAAACAGAGAAACAACTACTAGTAACTACTCTGAAGATAGCAGTGGGTTTATCCCAGGAACAACTGTGTCAAAGTTATTTCTTGCCCAGACCTACATAATAGCCTCCTTACTGGTTTCCCTGAGATTCTTGCTCCCCTCCAATTCATTCTCCACAGAGCATCAAGAGATGTATTAAGTTCACTATATTCCTTCAAGCCAAAGGGGGGTAGAATTGAGGGTGGGAGGTGGGGGTGGCTGAGGCAGGGGAAAGTGGTGGAGGGAAAATGGAGACAACTATATTGAACAACAATAGAAAGAAAGAGAAAGAAAGAAAGAAAGAAAGAAAGAAAGAAAGAAAGAAAGAAAGAAAGAAAGAAAGAAAGAAAGAAAGAAAGAAAGAAAAAGAGAAAGGGAGGGAGGAAGGAAGGGGAAGGAAGGAGAGAAGGAAGGGAAGGGAAGGGAAGGGAAGGGAAGGGAAGGGAAGGGAAGGGAAGGGAAGGGAAGGG
This sequence comes from Anoura caudifer, assembly GCA_004027475.1. Taxonomy (NCBI): domain Eukaryota; kingdom Metazoa; phylum Chordata; class Mammalia; order Chiroptera; family Phyllostomidae; genus Anoura; species Anoura caudifer. The sequence continues at coordinate 130,687 of PVKU01002104.1, forward strand.
AAGGGAAGGGAAGGGAAGGGAAGGGCCTTCAATGGTGCTGACTGACTTGTCTGGCCCCCATCCAGCTGTCTCACCTTATGCCATCATCCCCTTGATTAGTATACTTGAGTCAAGTGGGTTTTTCTCAGTTGCTCAAATACACAATCTCTTTTTCATCTTAGAGGTTTGTATGTGCTTCTCAGTCTGAAACATTTTCCTTCCACACTTTATATGGCTGGCTTCTTCTTATATTTTTGGTCTCAGCTTAAATATAATTTTTTCAGATAGTCCTTCCTTGACCAGTGGGTAGCCCACCCCTACTTTTCTTTCTCATTGCACATACTCATTCCATTTATATCAATTGATATAAGTTGATACAGTTTGTTATCTATCTTCCCAATACTCTGGAAATTTTATGCAACACAGCCATAATAAAGGCATTGTAGTAAGAGCCGTGAGCCATGCCTGCAGAGTCAGGAAGACCTCATGGAATATAACCTTCAGTCCTGAATTTAAGGTAATATGCTAGGAAAGGAAATGAGGAAGGTCAAGGGGACAACTGGTGAATCTAGACAAAAGCATGTAAGAGGATATCAAATTCCAGAAGACTGTATATTTGGGGCTTACATAGGGAAGTGAGGAAGGGGTCATTGAGACAGGAAGGGAGCACTGAAGCTGGAAAGGTAGATGCAACCAGGTGATGAAGGACTAAGGATCCTTTTCTTATCCGCTCAACACTGGGAGCCACAGAAAGCTTAAGAGAAGGAGAGTGAAATGCTAGATGTGTGATTTAGGTGGGCTAAGAGGAGAAAAGACTAGAGCTTATCTTCTAAAAATCAGATTTGTGGCCCCAACTCTCCTCATAAATAAAATAAAAATATGGAATAACAGTCTAAAACATGAGATGAAATAAGTACAGTTTTAATTAAAGTTAAATATATAAGAAAAACACATGTAAATATTTAGTATAAATTCAAATATATTTGAAGAAGTTAACTTCTTTTTAAAAAATGCAGTTTTAAGAATGTTGGCTAATTTTCCAAAGGAACCAGTGCCAAAACTGTGCTAGATAAAAGTCAGTCAATGTAGCCAGTTTATAAGAACAAGGTAGAGTTATTTGCTCTAAATAATTAAAAAAATTTTTTGAGGATTATAATCCATATATTTCTTTGGTAAACTATTTAGTAAGACTGCTGGACTTAAAGAAAAATGAAAACATCTCAAGATATTTGTACATAAACAAAATCTATAAATTGAAAACAATTTAAAAGATTTGGAAAATACATGAAATTTAGTATTTCCAATTTAGAGATTAATCCAGTAATCTGGGGGGAAAACCTAGTCAATATGAAGAAAGTCACATTTTTTCAAATCAGAGTTTAGATATGACCTGATTTGACCCCAAATTCCACTGGACATTCTGTTACAAAGTAATTAGAAATACACAACGTACTTGTTCAATTTGTTTGTACTATGTAAAATTGATTTTTTTCTTTAATACTAAAATTTGGTCCATCTGTTGGGAAAACAGAAAATGTTCTAAATATATACAAAGAGTGGAAATGCTTCAGTCCTCTGGCTGTATCCTGTGGTATATGCATTTTCATCAGTATGTTTGTCTTGCAGACAAAATGAATATCAGATGGTGGTTTTGAAAAAGGGCAGACCTAACATGAGGTGATTAGTTTCAAAAACAGATTTTTATTCTTGATAAATTATTACCAAATACAATCATCTGTTGATTGAGGATATAAAACAGATTGGTCATACTACAACCCACAGGTTAAATGAAAAACGGAAATAATAAGTTTATTTAACATGGTCTTGCATTAGGTTCCCAGCAGTGCAAATCTAAGGCAAATAATTAGATTTCCAATTTAAAGATATACATTTGTTAAGCCAGACATTTCCTGAGGTCATCTATTTCTCTGTTGGCTAGTTTCATTGTACTGGCAATATATGTAGGACATTCTGACTTAGAACTTCATATAACTACACCTTGTACATTACCCTGATCAAGCCAATATTGTAGTTTGATTCAGGGATAATTCAGGGAGGGCAAAAGGCAGACTGTGATGACTCCTGGCTGCAGATCAGATTCAAATACACTGCCACATAGACTTACAGAAAACTAACGCCTTAACAATAAATCCAGGCAGGGTAGGGGATAGATGGTGGGGGAGGGAGAATTTACTAAAAGACAACTGGTAAACCAAACAAATCAAACACTTTATACTAAATAAATGGACAAAAATATAGCACATTCAATTTCCCATATATCCACTTTTCTTTTCTCAGGATAACCACTTACTTTTATGGTAAAAAATAATAAGTTAAAAAACAATTGCTTTGATCAATAGTATATTTTTACTGAGCATACTCCCCCTCCTTCCTCTTCCTCCTCCTGTATTTCTTCAGTAATTTACAGCTCTGCTAGATAATATCTCTTCAGGGAGCAAAGAATCCCATTACAGATGATTCCTCTGTGCAGACTTCAGCTCTGTAAATCAACAGCCTGAGCTCTCTAACAGATTTTAAATCCCCACTTGAGGTGAGCAGGGGCAACTTGCAAATTGGTGAGGCTGGAAGTGGGAAGAGGAAGGAGAGTTTGGTACCAGAGTAAGTTCCAGGAAAAGAGCTTATAACACAATCTGTGCTTTTCTTAACTTTATCCAGTAACTATTTGCTTTGATATAGAACAAGGGAGGTCCAGAAATAATAGAGATTGAAAAAGTACATCCAAAGGAGATTCTCTTCCCAGAAGAACATTCCCAAGAAATTCTAACAAGTCCAGTAGAGTGGTGGATTATATCAGAAGCATAAAGTAAACCTCTTTGGAGATAAGATTTCTAAGTGAAATACAGCATCTTAAAAAAAAAAATAGTGATGGATAACAAAGATGGAGGGATTGTTCCAAAACGTACCTCTCAGAATGAGACAGGTCATAGAAAATTCATTTGCCTATGTGCCTTTATTACTCAAAAAATGAAAAATCCTCTAGAAATCCATTGATGAGGTAGAAGAAATTTGAGATATTTCTATTATTCTTTTTTGTATAGTACAAATCTCATTAAAATAATGGTTATCAATAATAACTAATATGTAAAACATAGCTAATTATATAAAAACTTATATTGTAATAAGGATTATTTTACATATGTTATACCGACACTGAACAAATTCAGAAATAGACCTGTGTGGTTTTAAATGTTCCTTATGAAAAAAATTTACACTATGCACACATTTCCAATTAATCCTCCTAAAACATTAGGCTACTCATGGAATCTGGAATCTGAGAAGATTGCCTTTACTCAGTTTTGTGGCCTTAGAGAACAACCTTTGATGTTGCACAAATATTCTGAAAACTAATATAATCTGTAAAGGAATGAGAAAATGAATGGACTGGGACAAATCACTTTTTCTAGACAAACTATTCCAAGCAAACACTTTTGTTAGTCAACATTATCAAACTGGAAGAGGTTCTAGAAGATAACCTAATGGAACCCCTGATGTAGGCATGAGTATGAATTTCCAGTATCACCTCTCCAGGGCACCAGCCCAACTCTCAAACTTTGCCTCTGATGACTGGGATCACCAACAGGCTGACCACACCTCCAGGAGGGAGATGCTTCCCTGATGAAAACCTGAGTGACATTCTACAACAATCTTTGCTGCAGTTGGTTTTCTGGAGGGGATCTCACTGTCAATCTTTATTCCAAAAGTCAACCTCTTCCTTAGCATGGATTATGATGTAGGAACTTTTCTGTGCTGCCAGAAAACTGCAGACTGAACTTTCAAATGGAAGAAAAGGCCTTTGGGCAAAATTGGGCACCCTTGTGCTGCTTTAGGAACGTCTGCTTGTTTTAAATTAGTGCTCCATCTCTAAAGTTCAAGAGGAACTTTTAAAAAAATCAGTGTTTATGGAGATCCAATTTCTTTGCACCTTTGGTCAAAAATTCATAGTTACTTCCTCTGCTAGAAGGAGCACTAACTTATCTTCACAATAGTAAAGAAATTAAAAACAATAGATTCTCTTTCCTCTATCATTGATTCATCAGTATCTTATTTTCTAAAACTATATTTGCCTTATATGCAAGAACTTTAATTATCTACTATTTGACATTTACAATCACAAAAGTAAATAATGAATGCTGAACTCCAGAACACCCTTCCAAATACTCTTCACTCTTGCTTGCACTTCAAACAGCACTTCTTTGACCTCTGATTAACAATTTTCCTATGTATGCCCTCACAGCACACTGTCTCCCCCCATCACTAATATAGCACTTAGCACATTGTTTTACAGTGGTGCTATGAGTTTGCTTCCTCCCTGCTGGCATGGTCAGTGAGCTCCTGAGAGACAGGGACTATGTTTTATTCATCTCTGATTTTCAAAACACAGTATAGTAGTTAATATGTACTAGGTGCTCCATAAATTTATTTGCTGAATTGAACTGGACTGACAAATTGCTATGTTAATTACTGGCTAAGGCCAGGCCTCTTCAAACAGAAGACAGCAGCAAAATGAAGTAATTATCCAGATCACTGAGGACAAAAAAAATGTGCTAATTTGGGCAAAGTGAGTAAGCAAGATTTTGCCTAACTGAACTAATCCATCATTTCATTGCAATGCTTGGCTTTGCTAATGGAAATCTGACCTCTGTGAGGCAGTCCTATTCTCCCCTGTGCTTTGTGTTGTAACTGAGTCATCTGTTTTATATTGATGATGAACATACCCTACACCTCTTGTGCACAGAACAAAAATCACCTCTTAATTCCTGTCAACTGTCTCATGGGAGTGCCAGTGGTTCCAATCAGGGTCATTTGAAGGCAGTGTGTAGATGGTTTGTAGAACTCATGACTGGATCCACATTTTAAATGTCCTGCCCCACTAATATAATGAGTCACTGGTATCTTCTCCATACACCGAAGTCAGAAAGTTGTGTAATTCAACTTTTAGCACATGGTTTCTCTGAATGAAGTCTGCATAATCCTTTAGACAAAAATTCAGATGGGTCTCTCAATACATTTACCTTTTGGGATGAAGAGAAACTTTTACTGAATTTTAAGAATTATTGGAAGAAGAAAATAATGTTGCTTTTTATACAAGCCAGTAGCTTTGTTATTAATAATACACATATATATTTGTTGGCATCTTTTATTTTCTGGCTCATTTGTACTTGATCTAAGAAGGAAAAACAAAGTGACACAACTAAGCAATAGATTAGAAATTTAGATACGTGACTTCTAATCTTTTGTCATTCTTTTTTATTTTATTTTATTTATTTATTTATTTATTTATTTATTTATTTATTTAGAGAAGGGAAGGGAGGGAGAAAGAGAGGGAGAGAAATATCAAGGCATGGTTGCCTCTCAGGCCGGGGGACCTGGCCTGAAACCCAGGTATGTGCCCTGACTGGGAATTGAACTGGTGATGCTTTGGTTCATAGGCCAGCACTCAGTCCACTGAGCCACACCAGCCAGGGCATGTCATTCTTATATACATGTGTCTAGCTTCAGAACTGGAGAGAAAATTTTTTATTGTGTTTCATGAGAATAAATTTCAAAAAAATCTCTGAAATTTACATTTGTAAATTTAAATCTTTCAATTTACAAGCTGTTATTTAGTTTGCAAATAATGGAGAAAACTACACTGAATATATAAACATATTCAAAATCAATAGTGTTAAACTTAAAGGACTTTTTAAACACCCTAAAAGCTTTTAAATGCAGGATGAGTAATTTTTTAAATCAGTGGCAGAGAAAAAATATTTAATGAAAACTGCAAGACAGAACTACACTACTTTAGACAGTATACAGCAGTAGAGAGAACCTGGAGAACCTGGATGTCAGAAAAACCCTACTTTGAGTCAACTTCAGCAGTCACGAACTTTGGTGACAGTGGGCAAGTCAGTGAAACTTTCTGAATCTCACTTTGCTCACACCTCACATAGAAACGATAGTTTCAACCTTATCTAATTCTTGAGCTTGTTTTAAGAAGAACATGAAATAACATAAGTGAAAATAATTTTGAAACCATGGAAAGAAATACAATATAAAGGCATTGTTATTATTGTTTTGGCTTATGACTATTTATGGTGATGATGGCTGTAAGACCTGAAGTTGGCCATCAGATACATCATTAATATTCTGCTGTTACTTAATGCAATTACTGTAACAGCAAATTAATTTTCATTCAGATTCAGCCATCTGCAAGGCTGAAATATTTGTTTCAACATCAACTGAAAAGCAACTTATATTAGTTTCAATAGAGAATGCCAAACAAATACATGCACCACACAGCTATGCCTAAAAAAGACTAAAAGGCATATTTCTTCAAATTAAAGTGTGCTCTTCTCATCAGGCTTCCTCCTCACTGTTATAGGACAAATTTATTAGCAAATGTCAATCATATTTTATTAAATTGAGTGTAAAAGGGTAAACTTCAAACTCAGGCTTAGGTTCCCTTGATTTGCTTATTGTAGATGCAATTTTAGCAACTCCTGTTCAAGCTTTCTAACAGAGAATAGAGAGAGAGAGAAGGAAGGAAGGAAGGAAGGAAGGAAGGAAGGAAGGAAGGAAGGAAGGAAGGAAGGAAGGAAGGAAGGAAGGAAGGATGGAAGGAAGGAGAAGGAAAAGAAAGGAAAGAAAGAGGGAGAGTGGGAGGGAGGAGAGAAAGAGAAGAGAAAAGAAGAAGAAAGAAAGAAAAAAGAGGTGAGATAAAAAAAGATTAGTGAATACATTTAAACTGGTGTGGGAAAAAACAAGGTGGTCAATACCAGAGTCTGTAGCAAAGGAAAGAACCCTTAGTCCAGGCGTACAGTCATTCACACTTCACTACGGGGGTCAGGAGCTAACCTAGACATAATCCACTATAACAGGAAAGCACCCAGAGGACACCAGGCCATCTTTCTAAAGACTAGAATTCCTAAATAAAGAAGCAATCTTAAAGTAGTTTTCTCTCTTTGTGGCTTGCTAACCTCCAAAATGTAATCCATGACTCTTGGTAAAGATTTGTTGCACCACAGGAAATAATCTTTGTGTTATACATATCATTAGTTCTCAATTATTTTCAATAAGACTCTTCCCCAACACTAACTGCTATGAGTTTAGAAAAAGGTGGAGGTATCACTGTAGTTCTCTGGCTTTTCCAAAATGATTACCCTTTAATAAAGATAATATTAAGATTCTTGGTAATCTCCTATTGGCTTTCTTAGCAGCAGCAGCAAAAACCTCTGAAGTAACAAATAGGAACCAAAAGGTGCTCCTTTCCCCCATGAACTTTAAATTCCATATATTTTTGCATATGAAAAAATAATTAAATTAGATAACATCAACATAACATGTGCTCCAACCTAAATTAGTGTCCAAAACTCTTTTGTGGGATATCATGGTGTCATGTGGGGAAAAAGAAATGTTTCATACTCAAATAAGTTTGAGAAACAGTAAGTTAAACTAGGTTTAAAAGATTTTTTTTTTCTGGTGGGTTTCTCAGAGCTACAATATGCTATCATGAACTGTGGTTATTCTAAAAAAGTGTTTACAAAATTTATTTAACCATGAAATTGTTCTTCTGGAAGAATGTGGTTAAGAAATGCAGGTCCGTAGTATGGCAGAAATACGTCAAAGAGTTCATCATGACCATTTAGTAGCTGTCTTTGCGTGGTTAATTCTACTTAAGCCAATCCATGTAGCCACAGAGAACCTATTGTCTTGCCAGGTTCTGCTTATTTAAGGAGTGATACAGCTTGCTTTGAGGGAAGAGAAAACCAGATTTAATCAGCACCAACAATTCCAAGGATTTTTTCCCCTCAAGTAACAGCAGTCTTACATGGTTTAAGCTACCTTTTCGTCAAGTCACAAGGTGCCGATATTGTTTCACCTTCATTTCACTGGACAGGGTGGGCACTCCACATCTGTTACACTACAAAAGTCATAACACAAACCACAAAATTCTTTTGCATCCTCATTTCTAGAAATTCTAGGAAAACAGGTTTCACAATTTAAAAGAGGACATACTATATAGCACGTAAGAGATAAATTTCAGGGGTAATGACTTAATAACCTAGTACATCTGTATTTAGCTTCCAGGAATTCATATTTGAATTCAAATTTCCTATCTCTGAATCTCTGACATTCCTTTCCCTAGTTTCCAAGACAGTCCAGCTAGGACACAGCTAGAGACAACTGTCCGATGACTGTTTCTGCTACTATGCAAATTCAAACCAGCTATTCATTCCAGAAGACTCTTCTATCATCAGAATAACGATGACCATTTTTGTTCTTTTTTTGTCTTCCCCAAGGGTGGTGGGACGGACGTAGATTTTATCTGATTTCATGAAGTTCCTTTTCCGAGCTGGAGTGGAGCCTCCCACAGTACTACAGTAGCTCCGGAGCGTGTTCAGCGGCTGTGGCAGCTCAACCATGCAATTTTACAGCAGGCAGCAAACAAGGCAGAGAATTCAGGGTTAAAAACTCAAGTGAAGTTTTGTCTTCTACAGTAATGAAAGCTGACTAAAAGAGTAAATCAAATGGATCTCCTAACAAAATGAAAACAGCTGTTTGGCCTGGCTTGGTCTCTGATTTAGGTTAAGTAATTATTGCTCTAGTGTGGTTCAAGGTTGTTCTGTATTAGAGAAATAGGATATCACATGAAAATCATCCAACTTTTTAATTTACTGTAGCATCAGAAATTCCACTGTATAAAAAATTCCAGAAATGTAATCTTCTAAAAACTTTACCTATAAACCTTTTCAAATACCAATTGATTAAATCTTTCAAGACATAATTATTCAATACATGATTACATTACAAAATAACTTTAGTGTCTATGCTGAGAAAATACTTTCATATTTTAAGTTTAAAACACTAAGTTTTTCAAGTTTTCCCAAAGTGATATATCCATATTACCAAATATCTATAAAAATCATTTTCTGTACAGAGATTTTCCTTTGAAGAGTATAACCAGTGAATAACTATGGCTTGAGCCTCCAAACAAGTCTATTTAATAATGTAAATCTTTTTATTTTTATAATTCAACCTTGGCATACCAATAGTGATTGAGAAAAAATTATAATGAAGAATCAGAGCAAAGGAACATTCTTTAGGAAGAAGTTTTTGTGTTTATCACTTTCAGAGTAAGATAGATTACTCAAGTCACCTCAGGTTCCATTTTTTATTTGTGGACTTTGGCTTTTAATTTTTCTATCATTAGCATCATTCCTCCTTTATTTACACTCTTTATTTCCGTTTCTGCTTGCTTATGATAACAAAGTACAAATCATTACAGGTTTTTGGTGTTTTTTTAAAAAAATGAGGCTCCAAAAATTATGCACTTTTAAATGACTACATTTAAAAAAAACATTATTTGATATAAGATGTTATGTACTTGAAGAAAACAATGACTGAAAGTCTTGGCTACTGTGAATTTTTAAGTCAACCTCCATTACACCACTGGATAAAATGCTTAAATGTTTGAACAAAAAATAGCATTAAAATATTTTCTAACACTAACAACTATTTAAATTGTAGAAAAACATTGCTTCAATAAAGTGACACCTTTTGAGCATTTTGGCTCACTAAGGTACATTCAACTTAGTTCCCAACAAAAAAAGAAGAAGAGAGAGAAGACTGCATCAGAAAGTTAATACTTTAAAGAAAATTGCTTAGGTGGTGTAAAGCCCAGGGGAGAGCCTCAGATGTTCTTGTTATAACTGTTATTGTTGGAGCCAAAACATGACATATTTACCTTTCCAGTGGGATAGTTTTGTAGCTTTACCAAGTCTAAATAGTATTTCTTTCTCACCCCTGCCAATTATCCTAACTAGTGTTCTCCAGCACACGGGAATAACAGAAAGAGCACTTACACGTTTCTTATTTCTCCAAAATGTTTCCCTATTATCATCCTTTTTGGGAAGTCAATATTCCTTCAATGAAGCATATGCTTGCTCGCCCTTGCCATATATCATGTTTAGGGTTTCTATTCAGAAATTGTGTTGTGTAACTAGATCAACAGTATATGATTAACCTAAGGATTAGAGAGGAGCTCAGTGAAAAGCAATATTTTTTAAAAAGGTTAAAATTTTCCCCTTTAGACAGTTAATGTAAATTCTATTAACTGAGATCTTCCAAGATGATAGGGCCCAAGAAACACGTCTACATTCTTAGCTGTCTACAGTCCAAGGAGGGTACAATAGAGGAATGGTCCCACCACTTGGCATAGTCAGTGTTTTCCTTTCAAGAAGCACAAAGCCTGTGGTTGTTACTACATAATAAATCTTGGTGAATAGGCAAGTGTCATTTAACTAATATTTTATCAAGAAAATCAGCATAACAGTATATGGAGCCACTTAAACAGTATATCTTTAATTACTGAGTCCAAGTATAAGGTCAAATTCAATTCAGTTCTCTGTAGACATTTTTATAAGCAGTGTTAAAGCAATACTTTCAGATAGAATCCCTATGTTGAAAGGAGAATCTCTCTCCCTGAAAATCACTTACTTTCCTTCAAATACTTCTTGTGAGACCTGATCTCTCTCCAACTCTCTCAGTTACTGCTGATATTTCTCCACCGTTGAATAATCCTTTAGTTACCACATTTTCATGAGTTCTATCTTGGGAACAAATGTTTTCTGAATCTACACTAAAAAAGTCTTGCCCCATATTCATACTTTTTCCTATTTTTTTCTGGATTAGTCTCCTAAAATATGACTATTTCCTTTCCAATCTTGAAAGAATTCTGAGGATAAATCTAATAAAAACTAAGAAATTATGATTTTGCTGGTTTAAAACATTGATTCTAACCTAGTGCTCAGCTCCAGAGAGGACACACAGCAGGAGGGGAGAAAATGGACACCCATAGTGACCAATGTGATAGATAGACTGAGGGCTTCATATCTTTCATATATATTTATTGATAAGTGTTCCTACAACACTTAGTTGGTCAAGTTGTTTATAGGCAAGGGTGCAGGATTTCCTGGGTTTGGTCAAAGGTCTCTAAATCCCAGTGGTTAAATTGGCACCAGGTGACTCAAGGTAGTTGAAATCAACCATCCAACATTTCAGCATGGGTACCTAGAGATTGGGAATCTGATCCAACTCTGTTTCGAAGAATTTATTCAACAAGGGAGTCTTCTGTTAGGAAGCAAAATCCATGCCAAATGGTACTTTTCTACTTCCTTTGTTTCCCTGATCATGTATGTTTACCCTGAGTGCGAGCAGGGTAAAGGGATGTGGAGTTTCCAAAGGCTGGCATTCTTTAGGCTCTTCCTCCACCTTCTTCCCTTACAGAGCCACTTTCCATCTGCCCAGAGCCTTCCAAGCAGCAAGGCTTTGTGTACATGCTTATTAAAGAAAGAATGACACTTGTAAGAAAATGAGATCAGCTAGGTGGAGTACACAGGCTACCCTGAAGAACATTTGCTCTTGAAAGGTGTGAACAGTGTTTCTTACAATCACACAGTTTACACCCTTGCAGCCAACCATTTCAAAGCATATGTCCCACACATTTTCCTTGTCCTCTTAAATTCTCTAGTGAAGAAAGTCCTATCTAAAAAATTTCCTTGATTCAAAGTAACTGAGTAACTCGTTAGTTGACAATATTTCATTATATATAATTTTCCACTTTGTTTAAAAATTTTAGAAAATAAAATAGACATAGAATATAAAATGCCATCTTATCATATCAACTTCTATAAAACTTTAATTTAAAAAAACTTACAAAGATGTTTTGGCAACTATTCTACACTAACGTACAGGCTACTTTGCATCCTAGATACTTCTTCACTTGATGGTGGCTGAAATGCAAGATGGTGCCTCAACTTTTATAACCTGTGAACAGTGGCAACCATGTCAAAAACTAGCCTTTACAATACAGAAAATTCAGCCATGAATTTAACCACTTAAAACCTTTTGTAGTAAAATATTTACTCCTACTCTGAAATCACAGAATTCTTGAATTGAAAAGGCCCTTAACAACTCTCCTTTCCAAAGCTGTCATTTTATATCTGAGGGTATTAAGTCCCTAAAAGATGAAGTGACTCATTCAAGGTCACCCTGCTGGTAGGTAGATGAGCCCAGACTAGCTCCTTCTTTTCCCCCAAGCAGTAGTGTTAAAAAAAATTTTAAAGAACATTTTACTTTGTATTGTGTCCAGAAGAGACAAATATGTTCTCTTTATAGCACTCCCAATTCCTAAAATTAAACATTTTAGTCCTCTACTCTTTAGCACTTCCTAAGCAGTAACAAATTCGGTCAGAAAGGTTTGAGCACTCCTATTCAACATCCTATTCCTTGAATCTGACCCAGAATTTCCCCTAGTTTTTCCTATAAAGCTATCTGAATTTTTGTATTTAGAGAAGTTAAAGTCTTAAAAAAAACATTACACATAAATTATAAGTACTTTCATGTGACAAGATTTTTAAACAATGCATTGAGTTTCTTAAATAAGTTCCCAGTCTATAATTAAAACCTAATCTGTTTATGGTTTTTAATTCTCCAGGAAAAAACATAGAGAAATATAGGAAACAAGATTAGCAAAATTAAAATTTAATATAATTGTTATAAAATTATAGTTGATAATGGATATATGGGGCTTATTATGCTATTTTATTCAGTAAATATTTGAATTTTTTCATAACAATATGTTTATTTTAAAAATTAATCCATATACTTACTGCCTTTCAGGAAAACTTAAAGTTACTAAGTCTCAGTGTACACCAATGGGCTTTTCTAATCAGTAATGAAGAGGGAGAGGAAAGAAAATCAATGTCTTCATCTTTTCTCTTAATTGTGTAAAAAAAAATCATATAACATGACCTTAGCTATCTTAACCATTTTTTAAGGAACAAGTTCAATAGTGGTAAGAATAATCCCATCATTGTGCAATGAAACTTTTTCATCTTGCAAAACTGTAATTCCACATTAAATAACAACTAATTAACTAATGCTCGAACAACCCATTAAATAACAACTCCCATTTCCCTCTTCCTCTGCCCCAGGCCAACATTACTTCCATTTCTAAGAATTGGACTACTTTATCTCATGTAGGTAGCATCCTATGGTATTTGTCTTTTTGCAACTGGTTTATTTCACTTAGCATAATATCCTTAGGGTTCATCCATGTTGTAACATGTGACAAGACTTTCTTCTTTTTTAAGTCTGAATGACATTCCATTGCATATACATACTACATTTTTTTCTTTGTCTATTTATCTACCAATGGACATTTGGGTTATTTCCACCTCAAAAATCAATCTTAATATATTTTCTGAGGAAACTGAAAGACACTGTGAGAAAAACTCAACTAAGCAACAGGGGGAATGGATGCACAATAATTGGAACGAAGTCTATCAACTTGATATTCATCATTCCAGAGCCTACAAGAAGTTGGGCATTCGTCAGTGCATCTATAAAAAACTAAATTTATTTTTACCTACTTCTGTTTTCTAGTCCCCTTGTATTTTGATATCCTTTGTTGATGGAACTATTCAGAGGATGTTGATAGATATAAATATACTTTTATCCCCTTAGTCTAGGAATATAGCTATAAGCAGTGTGGCCTTGACTAAGAAGGTAACATGGATGGATAAATGGATAAGGATTGGGAGAGTGTCAAATTCTTCAGACTAAAAAATTTTTGAGTAACAAAAATTACATTTAAATCCCAAATTTGTCAAAAAATATCCCAGTGTTATGGATATTCCATGGTTTATTTTGATGCTGAATTTAATAAACCATTTGCTTTCTAAAAGGCTGAGCACTGTATTCCATTTAGCAACTTAAAAGAGTTCCCTAAATGATACCATGGGGGGAATAATTATTTTATTGTTACTAGAGAGAATGAACCTACCATAGAGGATATAGCTCTTTACATGATTGGACTCCATCTGATTCCATCTGGGGTAAAGTCCATCTAAAATCACTTGAGTTTCTTGGGAACTGAGAAGCCACTGCCATCTTATCTAGAGCCACTTTTGTATTTTGTATTTTGCCGCTAGTTCACTTTCTCAGCTCCCACTCCAAGGGGTCACTGATCCCTTGGGCTCATTAAATTTCTGGCTTGAATTATGTGGAGTGATTAATGGTGGTGAACCTGGTACACGTTGAGGTCATCATGCTGAGCATCCTGTATGTCAGCAACAAATACAGCAGTGTACATCCACCAACTCACTTTTCCCCTTCGCAATTGTAATTTATTCATCCCAGAGTACACTCAACCATCTGCTAGTTATTTTGTTTTCTTTAAGCATTATTTCTTCCTATTGGCTAAGCAAGGGCACAGGTGAAAAGTGGTAAGAAGCCAAGGGAAGTTGCTGTTGTTGGACGCAGGAGGGGTGAGTTGAGCTCCCCAGGAGGAAGAGCGTTCAGCTCCACAAAAAGGACCTAACTGATTGTTGAATACTCAAATCCCTGTCTAATAGGAGCATTTGGGCCAGACCCAATCATAACTAGCTAAGGCTAGACCCCTGGGGTGAGCAGTGTAAAGCAGGGGAATTTTAAGCATCCTTAATAGTAGCCCTGTAATAAACTGATGCTCTGAATCTTTGCTAGAGTCTGTACAAGACTGGGCTATAAATTTTACATTTGGCTAAGTGACTCATAAAGAAACACCCACCTGATTTCAGACATGCATTTTTGGCAGTCAGGGCACTCGCTAAATTAGCTATGGTTCTATTTTTAACTGCTTTCTTTCTCTGCCTAAAACACAATGATCCCATCTGAACAGTTTTACAATTATACCCTCTACTATTGCTTATTAGACAAACCCTCAGGCTGTGAGATTACTTCTTTTTAAAATGCCCAAAACATCAGAATAAATTTTAGTTTTGATTTTGTTTATAAGCTTCCAACCCTGTGAGCTGTTTTTCATGAAAGAAACTATAATAAATGATGGATCAAAATGCATTTCAGCTTATTCATACTTTAGCAATCTCTGTTATTACAGAGTGATAAAAATATAGAAACACTTTTTCTTCAGGAAGACTTGAAGTATCTCTTGTCTGGGGAGGTCCAGTGTTGACTTGAGGAACTTTGGTCAAGCTGGTATTTGACCTTTGGCAGGAGCCTGCCCTGGGTCTTATATTCTCAACAAACTGGGCCCAAGACAATAGCATGCTTTATAGCCCAGAGCCTGGTCAGTGTGTTTCTCCAAGGAAGACCTCAAGCTGAAAAGCCAACATGCCTGACAAGCACCGTCAAGGTACCAAGGGCATAAGCACTAGACATTGGAAAACAAATGGAAAAGCACACACAGCTACATCTGGAATCCTAATGGGCCGCCAATGGTTCCCAGCTAAAGGAAGAATTACCCATGTTATTTTATCATCCCTTGCGCTAACTTCGCTGTTTATGTACAGCAATAAATGATTTTTTAAAAACATATTTGGGTCATTATGTCATATGCCACCAGCAAGTAAGGTTGTTTTATTGTGCTTGGAGTCAAAATACACTTCTGTACCCAGATGGACGGGGAGTTTAAAATCTCTTGTCTTTCTGTATTCATTCCTCTTGGATAAATGAGTTAAGTTTTTAAAAGGGAAATTGAGAATTTTTATGGCTTCTACTCCCACCTCACCAGTAAAATTTGCACCAGTATTTTTCTACCCAACAAAGGTGCTTGGCCAATGATAACACAAAATAGTAATGCAGAAAGCCAAACAGCTTCCAACCAACAGGAAATGCCAGAGACTTTTTTTTAACACTTTTAGCAAGTTGGATTCTTCTGCCAAGGCTGTGCTATAATCAAAAAGTAACTACCCATCAGGAATATGGAGTGAAATCCAGAGGTGCAAGATGACTCTTCCTATGAAATGATATGTGGATTTCTTCCTTCCTTTCTGGTTACTGCAGGCAGTTTTAAAATACACCTGCTCTGTTAATTCCTTTATCATCCATACCCAACATTTACCAACAAGATGAACTATTTCCTTACTTTATAAAAATTCCATAATGCCTATCTCTTTATAATGTATTATTTTGCATGCTATTCAATCAACAATCTGGTTGGTTTCTTTTTCTATCCTTTCCAAAATTTTAAAGTTCAAGTCATTCAGATCTCCTTCCATGTCCTTATTAATAAAAGAAAAAAATTTCTTCACATGAATAAAGTTAAGGACTTTATACATCAAGGGAGGGAAACGGAGAGGAAAGGCCAAGAAAAGCAGATGTTCAGACATGACTGACCTACCTACCCAGAGAATTGGTTCTTGTGTGAGTGTTTGGTTTCTGACGCAGAGGATGCTGGCTTTCCTGTTTATTTAGCTAGCCTGTCACTGGTTTACAGGTGGCCTGGAAAGGAGATTTAGGAAATGTTTTCTCTCTCCATAAATGAACATCAAATTATTTTACAATGTGCCCTGGTACATACATCATGACAGGTTGGAAGCCAAAGACAATCTCAAAGCAGAGATGAGGGCAGTGGGGGGGGGGGGCGTGGGATACAGGGGATTTAGCTGAGTGTTGAGGAAAGTTGTGAGTAACTTTGCTTTAGAGTACTTGGTGAAACAAAAATGTTGTCTTTTTATTACTGATTTTAGAGAGAGAGAGAGAGAGAAGGGGGAGAGACAGAAAAACATCGGTTTGTTGCTCCACTTATTTATGCACTTATTGGTTGACTCTCGTCTGTGCCCTGACCCAGATCAAACCTGCACCCTTGGAGTAGTGGGACAATGCTCTAACTAAATCAGGTACCTGCCAGAGCCACAAAATTATTTTAAATTTTTCAAATGTTTACTAAGATATGTCATTTTACTCTTTAGTCTGGCACACATGTCCATCCTAACCCCCTTCTGAGGCAGAATTTCTAAGTTCTGGTTATTTTAGCAACGTAACAGACTTTAATTGCTCAACAGATCCACTTTAGTATATGGTATTGAGTTCCCGAGAAGCATCACCATAATCTTTCACTACTAATGATCAATCTTTCTTCATAAAGAAGCAGCTAACTTGATTCTGAGTTTCACCCAAATCCTCTACACAAGGAAAGCCTAAAATCACCAGCATTGCTTGCATGTCAAGAAGCCATTACTTGATAATTTATCAGCTAAGGCTAGCGTTTCATCTTTTTTCCTCTCCTTTTCATGCTAATTATATTTATCTTCTAATTTTGTCCTATTAACCTTTTGTTAAAAAAAAAGTCAATGGTGATTTCTCCCCCTTTTTCTTGATTATGTTCTGACCCTGTCCTCCTGACACGTTTCTAGCTCACTTTTCAGCAGTATCTGATTCTCATCAGATTTCACCTTTCCAGAGAATGTCAGAGTTACTGGCTCCTACCTCCATGTTCGCCCAGTCCAGAAACCTTCACAGATCATCTGTATCAACTCATGTCCCTCCTCCTTCAAAATGCTGCCAGAAATCATCTCCCACACTAACCCCATATGGCTGTGTTCAGCTGAATGGCTCCAACAATCCTGTTTGCACACTGACAAGAGAAATCACTTAGGAAGATACTTCTACAGGGTGCAGATGTTTTCTATGACTCTTCTGCTCCTGTTCTTTTTGTTTTTCCATCTGCATATATCTTCTTGTCTTAATTTAAACTTAAAGTTTCTTGTGGATATGAAAAGATTGTATAACAAATACTTTTTGTGTTTCTAGAATTCTCTGTTCTGTGTTCACTATATTATAGGAAGAAAAATCAAGAAATATGGCTACCTGACTGAACCAAAGTCTGGAATTGCTTTCCTGGCTCTCATGCTGTTTGGTCTGGTATAGCCAAGCATATCTTCAATGACCACTCACTGACCTTTGTTATCACCTAGGCATATCAGCCATATTCACTGGACTCAAGATTTCTGAGGTGATATAGGGTATACCCACCTTCTATGTGTCAGTATAAAGTGAAGAATAATAGAGTTGAAAAAATTATATCTGAACAATTTTTGCCTCTAACAGGTATTGTGTGCCTTCTTAATTAATAACTTCTCCAATAAAAACAGCAAGATGTTGCATTATTTAAAATTTAACTAAAATGAATTATCACAAAAAATAGTCATTCTTTAGAGTTTTCTATTTTAAACCTCATTTCTTGTTATGGAATAAAGTATCTCCGGAGAGAGTAGTTTAGAAAATATTCATAAAATGAGAAAAATATTGGGATAAGAGGGGTATTTTTCATCTTATGGACTGTAGAGTAAACTTGCTTTAGTTTTGAGGGGGCACTTTTCTCAATAACGGACTAGGAGAGCATGTGACTTTCCATTTTCCTCAATACAGAGCTTCTTGTGTCCTAGGAGTCACAGATACCAGAGGTCCTGTGCCCCAGCCTAGCCTGGGCCTCCTAGCACCAATGCCATTCAGACACCCCCTTGCCCCCACCACAAGCATATGGACAAGCGGTATGGCCTTCCCCAGACCGCTCTTTGCTTCTTCTAGAAAATAATCCATAAACCCATGATTCAAAGTTTCAGTTATTTCCAATACCTCAAACAACTGAATCTGACACCAGGGAAGCAGGGAACAGCTGCTAAGTAGTAATCAGCAGAGGCAAAGTGATAGTAAGGTGGGCTGGGGACCATCAGCCCAAGCACACACATGGTTCTGCTGTCAAAGCACTGTGGTAATTACCAGACACAATCCTGCCTCTCGGCCCAAGTCCCTGCTAGCTTTACCCAGTAAAGTTTAAAGGCATTCATTGAAACACTCATTCCTCTGTCTTATTGGCGTTATTTTTAACTGAGGTATAATTAACATGCAATAAAGAGCATATACAGGGGTGGGCAAAAGTGGCTTTGTAGTTGTAATACAAATAAATAATACAGTAATGAATAAATAATAATACAAGAATAAACTGTGTTTTACATCCTCACAACTATAAACCTACTTTCGCCCTCCCTGTATTTAAAATGTACAACTTGATAATTTTGACATTTGCATACACCTATGAAACCATTACAATTCAACATACTAATGAATCTATTCATCACCCCCCAAAGTGTCCACATTCCCCTTGTTGTCCCTCCTTCCTATTCTTGCCTCTCTCAGGCAACCACTGATTTGTTTTCTGTCTCTACATATTCATTTGTATTTTCTAGAATTTTACATAAATGGAATCTTTTTGTATGCACTCTTTTTTGTCTGACTTCTTTCACTCAGCACAATTACTCAGAGGTTCATCGACACTGTTTTATGTATCACCAGTACATTTACTTACGTTGCTGAGTAGTCTTCCACTGTATGGATGTTCCTATCTGAGAGGCATTTATTGAGCCTCTTGTATGTGGCAGGTGCTGTGCTAGATACTGGAATATATCATCACTAAAGGCTAGGTTCCAGCCCTCAAGGATGTATTTGGTGTCTAATTTAGAGACAGAAAAATAACTGGATGATTATAGCAAAGTTTGACCTATGCTTTAAGGGAGTTAAACACAGAGCTTTTGGAGTCTCAGCAAATACCATGTAAATCAGACATGGGGGAAGGCTCAGCAAAGCCTCCTGCAGGAACTAGTGCTGGAGGTGGGTTTTGGCGGATAGGCAGAATTTGTTCTGGGGTAAGGTCAAAGAGCTCCAAATAGTTCTTCTATATGCCTGGCATGATGGGGATAAATGAAGCAAGTGAAAAAGATCTTTTATGCTAGGTGAGAAATTAATTATATGTTGAAATATATTAAAGGCATTTAACTGGCAATTGAAGGGCATCATTAAATTTACTGTTTACTGTGGAAGAAGACACGGCCAGATATAGGAAGACCAATCGAGGGGCTATCAAAGTAGACTACATGAGAGGGGATGGAGGCCCAGGTTTCAGAAGGTGGATGTAGAGATGGGGGAAGTAGTCCAGAAAGAAGTGACAGAGGAAAGAGTTCTAAGTACTCCTTGATTGATTAAGTGTGTGGGGAAGAGTCCAGTAGATTCCCATAGTTAAGCTTGAGCAATTAGGTAAATAGACAATGAATTAAGAAGTGAAAGTAGGGTTGAGGAAGTTGGCAAATTCATTCTCGTATTTTGAGTTCAAGGTTGTGTGGGACATTTAAAGGGTGAAGTCCAGAATTTAGATGGATGTAAATATGGGTTTAGACTCTGCAGAAGTTTAGAGATGGAGATAGTCATTTCCTCATATTTGTAGGCTTGGAGGAGAAAGAGGACAGAGAGTGGAAAAGAGCAAAGGACGTAAAATGCAGCTCTTGGAAACACTGCCTCTGTGGGGAAAAAGAAGCTCATGTGTCTTATGTATTTATAAGTATAATAAAATGCTGAAGCAATTGGTTTGTGAAGGCTGGGGCATGAGTTTTCAGTAACACATAGATGTGATCAATTTCTGTTGAGTAGGAGGAGCAACATGTCTAGTAATAGAATTTTCTGATATTTAACTAAACATGTGAAAGACAAACATGCTTCCAGTTTCAAATCCAGTAAGATGACTTTAGCAGAATCCATGACAGTCAAGCGTAGCAATGGGCTTAAATACAGGGTCCAGCACAAATAACACCCCCATTCATTACAAAATCATAAGCATGTAATTCTGTAACGTAACAACATCACATACATCATATGACATTTTAGGTGAAATGTTCAAATTAAAGCTATAAATTCGTACACCCATATACCCTACCAACCACACTTAAGTAGGCCTTACTTCTGCTGGACCTTGTATATAGTTAAGTAAAAATTCAGACAGCAGGTTAAACACCAATTTTGACATTTTTTTCACATCACACAGCATTTAGCAGGTGACAATTTAGATACATTTTTGCTTAAACGATTAATATCCCAGTTGTCTCCACAGTACCACCACCAAAACTAGAAAAGCCTTCTAATCCAAGTTAAATCTAAAGATTGTAAATATTCTATCTCTAAACAAGATTAAGTTGAGGCAAAAGAGTATAAGAAGGTCAGGAAAACTTCAGTGACTCAATCCTCATTTTTATTACCACTCCAAATGGAGAAGCTAGGACTGAAGCAATTTCTACTAGGGAAATTGCTTTCCATGTAACGTTTTTCCTCCATGGTCTCTCCCCACAATACATTAAGGGGTAACCTTTACATGCCATAGAAAAACAGACATGTGAATTCAATAATCTCAGTTTGTTGATATGTTTTTAAAGCTGGCGAGCAAATGGAGTGCAGAATTTTTTTGCTTCAACTGCCACATGGTGAGCTGGAAGCTGAATTCAGGACATAGCAAACTGTCTATTCTGATTTCCAAGAATAGCAAAAATATTAACTTATGTTGAAGGAGAAAAGTTCTTCTTGATGTCATCAAACTATTGTTTCCAAAATGCCCTCCAATTTCTTTTAGGTGAAGAACTTTACAAGTGAAACAAAAACAAATTTAATTTTACCATCTTCAAAAGATGACTAACAATTTTCAAAGGACTTTCTTAGATGCTCTTTTTTTTTTAAGTTTTTTAAGTTTTTTTTAAGTTTTAAGTTTTTTTAAGTTTTTAAGTTTTTTTTAAGTTTTTTTAAGTTTTTTTTTAATTTTTTTTTTAAGTTTTTTTATTTTTTAAAATAGAAAACAACAGTGTAGTTTGAGTTTCAGGTACAGTTCCAAACTCTACAGAAATATCATTTAGATATAACTTGATTTTAAAAAGTAAATATGCAAAATCTTTCTGAAGAAGATAAATTAGAAGAATATTAATTGTATTTAAAAAGTATTCTTCACATTACCAGATTCTTTAATATACTAATCTCTACAGTGAACTTTTTAAAATTTAATTTATAAAACTTTTACTTTATAAATTAAGACTTTTGTTTTACAAATTAAAATTATGTGTTCCCCCTTGGGGAAACACATTTATTGTGTGATCCCAGGCATGTGTGAATATTTTTTATAACAATGAGTCCAAGATACTCAAACTATCATTCTATTCTGTTTCCCTTCACACATCGGTTTTCACCTAACATTCCAGAATCTACCAACTCTGTAGCACCTGGTGAGATATTTTTCCTGTTCTCCAGACCTGTGTATTTTACTCCTTATGATACATTGCCACTTGTTAACAGTTGGAAATCTAAATCTGATGCATTCAAAACTGATAGCATCACTCCATTTTTCAGATCCTGCTCCCCTTTTAAGTCTTCCTCAACCAGCCACCAATAGTCCCAGTCAGGAACCTGAGGGCATCTTCAAATCCATTCCCCTGGAATGTATCTGAAGTTAAAACTACAGATACAACACAAGTCTTGTTATTTTCCACCTCCTTAATATTAGTGAAATGCATCTACTTCTCCCCCCCCCTCCACTTTTCATCTTAGTTCAGACCTACTCCACTCTCCTTACACAAATGCACAGTCAACGACCCGGTTGCACCCTTTGTAAATGTACTTCCCAATCACAGTCAATGATCTTGTAAAGTAAATCACTCCTGTTTAAATTCTTTTCTTTATTTTTATTTTTTATTTATTTTCTTTATCAATTAAATACTATAAGTATAATACAATATTGACATAAATATTATATTAGTTTCAGATGTACAGCACAGTGGTTAGATATTTACATACCTTGGGAAGTGATCACCCTGAATAAGCCTAGTGCCCATCGGCCACCACACACGGTCATTCCAATGTTATTGACTGCATTCCCTATGTTGTACGGTACATCCCTGTGAGTGTTTTTATAAACAGAAATTTGTACTTCTTAATCTTTGACTTTTCTCATTCATCCCCTTAACACCCTTTGCATCTGATGACCACCAATTTGTTCTCTGTATCTATGAGTTTGTTTCTGTTTTGTTTGTTTATTTTGTTTTTCAGATTCTACATATAAGTGAAATCGTATGGTATGTCTCTTTCTCTGACTTCTTTCACTTAGCATAATACTCTCTAAGTCCTTCCATATTATCACAAATGGAAAGATTTCATTATTTTATATGGCTGAGTAATATTCCATTGTATATATGTACCACATCTTCATTATCCATTCATCTATTGATGAACACTTAGGTTGCTTCTATATCTTGGCTATTGGCAAGGATGTGGAGAAAAGGGAACCCTCATGCACTGTTGGTGGGAATGCAGATTGGTGCGTGCAGCCACTATGGAAAATTGTATGGAGGACCCTCAAAAATTAAAAATAGAACCATATGACCCAGTAACTCCACTTCTGGGTAGTTAGCCAAAAAAATTTAAAACTCTAATTTGAAAATATATGTGCATCCCTATGTTCACTGCAGCATTATTTACAACAGCCTCTGTCCACTCTTCTCCACATTCCCATCTGAGTTTCAACCACACACACAGCTACCTGCAGCCCCCTTTGTGTCCCCTCACTGTCACTTCACTTGTTCTGCCTAAGCTGAATTTGCAGCCCTCCTATACTCTTCCCCAACTGCTTCTGCTTGCTGCCCTTGATGTCTCACTTCAGGATATTACCTGTCCCGGAAACTACCCTGGACTAGTCTCCACCCCTTACATACAGAAGACAGTTCGTGTTCTACATGTTCTGGAAGTTCCTTGTATTTACTCAGACTATAGCACTTATCACCCTTTATTGTAATTGCTTCTTCACTTGCCCATCTCCTCTTTTAAACGACAAGCTTCCTAGGGGTAGAGACTGTGCTTCCTTACCCCTTTCTTTCCATTACATCCCTAGTGCCAAAAACAAAGTCTAGCATACAGTGGACAGTCAGCAGTTAGAAAAATAAATAAAAGTATATAAAAGAAAACATAAGCCAAAGATTAAAGGTAATTTTTCCCATTTTGTTATTAATGATATTTTTAACTCAATATAGTAACTTTTTTGTATAACATCATGACCTTAGTTTCCCAATATATAAAAAATTTAAAACAAAAATACAAAATGTTTACTTTGTCTTATTTATCTAAATGCAAACTTACGCATGTTTCTTCTCCTAAAAACTAATAGTAGACTGTAACTTTAAACTAAAGGAATACTTATATATAGTCATAGAAATTTCAATGCAGGTGTTTTGATACACAACATAAGGTGACCCTGAAAGAGTACAGGTAAGCAGATTTTAGAAATGCTATCCATTTTGAATGTACCATTGTAATCTTTGCCGCAGTATTCACAGGAACACTGGCTTTGTATAAAACATAGTTCTTTTTAGTTTTAGTAACGTAAATTTTTATGTACAGTATTGGGCTTTCTTCAGGTAAGGTACAGCATGAAGTACTAAAATCCAAGAAACACTTCAGGTTTGTGAAGAAAAAAAGTATATTTTGAAATCTACATCACCAATCCTGTCTTAATTTAAGTAGTAATCTCCAGCTTTTTTGGTTTTTAAATTTGTGGCAAAATCCCAAAGCCTGAAGATTAAGGTATTTATTTCCCATTTGTCTCCTCCTGGGGAAAATGAGAAAATTGGTCTAGATCAATGTTTCCCAAACATTGTTCTAACAGAAAAACATTTTCCTTTTTAAAAATAAATATTATGAGATGACCAAGACATAAAACATTAAATATATATCAATATCTACGTACATATCCATATATAAGAAATAAAAAAGAAAGACACTTGTTCCTCAGCGCCTCTACCACAGCACACTGTTCTGAAGCATCAGGAACCCTATGGCGCATGGCTTTAAAACCACTTGTTTGTGCAATCTCCAAAGACCCCTTTCCAATCTGAAGTTACATGACTCTGAACTTTACAAACATCTCTGTGTATGCAGTTCTCTAGAGAAGAGAGGCTAAATAATCAAATCTCTACACCAGGGTTTTTGAGGGAATATGAAAGTGTGTCGTGTAATACAGGTGTGTTTTAAATTACTAGTTATGAAGGAGAGATCTCTGGGAGTCATTATCATACAATTAATGGATTCTATAATTTTTTGTAATTATGTTTTAATCTATTACTTTCCATCATTTAAGGGAGTCTGTGAGAATATGTATAGTTGAAAGAAAAAACCAACTCCTGGAAAAAAACTTCATTAATATTTCAAAATTGGAAAGTGGAAAGAGCATTTCATTGAGAACCACAAAATAATGACAGGAACTGAGTTTGAAGAAACCCCAAGGCATTCAGAGACTCAAAGTAATGAGTTTAATTCCCCAAAGTCTCAAGCAGTTTTCACCCTAGGGCAACAAAAACAAGAACTCCTGTTTGTTTGTTTTGGAATCTCCATTTGGACCTGGAAGGTCAGGCTCTGAACAGCAAAGCCATTGTTCAACATCATTCACGTGGATCACGGTGCAGCACCTGATGAGGAATTAGGAAGCCTGGGTTCTCTATCTGATTCTGTGATTGACTCACTCTGGGGTTTTTGAAGAGTCCCACTTTCTCCCCTCCAGAGTATCTGTGAAATGGCTTTTCCCCTCTGGATGCTGGAGGAATTACAGGGATTATGCTGTGTTCTAGTACTTGAAAATACACTAAAGGTGGTTGCGTTGATACTTTATTACCAATGTTTTCATTTCAGTATCTAAAAATAACAACAGTCATCACTTTACTGAACGATTATTCTGTTCCAGGACCTGTTTCAACTGCTTTACATAAATTAATTTGCTTAATCCTCACAACAACCCCATTCATTAGGTATATTATAATCCTCATTTGCAAATGAGGCAGCAAAATTACGAGGTTAAATAACTTGCCTAAAGTCACACAGCAAGTCAGTGGCAGAGCCATCGAAGCTGTCAAGTTTTCCCAGCCCTATCACCATGACTAGGAAGGCTAGAGCATGTATAATGTCTTAATTACCTGTCTAATCCAGTGATTTTCAACTGGTGTGCCGCAAGAATTTTTAAAACATGCAATAACTGACTATTTAGTCAGGGGCACTGAACTCTTTTCCCTTAAATTGTTAAATAAAAAAACTGACAACAGCCAACACAACAATAGCTGTCTGGTGTAAATGAATGAAAATTATACCTAGTTTTTTTTTGGGGGGGGTTGCCAGATTGGCAAAAAATATGCTATACTTTTTGGTGTGCTGCAGAATTTTAGTAATAAGCTTATGTGTGCCATGAGATAAAAAAATAGAGTTGAAAATTGCTGGTCTAATCAGATTAACTGGTTTGCTCTCACACTGTTAGAGACTATGGCATGTACTGGCCTTACACTATTTTCTTCCCCTAAGGAAGGATTTCAATGCTTTGCACCATGCAGATGGTTGGGAGATGGGTGTTAAGTAGCTTCAAAATGGCCTTTTTAACTAAACTGAACTGTTTCAATACACATGTTTTTAGAATAGAAAGAATTTGAATATGTTGTTAAATATTATTCCCTACAGTTATTTTAATAATAATAGCAAGTCCTGAAGTTTCCGTTAGAGATACTTTGCAATTAATATCAAAGTGCCAACAAGATAACAGCTTGTAAAGTGAAACCTACTGCAGAGCATTCTCTGATCAAGTTTCCATGAAGGAGATATTGGATCGATTTCTTAAAATATGTATACATTCATGATTGTGCTCTGCCTTTACTTTTTCCCCTCCCCCACCAAGTAAAAGTTCTATCATCAGATTATACAGGATAGGGGATTCTTAAGTCCTAGCAGAAATAAGAAAACCATTGAAAGTGTATCATGCTGTTAAAGGCAACTGAAATGATGAACTCTTGTATTTCTGCCCCATGCAAGGCCTCTGGCACTACTCCCCAGTGGTTCCCTGGGTCTGTCTTGAATAGGACAATGGCGTCTGAAACATTTGGTCCCATTGTTGTTTGTTTTAAGGTACTGCAGTTCAAAAGCCTCTAAGCAACTGCTAAGTTGCACTAATCACAAAGAAATCTCCCATACAAGAACTATGACAAAATTTAACTAGAGTCTTCCTTCCAAGAGTTCAATAACTTCTAAAACTCACAATGAGTCAAAGAATTTGGAAAGGCATTGAGGCTAAAGAGACACACCCTAGAGGAGTTGTATTAACCCCAAACCAATCTGGAAATCAATTCACATGAGTCTGGGAAGAGCACACTGCAGACTAAAACCTGGTGTAAAATCCTGATCCTTGGAACATGCAAATAAGATTCTTTGTCCAGGCAACTGAGATATGTTTTGGAGTGTACATTTTGTGCAGA
Source organism: Anoura caudifer (assembly GCA_004027475.1). Lineage (NCBI taxonomy): Eukaryota > Metazoa > Chordata > Mammalia > Chiroptera > Phyllostomidae > Anoura > Anoura caudifer. The sequence goes on from PVKU01002104.1 coordinate 157,593, forward strand.
AACACATGATAAATGATATCAATCAACTGCTGTGAAACCAGAATAAAGTCAGAAGTATGGAAGCAATAAGAAAATCATGACCTAAAGTGGCAATGCAGCAAAGAGCAGGCCGTGGACCATGGCGCAACTTTGCTCAGAAGGGAAAGCAGGAGGCTCTGGGTCTCACCAAACCCAGATGGCAGTGCAAAAATAAATGAACAAATACCGAGTAATTACTTATCAAACAGCACAATCATTCCAGAAACACAGAAAATATGTAACATAACAAGAACTATTAAATCAGTCCCAGCAGAGTTTTGAAATGGGGCAATAGAGAAGTTCAAATTGATTAAAAAATAAAATGCAATCTAGTGCTTTTGATTTGCTTTGCTCTTAGATAACAAAAGCATTTTCTCAATATCCACATGTGACAGAAAGCAAAACCTTTCCCAAATTTCATGCGAAGTAGATGCAGTTTTCAATGTGTTGCCCATTCTATGTCAGGCTTCAAGTTATCCTTATCAGGCTTATCAAGAAAAAACAAGATGAATATATTAACAGCACAAAATTGTAGGTGTTAAATTTCATACCATCCCTAAAAAGAATACATATTATGGTTTGTCCATATTTTTAGGGAAACAAAAGCAAATTTTTAAATTAATGTGGAACTCACCATAATTACCCAAAGAATGAAGACTCTTTTAGACAGAAACTTATTCATAAAATCATCTTTCTAGGACCCTTCATAAAGTTCTTCCATTGTTTACAATGTTTGTGTACCTATTCAGGCTCTTTTTTAAAAAATGACCACTATTTCTATTCTTCCCTCAGTATATCTGAAAGGAAGCCAAGGAAAACCTTCAGGAAAAATGCTATCTCCTGAGAACTCATGAGAATAGTAGCATATTTAGATTTTGCAAGATTAAGGTAGACCATACATATTTCTCCCAGTGGCCGTATCATTTTTCATATGCTAACCAGCACTTCATAATAATACCATAGGCGGGAACTTACTGTCATCAGAAAGTCAGACACGTGTCTCAATCAACTACCACCCAAGGAATGCTAGGGGGTTGGGGAAGGCGAAGAGGCAGTACAAACTTGCCACATCTTCCTGGTTTTCAATAAAAAGTGTAGCTCTGAACTCCAATGGGAAAGTGGTACCACCTAAAGAGATCTACATTACTCCACAGACTTCAAAATACACAGCTTGTCTATAACCATAGATATGTCACTGGCTACTTGCCTATGATATTTGACAGCTAAAATCTCCACAGAAAAGTCCAAAATGTCACTCTGGTATGAGTTGAATGCAAAAGTACTTACCTAAACTCTCTGAGTCTCGGCTTCCTCATCTGTGAAACACAGGCAGGCAAGTCTGCCTCAGAGTTCTTGAGAGAACCAAGGGAGCTAATGCCTGGGGTATCGTGCATCTTTCATGCATACTTGCATATGTACTAAGTAACTCCATGTAACTACCTGGGGATATACCACTAAAGCTGACCAGTTTTTGCACTGAACATAGATTCACAAAAGAGAGGGCAAGGAAGAGCTACAAGCCAGCTCTCCTTCTGCTTATCAGTTGGAGAGGTGCCTTGGATTCTTCTCCTAATTCATCAACCTAGAGGACCACCTCTTCTCTAACATAGTGAAACAGGACCATATATTCTTGTGGTTGTCCTGAGTCTTGGAAGCACAAGCAGCTTTCACAGAATTCATTCACTTAAAGGGAAGTAGATGACAAATCTAGCCCATCTTCCATACTTTCCAAGCCAAAGCCACTCAGTCAGGATAGGTAAGAAAGAGATGGCAAGTGAAAATAGGGTAATTTGAGAAGAGTTTGAGAAAGTGGCCATGTATTTACAAATATGCAGGCAGTGTTTAAGGAAAGGAACAATGGATACTGCAGTACCGTGGGATAAGTGCAGCCATTCCCAGCCCTGAACCCAAAAGGGCAAGGGAGGCCAGGCCCAGAAAGGACAGCTGCAGGGAAGGCCTATGGTCCTTATCCAAGGGACACAGCCCAACCACTGTGACCAGATAGAGGGAGACAGTGGATAAATACTTTGACCTTGCTCTGTATCCACCTGCCTGTTCTTCCACAGGGTCTCCCATTGGCTAAACTCAACTGGAAGTTAGAGGACAAGGAAGCCCGCTGAGTTTGCAGCAGCAGGCCCAGGGTTGCAGAGCAGTAGGGGAAGAGTGAAGAGTGAAAGAGAAGGGATCCAGCACACCTTGTGAAATGCAACATGAAAGGAGGTTTTACTTGGTCTCATCTTTCCCTCTCAGGTTAAAACTAATATTTGCACTACTTACACACAGAATTGTTGCCACTAAATCCAAAAAGGCAAGTTACATACTTAATAAATTTCCCTTACCATGATGAGAGCTGAATTCACAGCATTATAGTTCTATTAAAGCATTTCAGTGAAGGACTAAAGAAAAGTGTGTTTCATCATATAACTTGATACAACGATGAAGTTACAGAACACTGAAGAGCTGAGAGCACTGAACTTTAGGCCAGCAGCTCTCCAAACATGGCAATGCCTCAAAATTGCCTGGAGAGCATTTCATTTATTTATTTTTTAAAATACAGAATTCATTTTATTGATATTTTTTATAAATATGGAATTCATTTTATTTTTTAACTTAATTTCACTAGTCACTATAGGGGGATATTTCTAGCTAATGTCTAGGCCAGTGGAACAAGTGACCAATTTTACAACCAGCAGCTCTAGGACTCACACATCCCACCCCTGACTGACTCCTCAGGGGAAGGACCCAGGGGTTATTGCACTCAGATTCTGGAACTAATATTTTAGAATTTCCCTTACAAATGTTAAAGATCTTGGTTGTTTTAAAAATGTTTTTATTTTTCCATGCTTGTTTGTGTGCTGCTATAAATTCAGTATTCATCAGAGACAATTTGTTATTCAATTTCTAAAACCGATCAGTAAAATCATTAATAAACATCAACATTTTATAAAAGGCTTCTGGAAGTTCCACTCACCTCCTCTCATGACATGAAATATTAACTTATTTTTAGAAATACTACCAAATAAGGATTAAAAGAGAGGGTTAAATATATGTAGAGACCATATACTCTGAAAATGTAGATATGACTACTTCTTTAGTGAAGGAAATGGGGAAAGCAGGTACAAAAACAACTTTCTTAGCTGTTTCACCATCCTTTTGCTGGAAGAATTCAATTTGTGGTAGTAAAATACTATTTTCCACTAAAAGATACCAGGATTTCTTAAATAAATGGCTGACTCTAGGTCTAGGAAAGAAATGTACAAGATAAAGCCTGAAACATTTTGCCATACCAAATAACAAAAAAGCTACCAAATGCTATTAGGGTCGGGTCAAAAGGATTCAGATGTCAAGTCTGGGAGGCTCATGTTAACCAAAAATAAGATAATTTGAGCATCAATTAAAAAAATAGCTGTAATGCTTAAAGCACATCAAATATATTTAAATCCATAAATTGGTAATGATCCCTTTTTTTAAAAGGTCACCTTAGAATAATAAATGTGGAAGATTAAAGATGAACACAAATTCTTTGTTATTCTTCCCATTGAGACATGAAATCTAATTCCCTTCCCTTAATATGGGCTGGCTTTAGGGACTTGTCTAAGCAATAGAATGCAATGGAAGTAAAATTCTGGCACTTAAATGCCTAAGCTCTAATGAGCTCCGCAACCTCCTTCTGGCTCTCTTAGAACAGTCTCCCTAGAAGACCTGAACTGTGATTATAAGACAGTCCCAGCTGAGCCTAACCTTCCAGCCATCCTTACCAAGCCATCAAACATGTAAGTAACAACATCTCGGATCTCTCAGACCAGCTCATCTACATCCAAATACCACCAAGGACTTCAGCGGATGCCACATGGAGCAACGGATGCCACATGGAGCAAAATGAGACGAGCCCTGCCAAATTCCTGACGTATAAAATCACATGATATAATAAAATGATCTTTGTTTTAAGCCACTAAGTTTTGAATAGCTCATTATGCATCAATAGATAACTAAAACATATGTTTATACATAAAAGTAGAGTCTGCAGTAATAAAAACCTAAATTATGTGACATTGGTTTTGGGACTAGGTGGTAGGTAGAAGCTGGAAGAGCTCCAAGACAGCCAAAGGGTCTGGGAGAATGTTGGTCAGGATTTGAAAGATAGTAAGGAAAAAACTAGCAGAGCTTGGGAAAAGGGCAACCATTATATATGGTTAACAGCTTGACAAGTGTCCTTCAATAATTCAGGAAATAGAAGAGAAATGAAAGAAAGAAAGAAAGAAAGAAAGAAAGAAAGAAAGAAAGAAAGAAAGAAAGAAAGAAAGAAAGAAAGAAAGAAAATTGTTTTATGATTTTTAGCAGAATTTAGAAGGGGAAAAAGATCTGGAACTTTCTATTTTTAAATAAAACTGTGCTCACTTCTAATATCTCCCAGAAACATATTCTCAAGTTAAAAATGCTTCAGAGCAAAGATCAAATCTAGAGCCCTACATTTAATGCATGACATCAGATCAAAGATGTTGAGTGTGGCTCTAAAACCCTTTGGTGAGACCACCAAAACACTTCAGTGTGCGCACAGTAGTGACTCAAAACGTCATTCAGTTGTGCCTCTTAGACCCCCTCTGCTACAGAATCAAGCCTCCAAGAGTCTTCAAGTCCTGCCCCTCAGACCTTTTCAACTAAATAGGCTTCTAAGAATTTTAAAGTCATTGTCCCAAAGTCCTCAGACATTCAGCTTAAGGTTGAGAATGGAAAGATTTTAGAATAAAATGCAGATGTGGCTTTTGTCTAATTAAGTGGATTATAATTTGATACACGGGAAACTATTTTTAAAGAAATTGTATTAGCTTTGACTAACAGGCACAAAAACAATCCAAAAGGAAAAGAATTGGATCCCCAAATTTCTACTGACAGGAATGAAACTGGCAAGGTTATTCCTTTGCAAATGTAGAAAAAAAAAAAGGGAGAATAACTCAAAGGTGTGAAAACAAAAGCCAAGGGAACAATGTCAAGAGCCACAGAGAATCATTTCCAGAAAGAAAAATTGGGCCCTTGTAGGGAACCATTTCACATGGCATGGAAATGTAGCCCAGCCTCCACGTGGAAAATCAGGGGGAGCAAGTGGCACGCAGAACCACACCCACAAAGAGGTTTTCCTGCGGGGAATCAGGCCTGCATTGTACCTAGACTGCTATGAGACTTGGTTATGGTAAAACTCCCTCACCCTGAATTGAGGCAGCAAGTGCTTACTGTAACTTCCTAAAGTCTGTGCTAAACCTCCCAAGTATGGAGTGTGACCAGTTCAACTACTTTTCCCCTTGGTCTGCAACATTCTTCTCTTTGAAGTAATTAGCAGCATTCTTTCCTTTGTTATCTGTAAAAGGTAATCCCCTACAGTGAACCTGAGCATAGTAAATGAGGACCACCCTCAATGTAATGTACCCAGAAAAACAATAAAAGCTCATCCAGGCAGGTGCCTCTGGCCCTCTCACCCTCTCTCTCTCAGATAGTGGCCATGCTGTCCCTTTTTCTCCACAGGACTTCTGTAGTCCGTGTGTATCTGTCTCACAACCACAACACATGGTAGCATCCACCCAGGTGGAATTCAAAATTGCTATCAAGGGGTGTCCAACCTTTTGGCATCTCTGGGTCACACTGGAAAAGGAAGAGTTGTCTTGGGCCATACATTAAATACACAAACACTTATGAAGACTTATGAGCAAAAAAAAATTTTTAAGTAAATCTATGATTTTGTGTTGAGCCACATTCATAGCCATCCTAGGCCGCCTACGGACATTCTATGGTTACATGCCTCCTGTCTTACCTCTTTGTGAATGAAAATGTATATTGAGACATCTTACGCCTTTGTTACCATGATACATTAGATGTATGGGGTGGGAGTAAAGGACACAGATAAACTTGTCTCTAATTCACAGACTTTTAGACCAAAAGGAACTAAGCCAAAGAATGCTACATCTGAGAAATCACACCCAAGGAACTTCATGAGCATCTGTACCTGATTTAGATAATGTCTTTGTTCGGGCTGTTACAACAAATTACCAGAGACTAGAGTACTTAAACAACAAATATGCAGAGTGAGGCAAAAGTAGATTTACAGTTATGAATAACTCAAAACAGAGTTTATTAGTTTTGTATTATTATATATCATTATATTATTTCCCATATGAACAACTGTAAACCTGCTTTGGCCCCACCCTGTATTTCTTACAGTTCTGGAGGTTAAGAAGTCCAACACTGAGATGCTAGCAGACTTGGTTCCGGTGAGAACCCACTTTCTGATTCACTGACTTTTAGCTGTGTCATCATGTGGCAGAGAGCAGAGAAAGAAGAAGCAAGCTGTCTATTGTCTCTTCTTATAAGGGCCCTAGTGCCATTCATGAGAGTTCCACCCTCCTATCCTAACTACCTCCCAAAGGGCCTAGTTCCTAATACTGTCACATTGGGGGTTAGGATTTTGGAGAAGGAAGATGGTGGCGCAGTAGGAGGGAGCAGAATCCACTTCCCCTTACACATGGAAGAAAAACCTGGCCGATCTACAGAGGAACAGAGTAATCAACCAGTGGAAACACAGCATATTTGAAAACAGGAGATCGAAAATTGTAGTGGACATTGAAAAGCCAGATGGTAAGGAGAGTACTTCAGAACGATAAGAGCCCAGGGATCAGTGCAGAGACGAGAGCGGCTGAGGCCCTGGGCTGGCGCTTGCCAGGCCCGCCACAGGGCTCTAGGGAAGGGGCCCGGGTCAACTGCTCCCTCCTCGGCCAAACGAGCTTTCAGCAGCACCAGGAGAGACCTGGTTGCTTGAAGTCTCACAGAGAGGAGTTAAGGTATCAGTGGAAACATGCTGGGGATGTGAACACCCGCGCATAGCCCTGCGAGGAGTGTAGGCCGAAGCTTGCATGCCCAGGTGCCATCGGAGATGGCTGCATGACGAAAGGTGCCTGCACGACCGAGGTAGGCCCGTACCACGTAGGAGACCCAAACTCGGGAAAGTGCGTACTCCTCAGGAGGCTCAGAACATACGCCTGAGGCCCTGTGCGGAGAGGCACCCCGCTAGCTCTGGGGAGAGTGCACAGCTAGCCCTAGGGAGAGTAGAGGGAGAGTAGAGAGTAGCCCAAAGAAAACTGAGTGCTAAGCAGGGAGAAAAGCGATACTGTCACCCCTCCAGCGTTGCAGCCAGCAAGACCAGAAAAAACGGCTTGGAAAGATTGAAAACAGCAGGAGTCTTTTTTTGTTTGTTTGTTTGTTTGGTTGGTTTTTTTGTTTGTTTGTTTGTTTTGTCTTTTTAAATAATTTTTTAATATTTTTTCATTATTTTTATCTTTTTTTACCCCTCAACTCTTTTGCTTCTTATTACTTCTTTATTGTTTTACTCCTCCTTCTTTTCTTTCCAATTTTCTCTCTTCTTCCTTCCTCTTTTTTCTTTTCATCTTTTCTTTCATCTTTTTTCATTTTCTTTCTTCCTCTTTTCTTTTTTTAAATACCCACGAGTGAGACAAAAAAAGAAGAAGAAGAAGAAAAAAACCTGGAACTGTGAAAAAAAACAGAGTTGGACCAAACAGGGGGCATTTCAACAGCTGAGACAGTGGAAGCTGTGAACACCAGGATACCCGAAAGAGACAGCACCACTGAATCTCACAGGTATTCAAGCACAGAAGTTCACACCATAAACCCAAGGAGCCAGAACAGATCAATTTAAGAAGCTGAGGCTAACAAGAAGAGCCTCACAAACAATGGGAAGACAAAGAAACAATCCCCAAATGAAAGGAAAGGAGGAAGCCCCAGAAAGAATGCTAAATGAAACAGAGGCAACTCAACTATCAGATTTTGAGTTCAAAGCAATGGTTGTCAGGAAGCTCCATGAGCTCTCAGTGAGCTACCAGAAACTACAGGGAAGCTACGATGAACTCACTGCAAACTATATCAACATGAAAAAGGAAATAGAAACTATCAACAAGGGCCAAGAGGAAATGAAGAATACAATTTCTGAACTGAAGAACACAGTGGAAGGAATCAAAAGCAGAATCAATGAAGCAGAAGATCAGATTAGCAAGCTGGAGGACAAAGTAGGAAAAAACACCCAGAAAGAGCAAGAAAAGGAAAAGAGGCTTAGAAAGAATGAAGGGGGATTAAGAGAAATGCAAGACAATATGAAACATTGTATAATAAGGATACCAGAAGGAGAAGAAGAAGAGCAAGGGATAGAAAACCTATTTGAAAAAGTAATGATGGAAAACGTCCCTAATTTGATGAGAGAAAAAGTCACACAAATCCAGGAAACACAGAGAGTCCCAATCAAGAGGAGCCCAAAGAGGCCCACTTCAAGACACATCATAATTAAAATGGCAAAATTCCAAGACAAAGAGAGAATCTTAGAGGCAGCAAGTGAGAAAAAGGAAGTAACATACAGGGGATCCCTGATAAGGTTAACCGCTGACTTCTCGATGGAAACGCTCCAAGCCAGAAGAGAATGGCAAGAAATATTCCAAGTAATGTGAACCAAAGGCCTGCAACCAAGACTACTTTACCCAGCAAGGCTTTCAATCAAGATAGAAGGCCAAATAAGGAGCTTCCCAGACAAAAGAAGTCTCAAAGAATACACCTCTACCAAACCAGTTCTGCAAAAGATACTAAAGGGATTGCTTTACAGAAAGGAAGGAAAAGAGAGAGAGAGAGAGAGAGAGAGAGAGAGAGAGAGAGAGAGAGAGAGAGAGAGAGAGAGGAACACAGGTATGAAAATGGTAATGAATAAGTACCTATCAATAATAACCTTAAACATAAATGGGGGTTAGGATTTCAATATATAACTTTAGGGGTCACAAACATTCAGTCCATAATAGATAGTAAATATTAGACTTCAGGAAGATGTCATAATAAGATCAGAGTTTAGGGGAAATTGGGACAATGATAACTACCTATATCCTGCACATGGTAGGAATGTAGGCATATAAATACTCTGCCACAGAGGGTCATCTGAAGTAGATTGTCTATGGCCACAAATGCTCACTACTTCTCCCATTAAAAGGTGGAATCTCATTTTCTTCTTGAATCTGGGCTGGCTTTAGTGGTTCATTTGGCAGAGAATACAGCAGAAGTGACATCTTAAGATTTCCTATGACTTAAAAGCCTAGAAAATTGCTCCTAACCCTTTGGAAACATTCTTTCTGATAGACCTGACCTGCCATGCATAGAAATCCAACCATTCTGAGACCTCTCTACTGGAGAGGCAGGAGGTAGGCTCTCCAGGTGACAGTCCTAGATGAGTGTCCTAGATATCTTCAACCATCCTCATTAAGGACCTGGACCTGAATGACCACCCAGGGCTGTAGACTGGAGACAAAGATTCCTATCTCATTGTTGTTGTTGTTGTTTTTTTAAGATTAGGTAAAAGCCTAAGTAAAGACACCATAACACTTCACAAGTATTATAAATTCTATAAAAGAGCACACGCAAACTGTACACATAAAATGACACACACATCTCCATAATTTACACGTTCTCCCAGTAATGGCCCACACCCTTTCCCACCAGACCCACACCTGACAGGCCTGCCACACATTCTGGCTGCCACCCAACTGTGCGCTGACCTCCGACTACAGACTTGGAGTCTGTAGCCAAGTAAACACTGAAAGATCATTTATTTTTACACACAAGGGTCGAGTATTCATCCACACCCATCACACCTTCCCAAATCATCAGGCTTTTTTCTCCCACACAAACTTTCAAAACTCTTTATCTACCCATGGTATAGATTTTAACCCTGGATCCAAAGAGATTACAGATACTTCAAAATCTTCTCATTTCCCCCTCTGGAAGCATTTAAATAAATTTCTATACACTAAAAGTTGGATTTTTGTTCAACCCCATCTCAAAAGGAGGTCAAAGACCATTTTAGATAGCTTTCATAAATTTATTTTTTATTTCAGATTTCATGTAAATCCTTTTCTGAATTTTTACCATTGTATCTAAAGCAATGCAGTACCATTTTCTTCCTCTCAGACTTAGAACTTTCACATGTGTGTACATGGCTACAATAACCTTTCTTTAGTCATGGGCTGTTTAACTATTTTTAGCTTTTGTGGTCTCCACATTCCTCACCCTTGCTCTTTTTCTGAAACAATTTTGTTTTGTTTTCATCTGTGATACAATATGACAGCTGGAACCTAAAGCAATATTCCAGGTGGATCCTGAGCTCCTTGTCCTTTATACAGTATTTTTTTTCTCTGACCAATCAATTTTATGATAAATTTAAGTTAGGAAAATTTTAGCAAGTTCAGCTACAAAAAGGACAAATTGTTATAAATGGAGAACTTTCATAGCGAACTGTGCAATTTCCTTTGATTTTTCTAGCTCCCTTTTCATATTCTCAGCCAAAAAGTTACTGGATCTGAAAATCTTGTGAAATTCTCCCAGCTAAATCAACAGATGTTTAGCAACTATAAGATAAAATAGTCCTTTGAACATAAAAGGCTTACAACATAGACTGATTCTAGTGAATATTTATGTACAACTGGAAGTAAATCCAACTTTATTCTTTTTTCTCTCTACTGTTGAATTATATTGTTGCCACTTCTTTTTTGATTTTGTTGTGTTGACTTGAGTTTTCATACCAGTAGAAGCTTCTCTTTGGTAAAATATTTTATTATTGGATTTTTAGCTCTATCTCATCAGTGGATGTTTCCTTCAGTGTTTTGAGTGCATTTTCCACTTTAACAACTTATGCATATTAAGATCTAGACACTAATAATATCTTAACAATTTAATGTCAAGAACCCAGATGCCCACAGACTGCAAAGATGAACCTTCAGCCCAAACCTCAGAGGGTTTGGAATGGTTTGCATTTTTACATTTGGCATATGAACAGCTTCCTACCCATGCGGCAATGATCATATCCGTGCAATTTTGAACTTGGAATGTGTTCATGAGATCCTAGAGCCAGACTTTCCCAGACTCAAGTCATCCAAAACTTTCAAAATTTTATTAAATAATTGTAAAAAATGAATGAAGCATAGCAATAGCAAATTAGTCCTCACATTTACTAAAATATTTATACAGTTCAGTCAAATCTGTTTAAATCAATTCAGCAAATATTTATTAAATGCCAGAAGTTTATAAATGAAAAACACAATCCATACTACCTAACAAAGTCCTTATATCTGCTACCATTGGGTGACCCTCGCTCTTTTGGCAAACTTAAATTTGGTACAAATACAACTCATTTGACCAACCTGTGTTTAAAGAAGATCGTCAATGGCTATCTTTGTTTTATAGTATTTCTATGAAATAATATGAAATAGTAAAGGCATCTCTTTTGGGTCCAGGCCTGTAAGATATGGTAGTTAATCATTTTATAAAAGTTACTTTCCCTCCATGAGTTTCCATGTTCTCAGATATGAGATGAAGGGACTGGACCAGGCAGCAGCTAAGGCCTTTTCCAGTTCTAGGGTACATGGCTCTGTCTTGTCACAGGTAAGAAGGAGCATTACTCGGTCTACACAGATGCAGCTCTGATACGCACCATAAGAATATATTAAATACACAAACTTCCAAAACTGTGGATTTGGGGACATTTGGGTTTGAAGGCCATAGTAAGATCTTCTGAGGCCCTATCACATGCAGTCAAGTTTTGCAGATGCCAACAGTTGGTCTGGGAGACCTGTCCTTTTCCACTCAGTGGAATGCACCACCTGCACCACATGTCTGTCTGTCCTGAGTGCCTTGCTTAGCCTTGCACTCCTAGATCAGATGAATGTGAATGGTATCTGAACTAGTAGTAATCCCTTTCTCTCCCTCAAATTCTTTTCCAAAGAATTTTTCCCTCAAGGAAGTTTAAGCATCTCCATGAAGCCTTCTATAAGCTCTCCAGAAACAAGTCCCTTTCTCCCTGGTCACTATTAGAACTCGAATGCATTGTGGTCATGCTCATACTTTACTGTCACTTAATTGTCTTCTGATATATTAAAGCATGTGCTCCTTCAGGGTAAGGAGTGTGTCTTATTTATCTTTGTATCTAACATAACATCCTACCACACAGGAGACATTCAAACAGCAGTCATAACTTACATTTATAGCATGTTTACTAAGTGGCAGGCACTTTATAAATAGTTTTTAACCTTTGCACCATCCCTATGAAGTATATACTGTTATTATTGCCATCATTTTACAGATGAAGAAACTGAGTCAAAAGGCTAAGTGAAGTCATTTGTTCCAGTTACGCTCAACTAGACAGTGGCAGAGTAAGAATACAAATCCAGAGTCTGGCTCCAGAGTCTGCACTATTTAACATTATAGAATGATCAATTATTATGTGATAACACCTTCTAATATGTTACTATGATATAGTATCATTCAAATTATTCTTCCCCTTCTTCTGAGACAAGCCATATTGTCTCTAGGCTGGGCTTCTCGATGATGTATGGAGTTATATGAGTTAGAACAGTGTTTTAAAAGAGCTGTAATTCCATTTGGGAGAGATTAACTGAAGCAAAAAAAAAACCCAACAACAACAAATGATTAAAAAAAAACACGAAATAGATATTTGGGGGGTGTTTACTACTGGGAGAAAATGACCACAAAAGCACACCTGCAGTCATCACCTTCTATAATGAAAGTCTTTATAGAGCTGACAGGTATCAACAGGGTCCAGTGTGGATGGAATCTGGCATCTCAAAGGCCATCCTGTGATACTGCCACCCAAAGGGAAGGCCATTAGCTAGTCTGGGACAGCCATGTGATGACACCGGCAGAGTACATACAGTCAAAACTAGGGGAGAACCATGCAGTAGTTCTGAAACCAAACCTCAGGCCAAGACCTATCAAGTAGTGGTCAGAAATTCATGTGCTTTAAAAGGGATCAGGCATCTAACAAGACTGATGGGTATCTTCTGAGGAAAACATTTACGAAGATTAGAATAAAATAAATATTTCCTCTCTCTCTTAACTCTATTATATTAAAATATAATGACAGAAACAGGGCATGTTGGGAAATATAAAGAACAAAAGGGAGTCTCTTCTGGCCAAGATGGAGGCGTAGGTAGACATACTGTGCCTCCTCTCACAACCAAGATTAAGGACAACAAAAATATAGAACCCAAAAAAAAAAATCCAACCAAGACAGATAGAAAATTGAATTGTACGGAAGTATGACAATGATTCACCCAGACCAGTAAGAGGTGCGGAGTGGGTGGCCGGTGGGAGAAGACGGTGGCTGGTGGTCCCAGGCTTGCAGTCACCCCAGACACACAGGCGGTGGTTGCCGAACATGAGGAGACCAAGTGGGGCACACAAGGTGGCTGACCACAGACACACATTCGCACACAGATAAACCAGGCCAAACGGGCAGCAAGACAGACTGCAGGGCCCCAGCGCAGGAAGTGAAGCCTGAAGGCACTGATTGAAAACACTTTTAGGGGCTGAGGTGCCAGGAGGGAGTCCCAGACTCACAGGAGAGTTCGTTGGGGAGACCCACGCGGTCCTGGAGCATGCACAGGCCCACCCACACAGAGGTCAGCACCAGAAGGGCCCAATTTGCTTGGGGAAAGCAGCGAAAGGGACTGGAATCTGAGAGAGTGGAGCAAGCGCCATTGTTCCCTCTCGGACCCCGCCCCCACATCCAGCATTACAAGCCAGTGACGAGGTTGCCCCACCCTGGTGAATGCCTAAGGCTCTGCCCCTCACTATGTAACAGCCGCGACCATACCAAAAAAAAAAAAAAAAAAAAAAAACAAGGATGGCTCAAACAGGAAAACAGATCAAAGTCCCAGAGCTAATTCATCTAAGTGACCAAGAGATAACCAACCTATGAGATGCACACATCAAAGCACTGGTAACCAACCTATCAGATGCACAGTTCAAAGCACTGGTGTGATTAGGAAGCTCACGGAATTGATTGATTTTGGTCGCAAATTACATGAACAAATGAAGGCTACAATAAATGAAATGAAGAAAAATGCACAGGGAACCAATAGTGATGGGAGAAAAACTGGGACTCAGATCAACGGAGTGGACCAGAAGGAAGAAAGAAACAATCAAACAGAAAAGAATGAAGAAACACGAATTCAAAAAAATGAGGAGAGGCATAGGAACCTCCAGGACATCTTTAAATGTCCCAACATCCGAATTAAAGGGGTACCAGAAGGGGAAGAGGAAGAGCAACAAGTGGAAAACTTATTTGAACAAATAAGAGAGGAGAACTTCCCCAATCTGGCAAAGGAAATAGACTTCCAGGAAGTCCAGGAAGCTCAGAGAGTCCCCAAGAAGGTGGACCCAAGGAGGAACACACCAAGGCACACCATAATTACATTAGCCAAGATTGAAATGAAGGAGAGAATTCTAGAAGCAGCAAGGGATAAGGGCACAGTCACCTACAAAGGAGTTCCCATCAGACTGTCAGCTGATTTCTCAAAAGAGACCTTACTGGCAAGAAGGGGCTGGAAATAAGTATTCCAAGTCATGAAAGGCAAGGACCTACATCCAAGATTGCTCTATCCAGCAAAGCTGTCATTTAGAATGGAAGGGAAGATAAAGTGCTTCTCAGATAAGGTCAAGTTAAAGGAGTTTATCATCACCAAGCCCTTATTATATGAAATGTTAAAGGGACTTATCTAAGAAAAAGAAGATAAAAATAGGACAGTAAAAAGACTGCAAACTCACAGATATTAACAACCACACCTAAAACAAAAGCAAGCTAAGCAAACAACTAGACCAGGAGCAGGAACACAGTAATGGAGAGCACATGGAGGGTTAGCAACAGGGGAGTGGGAGGAGGAGAGAGGGGGAAAGGTACAGAGAATAAGTAGAATAGACGGTGGGTAGAAAATAGACAGGGGGAGGGCAAGAATAGTGTGGGAAAAGTAGAAGCTAAAGAACTTATGACACATGGACATGAACTAAAGGGGGGAATGCAGGGTGGAGGGGAATGATGGGGGAGAAATGGGCCAACTGTAATAGCATAATCAATAAAATATAATTTTAAAAAAAGAACAAAAGGAAGACACTGATATGCCTATGAGGCTCTGCCTGCCAAACCTTTCAATTTTTCATGGGACAACAAAAATCCAGATTTCAATGTGAAATCTTCTAATTGTTAAAATATTAGCAACTGATCCCAGTAAAACACACGCACAGACCATGCAAATAAACCCTATGTGTGTCAACCAAAGCATAACTGCAGGTCAGATTCGGTCCACAGCCTACCAAGTTTGCAACCTTGGAATAGAGTCTCCAAGTTCCCCAACATTGAGAAAACAGGAAACAACTACATGGGCAATCAGGGTTACTTGTGGTCAGAAATATAACAGAGAGTAGAATTCAGCAAGTTAAATAAGGTGAGGAGAAGCACAGGAATCCTGGAAGTAAAAGAAGAGAGAGCCCAGAAGCCAGGAAGTTCAGTGGGTAAAGACAGTGGTAGCAGAAATCCAAACCACAGAGACAGCAGCCTAAGCCAGGGGATGTTTTGCACAGCAAGGCCATTTTTTGTAGCTGTAAACTGAAGCTGGTAATGGGTGGTAGCCACCCCTGGAACCAAAGTATGCACCAGGAAGTGAATGCAGGTGGTTGGAAGAGTCAGCCCTCTCCCTGCAGGTGTGCGGTGATCCCTGCTGGTGCAGGGACAGTCCACCTGGGATTCCAGGGATGTTCTTATGGTAAGCATCTCTGAACCTTCCATCCTAGATAGACCGTGCACCTCAGAGACAAAGAGGTTAAGCCCTCTTATATTTCAGAGCATCCCTCGTCTGCCAGGGCTCCTTGAATGCTCTACAAATAGTGGACATTCTTCTATGACACCAACATACAGCACTGGTCCCAAGCAACAACATTCAGGCTGATTCCTCAAATGTCACTTTGCACAATCTGCCCTCTTTCTCGCAGACCACCCAGCCTTTTTATAATGATTCTACACTGTCTCATTTATTTTCTTCATGGCAGCAGAGATCCCAATTTCCTTAGCTGAATTTCATTCCCTCCCTTATGCAACTGCTGATTTATTGGTAATTCCCTGGCTCTTCATTAGTCATCTCAGAATGACTGTTTTTTCTCTCTCATCAGCTGAAAAATACAGTAAATTTGATAAACTCTTACTTTCTATTCTACTCAGAGAAAAGTGAGGAACAAAAATAGGGAAAGAAAAAAATTAAGTACAAAGAGATCAGAAGAGAAAGGAAACAGGAGGGCACTACACAGAGGTAGTTCCCAGCTCACAGTGTCCTTCTCACTGAGTGCTGTAAAAGAAAAGGACATGAACACGGTCCTAATGAATTTACTCTACCATTTAGCACAGCCCATGTTATTGCATTATTGTAATGAAAAACACATCAGAATATGTCTAGACACATGACATACTCCTGGTAGAGTGTTCCCTGCACTTCAAAAAATTGTGGTTCAATTTCCTTCTGGGAAACGCTCCAATGGCAACATTTCAGGTTCTTGAAAGGCTCTTCAGAATGACCGCCTAAGGGGAGGCCACCTCCAAAAGTAGACTTAAAGCACCAGGGCACTGTAGGGGCTGGCAGAACTTTCCATGGGAAAATGGTCAGAACGGCAAGGCCCCCCTGTAGAAACCCCGTGCACAATAATCCACCGATAGGTTTTGCTATATACAGAGTAGCTGTGACAGTCTAAATAAAACACTGAAAAGAACCTGTAAACAGAAGAGAAGTAATGAAATACTTTGTTTTGGTAATTCTTTAATTTTAACTACATATGGATTAAACAAATCCAATTGGTATAACTTTCACCAATGTGTTGATTTAAACCAAATTCTATAGGCATTGGAAGTCGGGAAAGGAAAGCAACGCCACATCCCCATGGTATGTTACCTCTTATAGGGTAATGACGCTGTGCCTGTGTTCTCACAGGAGAGTCATGAAAAGAGTAAGTCCTAAATTGCAGCCATTATCCTTAGATTGTAATTCTGGCTGTGCCCCTTTCAGAGACTTAAGTCTGTGAATGCCTGAAGCTGGGAAAACCACATGATTTCCCATCATACATCTGTAAAATAAAGATTATAAAATAAAACAAAGGGAATCCTCTATTCCGTTCGACTCCTCGAATTCTCTGTGGTTTGAGCACATACAGGACGGGATGATGAGAGAGGTGAGGGGACCGTTCTCTATCTGTACTCAACAGGTCAACAAGTATTCCCTGAGTGCAAAGCAGGCACCACAACTAGACCAGCGGCCCTCCAGGGTGAATATGACACTCTGTAAGGGCCCAACAATCAAGACTGGGAAAGAGGAGTAAATTTAAGATTGGGAAATAATGAAGAAGCAGGGCAAAACTGAATATGATTAAATGTAGAATGCTGAATATAGTTAAATGTAGATAAGTTATAGGAGGCTGGTCAATGGGGTGGGGTAACAGAGAGCGTATCTTAGCAGAGGTGGAATTTCAGTCGGGCCTTAAACCCTTAGTAGACACAGAGAAAGGATACCAGAATGGAGAAACATGACAGAAAAGGCACACATTGGAGAACACATTGCACAGGGAGGGCCAGGAGCAGCATTGCTGTGGATTTGTGGACACTTCAGCTTGACTGGCACTTAGGGAAAAGGGGCAGGCAGGTGAATCAGGCCAGAAGTAGTTGAACTCTAAAGTCTTAAAAGCAGGCCTGGTAGAAGTAAGATTGCCCTCCATGCTGTGGCTAATCCAAAAGAAGTTTGCCTTGCCCTAAGGAGCAGCCCATGTATTGCTCAAAACACACAACAGTCCCCATAGCAACCAAATGCTAAGACCAGATGCAAGCAAGCCAAAGAAGATACTTTCTGCAACTACCTCCATTGTGCCATTAAATGTTACCAGCTAACTTTCCTAGTTCTGGAGTTGGTTCAATTCTGCCTTCTATCTGGATCCTCCTTCCTAGTCTGAATCTCTGAAAAACTGTGAATTATAAATGCCAAAACGTTATATATTTGCTTCTCTTTCACTAGGCAAACCAGATTGTATCACTTCAGGACTCACAGTATTTCTACCACTATTGGTACCACCATCACCAAAACCCATTCTATGAATTAACCTGCTCATGTCCCCTGGCCTGTATACTGCACTAGTTCATTCTGTCCCTTACCCTATCTCAATTCCAGGTTGAAAAAAAAGTTCTGTCAGCAAATAGTTATTAGACACTTACTATGCAACAGACATGGCATTAAACACTGAGGTCACAAAGACAACTAAGACACCAGTTCTCAAAGAGTGCAGTCCTTTGGGAAGTTGGACCTGCCTTCATTCATCCATTTGACATCTATCAAGGGCCTTTGGTATGACAGCCACAATACTAGGCCTTGGGGATATAAAAAATGTATAAATATGGTACCTGCTCTTAAAGAACTTATGGTCTGTTAGGAAGAGACAGGGAGGAAGGCAAAACAAATAAACCTCATAATAAAGCAACATATATGCTAGGGCAAACTGGAGTAAGAAAATAATCTGTTGTTCCTTGGGGGACACATTTGTACAGGAAAGTATTTATGGAAGAGGTGACACAGGAACTAAGATTTGAAACCTAAGGAGGTGTTTGGGAGACAGAGCAGGTGGAGAAAAACACTCAATGTAGAGATGTGGGAATATGGCAGCCTCTGCTATTCAGACCAGTCTTCCCACTGAAAATAACATATTGGATAGAACAATATTGCTCTAGGGCCTTTGTCAATTAGGTAACTAAGTGTTCATTTGCAGACCTCTTGGGTGAGAGAAAATAAAAAATCAAAGCTAAGGTCCTGCAAGGTAAGGAGACCGATTGAAGATGTTTATACATTAAAATCTTTTCCCAAAGGGCTACACCCTCAGAGAAAGGGTGATCTAGAAATAAACTCACCTGATACCTCAGGGGACTGAATACAGTTTTGGTTTTTCCTGAGCAGCTTAGGGGAGAACATTCTTGGGTAGTGACCATGAAATGTCCTTTGAGTAAATCTGAAGACCAAACTCACATCACTTAAAAATAAAAAGATACCCTAGGAGGAACCAGCCAACTCAGTAAAATGCAAAAACAGATCTTCAAAGACTTCAGGTATTGAATTAGTGGACATAAATTATTTAAAAAATTATTCTTACTATATTTAAAGAAGTAAAGAAAAAGTGGGATAAAATTTGCAAGGAAAGTATCAAAACATACCCTAGCAAATTTCAAAAGAATTAAATGGATCATTTAGAATTCAAAAATAAAAGCAAAAGAAAGCCTATGTCAGTAGATCATAATAAAATCAAGTAAATAATTTAACTTGTGCATGCAAAACCAAATGACAAACCCCAATATCCTGCTCCTTATAAAAATCTCACCCTAGATATAGCATTCACTGATGACTCACCTGATCTAATCCTTACTACAATTGTTGCAAAAACTAGCCATTTTAAATTAATTTTATATTTGAATTCTAAATGATCTATGCATGAGATCTACCCTCTTAACAAATTTTTAAGTGTACAATACAGCTTAATTATAGACACAATGTTATACAGATTTCTAGAGTTTATTCTTCTTGCATAACTGAAACTTTATACCCACTAAACACAAAATGCCCACTTCCCCCTCCCAGGAGCAGGTTATTTGTATGATTTTAAAATACTATAACTCAAACTGCTTATTAGTTGCAAGCGGGCAGTAATTATACAGTGGAGAAATTAGATAAATTGACTGGTCACAATTAATATCACCGCCTCCAGATATGATACCCTGATAAACACAGTATCACTCACTGATGCAGTACTTTTGGCAAAAATGAATAACCTGAATCTAATCACAAGGAAATATCAGAAACACCTCAAATTAGAAATATTCTAATTTTAAAAGTTGAACATCATGGCTATGTTCTCCCTAAATGTAAGTGTCATAAAAGATAAAGAAAGGCTAAGTAAATGTTCCAAATTAAAAGAAGCTTAAGAGAAGTGACAACTGAATGCAATATCTGACTCTAGACTGGACACTGTACTGGAAAGAAAAAAATGCTAGAAAGTTCATTATTAATTCAACTAAAAAAAATGAAATACAGCAGTAGGTGAGATAAAAAGCATTTTACCAATATTTTCTAATTGTTAAATTTAAATTTACCATTTAAAAAGTTAATGAAAATGATAACTTTACTATAGTTACATGAAAATATCTTTATTCTTCAGAAATAAACTGAAGTACTCAGGGATAAAGGGCCATGATGTATGTAATTTACCACAAAAGCTTCATAAAAACTATTTATGGGTATACATATGTATCTGCATATTTAATATCTATATATAAATTATATGTAATAATTATATAGCGAGAGACAAGACAGAGTCAGAGAGACAGAGCACAAATGATAAAGCAAGTAGAGCACAATCTTGTTAATAGGTATATCTGGACAAAGGGTTTACAGTTGCTCTTTGTACTGTCATTATTTTTGCAACCTATCTTTATATTTTAAATATTTAAAGTTATTTCCAAATAAAAAGGTTAAAAGGGAACCTTAATAAATGAATTCAACAACAGTCTAGACAGACATGGGGGAGAAACTAGCATACTAGAAAACAGGGCAAAAGAAATTATTCAGACTGTGGCGCAGAGGAAAAAGATGGAAATATTAAAAGAGAGGTTACAACACATGAGATAAGGAGTGAAGGTTAGTGTATGTGAAACTGGAGTTCCAGAAGGAAAGGAGAAAAAAATAATGAGGCACAAGCAGAGATAAAATTCAAAGAAGTAAAACTTTATTAGTTCTAACAATTTTTAGAACTGGTGAAAGACACCAATCCAAATTCATTAATGAATGAATCTAGAGCAGGCAGATAAAGTGAAATGCACCTGAAGAAGCATTACAGTAAAACTAAATTATGCCAAAACAGTAGTTTGACAGCTGACTTTACAAAAACAATGAAAGCCAAAAGACACTGGAATTATATCTTCAATGTGCTGAGGAAAAAATACCAACCTAGAATTCTATAGCCAGTGAAAATATATTTATTATAAAGATGTTTCACACAAATAAAGAGATTTTTCCTCCAGAAGACCCTAACTAAAGGAATTTCAAAAATTTATACTCAAGAAGAAGGTAAAGGATTCCAGATAGAAAGTCTGAGATACAAGAAGGAGTAACAGCAAAAGACATGGTAAATATATAAGAAGACAGCGTGAATAAAGGTGTAAAGGTAGAAAACAGTCTAGAAAACAGTCCTGAGAATTACCAGGAGCTTGGGTGTGAGTCAACTGAGCAGAGGGTTAGTTTCTCAACCATATTGAACACAAATTCTATCAGCAAAAAAATAAAATTAAGCATGTGCTCTGAATATAAAAATTTTTAAATGAATATATTAGGTACATTATAAAAGCATACAAAAAATTAAAATTTGAGAGGATGTTTTCTTCTCATATTTTAAGGGATTGACTTGTACACAATCAAACTAGCAAACTATCTTGCAGGCCAAATCTGACCTGCTACCATTTTTGTAAATAAAGTCTTATTGGAACACGGTTATATTCATTTGTTTGCCCATTGTCTACGACTGCTTTCATACTACAACAACAATTGCATAGCTCTGGCAGATGTATAGACCATGAAGTCTAAAATATTTGCTATCTGGTGCCTTACAGAAAAAGTTTTCCAACCCCTGGATTTGAACATAGGTAGGTTCAGGTGAGTAAAGGGCTCCTAAGACACCACTTTGTGTGCATGAATATATAGGCAATGGGGAGTCTTCAAAGGATTTTAAGCAGAAGAAATGCCACCCTGGCAGCCATGTAGCAAATGGAATAAAGAGGAGAAGCCTGAGGAAAAGGAGGCCAATTAGAAGATTTTTTGTGATATTGATTAAAGTGCTTTCTCTGAGACCAATTTTACTGTCTATAAAGTGGGGGTGATAATTCACACACAGTTTCTGATGGGTCAAATAAAATAATATGTAATGAAATGCTTCTTAAACTGTTAAAGCACTATGACAAATTAAGGTATCATGATTTTACTTGCAGTAGATTTTCATCAAATGAATGTTTTAGAAAGAGTTACATATATTTTTGCCATCTCTGTTTTGGTTGCATTCTTTGATGTTAATACATCATGTGTAACTATATCACATATATAGAAATCATTTAGTATCAAATTTTAGAAGTGATTTGTGTTAATTGATTTAAACCCATTTTAGTCACTTGCCTGAAAAAATATATCTAGATGCTCATATTCCATCTAATTTATTTCTGTTCAGTTGAAGAATATATTGCACAGGCCTTCACTCCTTATTAACACCTAATATGTATATCTCATGTGAAAGACCTAAGACCATAAAGAAATAATATGACAGAAAGATTTCCAACCACAATTTTACATTTTCTAATAATTCTTGAAACTCCCAGAACATTAGGAGCAAAATAAAGAAATTCAAGTCTTCTTGCCCTGGCTGGTGTGGCTCAGTGGATTGAGCGCAACCTTGAGAACCAAAGGGTCGCCAGTTCAATTCTCAGTCAGGGCACATGCCTGGGTTGCAGGCCAGGTCCCCAGTTGGGGGCATGTGAGGGACAACCTATCGATGTATCTCTCACACATGGATGTTTCTGTCCTTCTTCCCCCCTCCCTTCCTCTCTCTAAAAATAAATAAATAAAATCTTTAAAAAAAAAAAAGAAATTCAAGTCTTCTTAAAAAATATCTTGTTACTTCTCTGACTAGTATTTATGATACTTAACAGTACCATACGTATATAGGTATGATAGATGATCCTTTTAGAGATTCAGGGATATGGTTTTCAAGAGCACCTATCTGCACACACCATCTCATAAGATGAAGTGCTGAGAGCCTGACCTGGTTGTGACATATCATGGAATATCTGTTGCAATAAGAGATTATGCCCTCATAATTTTTACTTGTCTCTGTCCCTTATGTGTGTATACATATATGCTTAGAAACACATGTGGAAATGTCTTTTAAAACATGCTAGCAAATTGGTAAAAGAAAAAATACATTATCATCAGTGAAGATAGAAGGTGAGAAACAGTACCACATGTATTCTAATAGAAAGGCAGGCTGTTTTAATTTAAATTCATCTCAGCCTTCTTCGTTGAAAACAGAAGTAAATCATGTAAGGAACTAATTCATACTGGGAGAGACAACAAAGAATGCCAATAAAATTTATTTGTAAAAAAAATTACTACAAAAATATTCCTACCCACATTTCCAGGGTTGTTTTAAATAAAAGAATAGAGGCCCTTTTCCAGGAACATTTTAAAAGAATATAGCTTAAAGGAAACTTTTATTTCTTTTTTTATACAGTATATGGCTGGGTCTAATTTATTATGCATTAATTGCAGACAAGACCTTGATTCTCTGCACAAAAAAGGCTTGACACAAGCAACATGGTGGTCCCCGAAACGGACGGTTACGTGAACCCTAACTCTGGCTGTCCCCGACCTATGCGCGTTACTGTCTGCTCCTCTGGTAACAAAGATCCTGGGGTACAGGGCACACGCTTTCACAGCTTTCCACCACCACTGCCCTGGAGTTCGCCCGGTTATCTTATTTACATGTCTTTGGAACCTGGATAATTCAATGAGTCCAGTTGTTTTTTTCCCCCCACATTTTGGCAGTTGTCTTACTTGCTTAATTAGACTCTAATATATATCTTACCAATGGCTCATTCACCATAATATTCCTTCTTTGAAGGGTACACCAAGGGGCATGTGGTGAAAGAGTATGTCTGATCTCCTTCAAGAGTTGTAGACATATCCCTAAGTGTCACTGTTTCCCCAATCTGTTATTCATGAGCTTGTGTAAACTTTTAATAAACTTTTAATAAAATCTATGTATATTTTCAATCTGCACTGCATCCTACAATAATGCATCCCATAAATTTCTACTCATCTTAGATCTCTTTCAAGCTTCTGAGAGTGCCCTGAGTTCTAGTATGCCAGGATTCAATAAATAAGAAAGCATATTTTTATAAATTTTAATCAGATTCCCTTTCTTAGCCCTCTTCCTTTGTAAGGAAGAGTCCTTCTCTTTTTATGCCATAATCAGAACAAATTTAATGAATGAATCCACCAATTTAAGCTAATTAAACAACATAGAAGCCTCTTTTTTGCCCATGTTTAGTGAACTTTCTCCGGACCCTTTCACTTTAATCATGTCTTCATTGAGGGCTGCTGACCAGAACTGCACACCATGTTTCTTGTATGTAGTGAGATACAAAGAGAGATTGTTTATTCTAAAACAATTTATAAGCAAACCTGGAAATTATTAAGATACTTGTAGAATCACCACATACACCGGAATAAAGAAGGGCTCTGGGTGAAATGGTGCTTGTCAGCGAAGACAGGGTGTAGAGGTGAGAAGCAAGTTGCCCTTGTCAGGTTCACCTCCTCTGAATCCTGGGCTGCCTTCCTCACTGGCTGGGCTGTCACATCAGTTTTCCCAGGGTAAGGCCTCTTCACACAAGAGTTTGAAATATCAAGAGTCTTTCTTGAAAGCAGAATTTTCTAATAATTTTGTAAGACAAGCTAAAATACAGTGACCATACAAAAGGAAAAGGAGAAATATATTAGGATATTTGTCCATTTATGATCATATGAAGCCACATTCCAAAGTGATTACCCATGTATAAAACATCCAATAGAAGTTCCAGGGCATAAACCCCCTGGCAAGCTAATTTAGGTTTCTTGGCAAGTACAGAAACAAAGCAAAGACACTTATGTGGTATTGATGAAAATGAAAAACATGCTAAATTAACCCTAGCTCAGAACACAGTAACACACCAGTGTCATTACTAAATAACTCAGGTCCATCAGACACTTTCTCAGAGACCTGGGCAGTGTCAATTATCACTTTCTGATTCCCTTTTCTTTATAAACTCCATGTAGACAATTCCTTTTCAATTACCTTATAAGAAGGAATGTAAATGCCTGCATCACAGGCACTTGTCTATTTCCCACTCATTAAAGACCTATCTTAGAAGTGAAGCAAGCCCCGAGCCAGAATGCAGCTTCAGCATGCCTCTTAATACACACAGCATTTTTGGTAATCATGACAAAATTATTACCAGGTTAACTAGTAATTAACTAAGTTTCAGCTTTCTTGGCTTTTTTCTAGTTTTAAAGATATATTCCAGTTCTAAAGATATATTCTGATCACTCAAAATGGAGACATACTCAAATTATATTTACAAACGTAACCTCTTTTTAAAAATCTCCTTATTTTTTATTTTAATTTATTTTTATTGAATTTATTGGGGTGACATAGGCTCACAAAATCATGCAGGTTTCAAGTGTACAACAAACTCAACAAAACACCATCTGCACACTGCATTGTGTGCCCATTGCCCCAAAGCAAAGTCTCTTTCCGTCCCCACTTTCTCCTCCTTTGCCCAGCTCCACCTACACCTTAACCCTTTCCCTCTGGTTATCAACACACTGTTGTCTGTGTCTATGTGTTGTGTGTGTGTGTGTGTGTGTGTGTGTACACTTAATCCCTTCACCTTTTTTCACGCAGCCCCTTAGCCCCCCTCCACTCTGACAGCTGTCAGTCTGTTGCATGTATCCATGCTTCTGTTTCTATTTTGTTCATTAGATTCCACATATAAATGAAATCATGTTGTATTTATCTTTCTCTGAATGGCTTATTTCACTTAGTGTAATATTCTCCAGGTCCATCAATGCTGCCTCAAAAGGTAGGATTTCCTTCCTTTTCACAGTTTCATAGTTCTCCATTGTGCAAACCTACCACAGCTTTTTTATCCACTCATGTAGTGATGGGCACTTGGGCTGTTTCCAGATCTTGGCTACTGTAAATAATGCTGCAATGAACACAGGGGTGCATATATGTATTCTTTTCAATTTGTGTTTCAGGTTTCTTTGGATATATTCCTAGAAGTGGGATTGCTGGATCAAAAGGCAGTTTCATTTTTAATGTTTTGAGGTAATCCCATACTGTTTTCCACAGTGGTTGCTCCAGTCTGCATTCCCACCAACAATGCAAAAGGGTTCCCTTTTCTCTACATCCTTGCCAGCACTTGTTGTTTGTTGATTTTTTGATGATGGCCATTCTAAAAGGAATGAGGTGATATTTCACTGTGGTTTTAACTTGCACCTCTGCAATGATTAGTGGTATTGAGCATTTTTTTCATATGTCTAGTGGCCATCTGTATGTCCTCTTGGAGGAGTGTCTATTCAGATCCTTTGCCCATTTTTTGATTAGGTTGTTTGTCTTGTTGGTGTTGAATAGTATAAGTTCCTTATATATTTTGGAAATTAACCCCTTATCACATGAATCATTGTTAGTGGTTTCTTTTGCTGTGCAAAACCTTTTTAATTCGATGTAGTCCCATATGTTTATTTTCCTTTGTTTGCCTGGTGCAGGGACATATATTGGCAGAAACATTGCTACAAGAAATGTCTAAAATTTTACTGCCTATGTTTTCTTCTAGGAACTTCATGGTTTTGTGATTTAAGTCTTAATCCATTTTGAGTTTATTCTTGTGTATGGTGTAAGTTGGTGGTCTACAATTTTTTACATGTATCTGTCCAATTTTCTCAACACCATTTACTGAAGAAACTGTCTTTACCTTATTGTATATTCTTGCTTCTTTTGTAAAATATTAATTCACCATGGAGCTGTGAGCTTATTTTTGTGCTCTCTATTCTATTCCATTGATCTACATGCCTGTTCTTGACAAATGTCCTTTCAAGGTTCAGTTTTTAACTGCTCAAAGATGCCATCAGTTATCACATGCACCATTGTTTGCATGGTCACTAAGGAAGAAAAATGCTGCTAATTATTTGTGAGGCTACAACAATTATAAAATGTACCCTGATTTCAAGGAAATGTATCTTGAAAGCTGTGAAAGCTGTACAGTGTTTTTATTCTCATTATATTTTTCCCAGATAAACCTCAAACTTTGACAGCACTCCTCATCCAGGCACCCACTGTCTGATTTCCAAATGTTCTCAGGATTCCTACAGGCATCTTCAAATAAGTTAATTTGGGGAAAGTGTATCACTGTCAGGAGCCTCCCATGCTCAGTCAGAAGTAAGTGACACTCTCCCTCTCTTTCTCCCTGCCATTCCCTCTCTCCAAGAATAAATAAATACACACCTCTGGCCAAGATGGAGGTGTAGGTGGATACACTGTGCCTCCTCTCATAACTAAGATTAAGGGCAACAAAAGTACAGAACCAAAAAAAAACCCAACCAGAACAGATAGAAAATTGAATCATACGGAAGTCCGACAACTATTCACCCATTCACCCAGACTATTACGAGGGGTAGAGTTGGTGGCCAGCGGAGAGGGGTCTAGGCAGGAAAAGGCGGTGGCTGGTGGTCCTGGGCTTGCAGGTAGCAGTTGCTGAGCAACAAGCAGACCAAGCGGGGCTCACAAGGTGGCTGATTGAGGACACACATTCACATGCAGATAAACCAGGCGAAAATGGGCAGCAAGACAGACTGCACAATGCAGGGCCCCAGCGCAGGGAAGTGAAGCCTGGAGGCACTGATTGAAAACACTTGTGGGGACTGAGGTGCCGGGAGGGAGTCCCAGTCTCACAGAAGAGTTCACTGGGGAGACCCACGGGGTCCTGAAGTGTACGCAGGCCCACCCACAGTGCTGATGGAAATCAACACCACAAGGGCCCAATTTGCCTGGGGAAAGTGGCTGAAGGGACTGGAACCCATGAGAGAGCACTGAGCAAGCGCCATTGTTCCCTCTCGGACCCCGCCCCCACATCCAGCATCACAACCCAGCAACTGGGTTGCCCGCCTTTGTGAACACCTAAGGCTCTGCCCCTCACTATGTAACAGCTGTGACTAGATCAAAAAGAAAAACCAAAACCAAGGATGGCTCAAATGGGAGAACAGCTCAAAGCCCCAGAGCTAATTCATCTAAGTGACCAAGAGATAACCAACCTATGAGATGCACAGCTCAAAGCACTGGTGATTAGGAAGCTCACAGACTTGGTTGATTTTGGTGGCAAATTAGATGAACAAATGAAGACTACAATAAGTGAAATGAAGAAAAATGCACAGGGAACCAATAGAGATGGGAGGAAAACTGGGACTCAAATCAATGGAGTGGACCAGAAGGAAGAAACAAACAAACAAACAGAAAAGAATGAAGAAACACGAATTCAAAAAAATGAGGAGAGGCATAGGAACCTCCTGGACATCTTTAAACATCCCAACATCCAAATTGAATTATAGGGGTACCAGAAGGGGAAGAGGAAGAGCAACAAGTGGAAAACTTATTTGAACAAATAAGGAGAACTTCCCCAATCTGGCAAAGGAAATAGACTTCCAGGAAGTCCAGGAAGCTCAGAGAGTCCCAAAGAAGGTGGACCCAAGGAGGAACACACCCAGGTACATCATAATTACATTAGCCAAGATTAAAATGAAGGAGAGAATTCTAGAAGCAGCAAGGGATAAGGGCACAGTCACCTACAAAGGAGTTCCCTTCAGACTGTCAGCTGATTTTTCAAGGGAGACCTTCCAGGCAAGAAGGGGCTGGAAAGAAGTATTCCAAGTCATGAAAGGCAAGGACCCACATCCAAGATCGCTCTATCCAGCAAAGCTGTCATTTAGAATGGAAGGGAAGATAAAGTGCTTCTCAGATAAGGTCAAGTTAAAGGAGTTTATCATCACCAAGCCCTTATTATATGAAATGTTAAAGGGACTTATCTAAGAAAAAGAAGATAAAAAATAGGACAGTAAAAAGAGAGCAAACTCACAGACATTAACAACCACACATAAAACAAAAGCAAAGAAGTAGAACAGGAGCAGAAACACAGAAATGGAGATCACATGGAGGGTTAGAAACAGGGGAGGAGGAAAGAGGGGAAAAGGTACAGAGAATAAGTAGCATAGATGGTGGGTAGAAAATAGACAGGGGGAGGGCAAGAATAGTGTGGGAAAAGTAGAAGCTAAAGAACTTATGACACATGGACATGAACTAAAGGGGGGAATGTGGGTGGGAGGGGTGTGCAGGGTAGAGGGGAATGATGGGGGGGAAATGGAACAACTGTAATAGCATAATCAATAAAATATAGTTAAAAAATAAATAAATAAAATCTTTTTAAAAAGTAGCCCCTTGAACCATGCATACATGTGTAAATAACACAGTCACCATCAGATATATTATTAAGTACAAAAAATAACAATAATAAAACGCATACATATGTACGTGACACATTAGTCCTGGGAAAAGGTGTCACCCTTGAGCATGGTTCCCAGATTCATCCTGTCCAGCCTGCCCCTGCTACCTAGGCTTTCTCCTAGCATCATTTCTGAAGCCAAAAGGCTCTTCTGGGCTCTGGAAACAGTGCCCTAGTTAAATGCTCTGCCTCCCTGCACTCTGGCATCAGTTCAAGAAAAAATGCTGACCTATCTTATTTGGGCATAACCCAGGGTGGCCTCCTATGATCCCACTGCTTCCTGGTTAACCATGGAAGTTAATAATTTCTTCAGACTTCTGTACTCTTGGAATATGTCTATGTTGTCCAAATAACCTCCTGCCTTTCTTGCACATTAACAAAACAACAAAGTAAAATCCTTGTATATCTGAGATACAAAAGTCCCTGGAAAGCTCTGTAAAGAGGCCCAGAAATCCAGTTCTTTAATCCTCTCTAGAATCAATCTCATCTCCCCAGGAATGATGTTCATCTCTGTCCAAATCTGTTAGGTAGCATCTTACTTCAGAAAATAAGAAAATAAGAAATAACTATTACTCCACACAAATCGATAAATCATTAGCCCTTTCCGCAGCACTGCTAGCAATAAAACCCCTCAGAAATAGTAACAAGAAAAACTGTTTTCCTACAACAAAGAAGAATGTGTCTAACGATGTGCTACTCTTTTCTAGGGTCAAAAAATGATGCTTTCTATATTTAATAACATACAACTCATATCTATTATTGAATGAAAACGGGACAGCTCTCCACTGATGGAATTAGGAACCAGGATCCTCAGTTGTGCTAGATCACCTTCTTTCACCCCTCAGGATCTGCTCTTCTGAACCTTTCAGTCTGGCTTTTTTCCCTGGAGGCTAATTTCAAGGACTCTGTCAACTGCATTCCCTTTTGTTTTCTGATTTCCAGTTAGATAGACCAATCTGAGGTACCTGTGAGAATTCAGTCAGTAGGAGGGGGAAGGTTGAGTATTTCCCCAGGTCCATCCTCTCCAGGAATGGCTTCAAATTGTTCCCCTCTAGTTAAGGTTCACCTCCTACAAAGCAGCCTTCTCCTGCTTTAGCCATGGCTAGGGTGATAATTTTCCATTGTTGCCAGTTCTTAGTGCTGCACTGTCCCTTGTTGGTTCCTCAAATCTGCCCAACTTTGTCAATAGTTCTTCCATTAATCTCTCTTCAGTTATGTCTTTTCAGTGTGACATTTCCTGCTGGGACTTGATTGGTACAAAAGATTTTACAGTAATACCTGTCATCTGATGCTTAGAGTGGATCTTTTCTTCAGTCTAAAGCTAAGGATACCTAGCTTCTGCAGATCCTTGCCAGTAACCGCAATTTTTAATAATTAAACAGACTTCAACCATCCTGCAACTGTCAAATCCTGCCTGAACTATCTGACAATCAAGGTCCACTCTCTCTTCAAGAATCCAAGTGTTGTTATCCCTGCTTTGGCCAGATCACAAAAAAAGCTGTATACCTCTAACTCCACACACTCTGCAGAGCTGCTTTCCTGCAGGATAGCGAGTCTCCCATTTCCCTGGTCTGCATTAGCTACTCTTCTGTGGACTCTCACAGCACTTCGAATTCATCTATTATCT
Organism: Anoura caudifer; assembly: GCA_004027475.1. Classification (NCBI taxonomy): domain Eukaryota; kingdom Metazoa; phylum Chordata; class Mammalia; order Chiroptera; family Phyllostomidae; genus Anoura; species Anoura caudifer. The sequence goes on from PVKU01002104.1 coordinate 188,321, forward strand.
CTCTACAGTGTAGCTGGGTTTTCTCTACTTGCTTCTTTGTCACATAAGATTATAAACTCTATAAAGGCACAAACTGTCTTACACACATTAGTATTTACACTACCTAAAACTGTGCCACTACATTTATTTAAAAACATTAATAAACTAAACATCATGCTCTTGATTTAATGGGCAATAAGACAATAATAAGAACCAATCATAGTTAGAACATCTGTGCATTATATATAAACACTCTCATTGCTTCACTCACTACTACATTCATTTATTGTTCTGTCAAATGTGTTTAGAGCTATTGGACAGCAAGGTCCTAGAAACACAAAGTTGTATGAGGCACTGTCCCTGCCTGAAAGCAGCATTGTTAGTTATGTGGACCCTATGAAGGTCGTATTTTGACTGTAGATGAAGGTTTTCTATGCAAATTTGTCTCAAAGGAACTGGTATCCTTTTGCACCCCAGTAAGAAGGGCAAAGACTACTTTGAAACTTTATGCAATGTTTTATATCAAAGGGTATTGCTTTCCAATACTGGCACTTGGCTTACATTTCCCTTCTCTGAATAATTTCCCCATTCTTTCCTTCACACTTTGGGAGTGCTTCTCAGCTGTGTTTCCTTCCCTTTGCCCTGATTTTTATTGTAAGCTCTTTCAAATGCCACTTGGAAGAATTTGAAGAATAAATAATAACAAAAAAATCAGATTGCTTTATTTTTCCCACTTAAATTTTATATACCTTTCAAACTTTTGATAGATCCAGCTAATTTTTCATTTAAATCAATTGTACAAGGCTCTAGTTGTATTACTACAGTATTAAAATTGAAAATTCCATTAATCGTTAAGAAGAAATTGATACATACCAAACTGTTAACAATATATCAATATGCATGTCAAGTGATAGGAATTAAAAAGGCCACCACTGGTGATTTCAGTTTTCTATATTGTATCATTTTCAAAATTTTTCAAGAATTTTACTTATTTATGTAAAAAATACATTTAGAAGGGAACAAAATAAAGACAGCTTAGATTATCTTTGTTTCCCCACATTCACATGGTGTTCAAATGAACATGCAGGTTTAAGACATACAGGGTGGTGATGTGATTATTGAGTCACGTGTGACCCAGCTGAATGAAGGTAATAACAGACAGATGATGGTTCACGTCAATGATATGAAATAATTTCCCTCATTCCCTATTTTAGCAGCCAATCATTTCCAGAATTGGCTTAGACCCTAAAAATGTCCTCAGCAGGGATGCCGTTCTGAGCTTGGGACATTCTCTAACAGCTGGAAGACATTCACTGACTCTAAATGAGGAGGGCCAGAGGGAGGCTGTGAGGATGGGCACCTGTTTCAGAGCTTCCCTGAGCTAGCAAACACCTTGCTCTGGCCATGAACTCTCCCATGGGTTCTTGTAGATATTAAGTTTTAGATGCAAATATAAAGAATGACAGTTCATTTGAAATAGCCTTCATATCTATGGACCACATTTTAAGCATTTTAAAAGTTTAATATAAGTTTGCTTTAGAGAATTGGGGAAGGCATGAGTGTGCATAGACAGCCTTATCTTCAGATTCCTAGGCCACTTTCTTCAAAGAAATTGTAAAAATTAATAAAGCAGTTTCTCTCTATGCAGAGTAAAAGAAAGTATCCATAAATATAAAATGAAATATAAAGTGTGACAATAATAAAATACTGAGTTTCCACATTTGTATTCTTATAGCATAAAATATTTAAGCTAACATTAAACCCCAGAGATCTAATGAAATAATACCTAAGTGACTCCAACATTGTAAGTAATTTCAGAATTATAGCATTATATTTGCCAGCAGATATAGTCAGTTCTTTTACCAACTGAGATATCATTTATTCTATAACTTGAACAGCACTGATAAAGTTTTTTTTACAAAAGATGCTATCAACAAAACAAACAGAAAACTTTGTATTACTTCAAAGCTTATTTATAATATGTTTAGAAAAAATTCAATGGAAACAGGAAAATAATGTCTTGATTTTCTAAACTTTACAACATCTGCTTTTACTTACTTTTCGGCATTGGAAAAGTCTCTGCATTTCAAGTGAATTGCTTTGTTTTGCCTTTGTCTATTCCTTTACTCAACTATCTTCACACTAAGTTATACTCCGAAGCACAGTCTATGAACCCATGAAAACCTCTGTGGCATGAATAACAAAGGAATTTTAGAACATGAGACACAGTATATGTAAATATGTCTCAAAAAAAAGGCCAGGTGTATAGGAACAGACCCCTCCATAAAAATATTCAAATGCATGTATTGTTCTTTCTCATACCATCCAACACAGGCTGTTTACACGTCATTTGCAATCTTTTCCAGACCATCTAAAAAATATTTCCTAAAGGGAACAAAAGAACTTCTACTCTTATCTATGTGTGTATATGTAAGTATGTTTATGTATTCTTCCCAAATATGATAGTATTATTATAATGTTTAAAAAAATCCCCAGGTTATGACCAAAAAAAAAAAAAAGAAAGAAAGAAAAAAAGGCACTAAAATCTGCTGGGAATTTCGTCCTCAATGTTAATCCACTCCACTGGGCTTTTGATTTCCTTCTTCCTAATTCAAAAAGATCTAAATCCAAAGACATTTTGAAATGTTTTCTAAATTTTTAAAATAAATATGTTTATTTATGTTCAGTGAGAGTTGTCCATAAAACACACAAATGTCCAACTACTTTGGAGGGCATCTCATTCCTCGATCTTTCGCTATCTGACTATGTATTCATTTATTTCACTTAAAATAAGTTACCTCAGAGAAATGCAACCATTTCCTCTGCTACACTTCTTGATTTGAAATTTCAGTAAATTTTGCATCAACAAGAGACAGTGGGTAAAAAATGAAAGCTGATATATTGGTCATGATACAAAAACAATTTTATTCAGGACATTCTTGGAAGCCCTGTTGAAATGCTTTAAACATTTGTTGGTGGCTTCTTATGAAGCTGATTTAAAGGCTGTGGGTTATTTGTGGCTAATACACAAAAGGAAAAAAGAAAAACAGGGAGAAAATGCCCTTTGCGGAGCACACTCCCAAAGTTTCACCACTGGGTTAGCTGACATTCTTTCCTTCACTTCCCTGGTTGGGCTGACCTCAACATTCTTGGTGTCCAAGACTTCTAAAAGAATGTAAACCACATTATCTTCCCCAGAGGGGAAAACAGAAACAAACTTGGATGATACGTCAGGATAAGGAATGGGTCCACTGTGTGTTTAAGAAGGAAGAAGAGCTCCACTATAATCACACCAAAGATCAAGTTTTGTGGACATGGGTTGGTCCACATAAATAAGAAGAGTGGTTCTTCTATTTAGTCAATGGTCCCTCGCAAGCCTTAAAGAGCAAGTCGGGAGCCATTATTCTTGGTTTCTGCCACACACCTGTGAGATCATGACAGGAGACAGAACATCTCCAAAAGACTTTTACACTGAAAGATATTGAAAGTCAGGAGTAAAAAGGGGGAAAAGAAGCAAGGTCCTTCCTTGACCATCACTGAATGTTGGCAGCATTGCCTTTTATAATTGCATTGATTATGCGCTAAATTCAAAAAGTTTTAGGCATGGATAATTTGATGATTTGGTTTTCCTTTTTTTTTTTTTTCTCATTTTGTGTTTTAAAATGGTTTGTGTTAAAAAAATCAGTTTAAACCACAACAGAAGAAACTAACTTAGAATCTGCATGACTTCACTTGAGGTAGACAAAAAGCAAATAAATTCTGAAAAGGAAACTCTTGGGCTCACAAGACTTCCTCTTTTTCTTAAAATCATTTTTAAATGTTTTCCCCTAATATTATCTTTAAATCACCACTTTGAAAAAGATCCTATAAACATCAGATGTTTCTCTGGGGGCTTAGTCACAGGCTTTCTGTTTTTCTCATTTTATGCTCTTTCGGTAACTGCATTGATTTGTGGAGCTTCATTTAGCATCCATGTACTGGTCACACTCATATTTTTACCTTTGAACCCACTCACCTAACTTCCTAATAAACAACAGCTTACCTGGTATCTCATTAGCTCTCCAATGCATCGAGTTCAGAAGTGAACTCATGTCCTTCTGCCCCATCTCTCTGCCTATCCCAGCTTTCACCCTATGTTTCTTGCCTTCAGTGTCTACTGATTTAGCCCAAATCATTAATCCAAAGATCTCTTTGACTCTTCCATCCCATCCAATTAATGACCAAATCTTGCCTTCTCAAATACCACTTACCTCCATCTCCTCCATCACCAAGGTCATCCTAAGTCGCTGTTATCTGTGACAGATCTTGCTGAAACAGCATCCTAGCCAGCCTCCCTGCCACTAATCTTAATGCTACCCAATCCATTCACACTTGGCATAGCCCTTGGAGTAATCCTTCTTGAAATTATCCTCATAAAACAAAAATCTGATCATGACACTCCGTTAAAACCCATCAGTAATTTCTCATTGTCCTACAGTCAACTCTGAATACATTAACTTAAAAGACTCTTACTATCTAGCCTGTGCCTACTTCCCAACTGCTAAGTTTTAGTTGTCCTTCCAGTCACACTGAGCTTCTTTTAGTCCCTAGAACCTGCCATATTTTCAGCTAAAACATGCTGTTCTCACTGCCTATCCCCATTTCAAATGTTACTTTTTAAGGGATATCTATCTTTCCCCTAAACTAGACCCAAGGTCCCAGCTATGCTTATAAATCACCCTAACTTCTATTATACCACTGATCATATACCTGTGAGATCCTGTAATTGTGAGCAATGTCTTTTTCACTTTATTCTAAGCTCCATGAGAGCAGGGACCACATTTGTCATATTAAGTACTACTAAGCACCTGGTACTTGGTAGATATTAAATAAATACTGTTTGAACAAATATGTGTATTTATGTATATATTTTCCCTTCACCAGTATAATAGGCCATATGATCTGCTGTATACTTATTGGTGACTGGCTTATTCACCAGAGAGGAGGTGTGAGCCATCTCAGATGGAAATTAAGGTTCGAGATAGTCCATGATCAAGACATCTCACAGAAATTATAGGCATCCTTTGCTCTAAATTGTGCCTAGTTAATAGGATAGTAACACAGTCAACTAAGCTTGGCAAGGTCCAGAGACATACTTGCCTTCCACTAATCCAAAAGTTATGAATAAAATAACTGAAGTTGTTTAATGGTTATTTACTACCTCTATCTATTCTCCTTGATCTTGTCACCTAGTTTGGAGAAAAGTTGGGGGTTACTCAAGATGCTGTTAAGCTGGAGGAATATTTTACCCATCCCTTGAATCTAATTCTAAGGGTAGTTACTACCAATGATATTCTTAGACTCTTACCATGTTACCAGTAACATGCCTTTGTGAATTTTCTCAAATTTATTTGAGAACATAAGAAAAATCATGCGGTTATACATGCATTACAATGACATCCAAATTAGAAGAGTTTTGGTTTTTTTTTAAGGCATATTTTAACTCCCTCTAACCTTTGGGTATGTTTCCTCCTGATGTCAGATGTAACATTAGATGTAACCTCTTGAAATCTGCAATGTTAGTGACTCACAATGGAAATTGTGGAAAAATGGCTCAGTGTGTCAAAGTTGGTTCACAAGACACTATTTAAACAAAAGGCACACCATCTGCAATGGTCTCACCTCATGACCAGCACTCGGTCCACTTCAAACATTCTGTTACTGCTGCTATTCATCAGAATAGGACCATCTCCAAATGGTCACTGTCCCCCAAGAGTATTACATCAAACAGGAATTTCTCATTGCGTTATCTATGCATATGGCCTACTAATATAGGGTTACATTATTAAGCCAAAATAATTATTGGTTTAACAGTTTTCTTGCTCTATATTGCTTAGGGAGATAAAATATGGTAACAATTAGGAGTTAAAACATATTTAGTGTTCTCTTTGATTATGCACTTCAACTACTCATGCTTCAATTTCCAGCACTGAAAATTATCAAGTAAGGTGATACATAAAATTGAAAAACATGGGAGGAATTGGATCATCCCTAGATAAGTATAAAGGCTCAACAAGAAAAAATCATATTCAATTTACCACATCAGAATTTCTTCCGTACCTAAATGTAGGTCTGGTTCTCCATGGGCTGGCAGTATCAGCAGCACCTGGGGGCTTGTTAGAAATACAGAAACTAATGACTCATAATTTCAGGGAGTGTGGCTGAGCCATGTGTTTGGACAAAGCCCTCCATGTGGTCTTCTGCCTGCTCAAATTTGATAAGCACAGTTCTAAACCACTTCACCATACATACTGTTCAGCTTCCCTAATTCACAGATTACTAATGGTGTTGGTTTACTTATTGCTCACCTGCATTTAAGAGTTTTTAGCTCTCATCACAGTTGTCCTTTGGGGTTGGATTTTAAGGGTAGTGAAAATACAACTTTGTGCCAGATCCTTTAGGCAGGGTGACCATCCATCCTTATTCTCCTGGGACAGGCCCATTAAACCTGTTGTCTTGATGTAATTAATACTAGCCTTTCTCTCTCAGAAGTGCCATAGTTTGGACTATAAATCATATGGTGACCCTACCTATAAGCCATTACTTGCCCTGGCTGCCACTCTCTCCAACTTCATGTCCTCCTATTCACCTGTCACTTCTATGCACTAGCTAAATAACAGTTTTCTTTCACTTCCTTAAATTTCCAAAATCATCAGTAATGAGAGGGCTTAACATTTCTGTTCCTTCTTCCTGCGAGGCTCCTCCTCTAGATCTCTGAATGCTCTGCTCCTCCTCAATGGCATCCCAAGGGTGGGATGACAGAAGCAGTACTCCCTGTGCACAGGCAGCTTAGGGAATTGTACAACAACAGTAAAATCAACCAAAACACAGACATCAGCGATTTTATCATTAGTGAGAAAATACTGCTCCCCTCCAAAAAAAATTTGTCACTTGTCCTTTAATAAACATTGTATTTTACACGGAAATTGATTTGGAGAACTTCCAGGTATACAGGTGGCCCTCAACAAACACAGACATTGATACTTGCATTCATCTCAAAAGTAAATTACTAATAGATTTAGAATAATTATAGCTTATTTGGGGTGGTTTGTGTCTCCAACCCCCTGGTTACCACACTCCACAGTTTAAACAATAGATTTGGAATAAATTGTGGTAGCAGAGAGATTGAAATAGATGAAAAAACAGAACTTGAGTTACTTCAGTTCTGTCATGTTTTTTAACTTCTTAGGATTTTTATTCGTGTTCAAGATTTAAAACATAGGGAAATCCAAGGGAGACAGAACAACCAAAGTAGTTTTCAGAAAGAAGAACCAAGTTGGAAAATTCACACTTCTCAATTTCAAAAATTACTGCAAAGCTACAGTAATTAAGACAACATGGCACTGGCATAAGGATTGTCACATATGTCACTGAAATAGAGTTGAGAATCTAGAAATAAATGCTTACATTTACACTCAATTAATTTTTGACAAAAGTGCCAAAGCAATTCAATGGGGGAAACAGTCTTTTCAACACATCATGCTGGAACAACTGGATATCCATATGCTAAAGAATAGGTGGTACCCTCATCTCAAGGAAACTCAAAATGGACTAGAGACCTAACTACAAGAGCTAAAACTATAAAACTTTTTAAAAAGGACATAGGTGTACATTTAGGTTGCTTCCATATCTTGGCCATTATAAATAATGCTGCAATAAACATAGGGAGGCATATATCTTTTCAAATTAGTGTGTAATTGAAAAAATATAAAAATGAAAATTGAAAAAATGTTAAACATAAGTAAATAACAGAAGGACATAGGTGTAAATCCTTACAGTCATGGATTATACCATAGTCTCTTAGATAAGACACCAACAGCACAAGAAACAAATCAAAATTAAAAGTTGGATGTCATTGAAATTAAAAATTTTTGTTCTGGCCAAGATGGAAGCATATGTGGACACACTGTGCCTCCTCTCACAACCAAAATTAAGGACAACAAAAATTTAAAACCAATAAAGCAACCAGAACACATAGAAAATTGAATTGTATGGAAGTCCGACAACGATTCACCCAGACTGGTAAGAGGGGAGGAGTCAGCGGCCGGTGGAGAGGGATTTCAGCAGGAAAAAGCAGTGGCCAGTGGTCCCAGATGCACAGGCAGTGGTTGGCACACCCCAGGCACACAGGCGGCGGTTACCTGGCGCAGGGAGGTAAGGAGCAGACCCAGTGTGAGACGCACAAGGCGGCTGACCGCAGTCACACATTTGTGCGCAGATAAACCAGGCGAAAGCAGGCAGGAGACAAACTGCACTACCCAGGGCCCTAGTGCCAGGAAATAAAGCCTAAAAGCACCAATTGAAATCACTTGTGGGGGCTGAGGAGCTGGGAGAGACTCCCAGCCTCACAAAGGGGACTGAAATCTGAGAGAGAACAGAGCAAGCGCCATTGTTCCCTCTCTGACCCCACCCCCACATACAGTGTTGCAAGTCTGTGACTGGGTTGCCCCACCCTGGTGAATGTGTAAGGCTCCGCCCCTCATATGCAACAGGCCAAAAACAGAAAAAAAAGGCGAAAAAAATGGCTCAAACAAAAGAACAAATCCAACCACCAGAGCCAATACTTTTAAGCAACCAAGAGATAGCCAGCCTATCAGATGCACAGTTCAAAGCACTGGTGATCAGGATGTTCACAGAATTGGTTGAATTTGGTCGCAAATTACATGAACAAATGAAGGCTATGCTAAGTGAAATGAAGGAAAACGCACAAGGAACCAATAGTGATGGGAAGAAAACTGGGACTCAAATCAATGGAGTGGACCAGAAGGAAGAAAGAAACAATGAAACAGAAAAGAAGAAACAAGAATTCAAAAAAATGAGGAGAGGCTTAGGAACTTCTAGAACATCTTTAAACGTCCCAACATCTGAATTATAGGAGTACAAGAAGGGGAAGAGGAAGAGCAACAAGTGGAAAACTTATTTGAACAAATAAGAAAGGAGAACTTCCCCAATCTGGCAAAGGAAATAGACTTCCAGGAAGTCCAGGAAGCTCAGAGAGTCCCCAAGAAGGTGGACCCAAGGAGGAACACACCAAGGCACACCATAATTACATTTGCCAAGATTAAAATGAAGGAGAAAATTCTAGAAGCAGCAAGGGATAAGGGGACAGTCAACTACAAAGGAGTTCCCATCAGACTGTCAGCTGATTTCTCAAAAGAGACCTTACAGGCAAGAAGGGGCTGAAAAGAAGTATTACAAGTCATGAAAGGCAAGAACCTACGTCTGAGGTTGCTCTATCCAGCAAAGCTTTCATTTAGAATGGAAGGGCAGATAAAGTGCTTCTCAGATAAGGTCAAGTTAAAGGAGTTCATCATCATCAAGCCCTTATTATATGAAGTGTTAAAGGGACTTATCTAAGAAAAAAAAGATAAAAAATATGAACAGTAAAAAGACAGCAAACTCACAGTTATTAACAACCACACCTAAAACAAAAGCAAAAGCAAACTAAGCAAATGACTAGAACAGGAACAGAACCACAGAAATGGAGAGCACATGGAGGGTTAGCAATAGGGGAATGGGAGGAGGAAAGAGGGGGAAAAGGTACAGAGAATAAGTGGCATAGACTGTAGAGAGAAAATAGACAGGGGGAGGGCAAGAATAGCATGGGAAAAGTAGAAGCTAAAGAACTTATGACACATGGACATGAACTTAAGGGGGGAATGTGGGTGGGAGGAGGTGTGCATGGTGGATGGGGGAAATGGGACAACTGTAATAACATAATCAATAAAATATATTAAAAAAAGAAAAAAATTAAAAACTTTTGCCTTGAAAGGACAACATTAAAAAAAGGAAAGACAACCAATAGAATGCTACAAAATATTTGTGAATCATATATTTAATATGGGACTTATATCTAAAATATATAAGGAATCCTTATAACTCAATAATAAAAAGACAAATAATGCAATTAAAAATAGGCAAAGAACATATACAAATGGCCAATAAAAAATGAAAAGATGCTCAACATCATTAGCCATCAGAGAAATGCAAATCAAAATCATAACAAACTACCACTTCACACCCACTAGGATGGAAAGAATCAAAATGTCAGATAAGTACAGGTTTTGAAAAGGATATGAAAAAGTTAGAACCCTTGTACATTGCTGATGGGAATGTAAAATGATGTAGCATCCACTTTAGAAAACATTCTAGCAGTTCCTCAAAAGCTTTAACATAGAATTGCCATGTGACCTGGCCATTCCACTCTAGGTATATACCCCCCCAAAAAAGATATGTTCACACAAAAACTTATACATTAATGTTCATAATAGCATTAAGTATTGTTAATAGTAAAACTGTGGGAACAACCCAAATGTCCACCAACTGATGAATGTGTAAATAAAATATGGTATATCCATACAATAGAATATTACCCAGTGATAAAAAGAATGAAGTGCTGACACATACTATAAGATAGATGAATGTTAGAAATGTGATGCTAAGTGAAAGATGCTAGTCACAAATGAGAGCAAATTCATGATTTCATTTATATGAAATACACAAAAGCAGCAAATCTATAGACCTAGGAAGTGATTTCCTAGGGCTGGGGGAAGGAGTGGTGGCATGGACAAAGGAGGGGTGATCAAAGAGTATGGGGTTTCTCTCTGGGGGTGGTAAGAATGTTCTAGTGTTGTGATAATAATTGTATAACTCTATGTGTACACTGAAAACCACTGCATTATATAACTTAAATAAGTGAATTATATAGTATGTGTCTTTCAACAAAGCTGTTCCAAAAGACAAAGAGATTTAAAACAGCAAAACACGGTTCAAACTGCATACAGTATGAGGTATGGTATTTTTCCCTTTTTTATAAAAAAATACAATGATGTAATTAAAAAGTACTAATCCATTACCCTTTTGTAATGTTTATTTAAGTTAATTTTGTTACTGATATGATAATATATGAAGTTCAATACTGTTTTTCCTTGGCTGTGTTTTTTTTCTAGCCATTATTATCATTCTTTTCATTGTATAATTATTACTAAAAATAATTTTTAGCCAAAAATAATTTTGGCTAAAAGTTATTTATCCTAGGTAATAAATATGCTAGAAATGCTGTTGCTTTGTATTATTATTCAGATTTTCCTCAAATTCAGCATCTCAGAGAAGCATTTCCTAACCACCCCACTTAGAACAGATACCACTCCATGTCCCCAAATGACACCACTTTCTATCCTCTTAGTTGATTTACTTTCTTCACTACTTTTATGAATATCTAATATTAATATTATTTATTTGGTTATTCTTGTCTCCTTCACTGGAATGTTAGTTCATTAAAGGGCTGTCTGCCTTGCTCACCCTGGTATCCTCAATGCATAGCATACATTCAATCAAGTTTTATCTTTGTGCAGAATTTCTTTTCTTTTCTTTTTTTTACATTAAGATGAAAACATTGACTCTCACCCTTCTCAATAGGGTGTGTGGACATCATATTCTGCCAGATACTTCAAAGACACCTGGATAATCAAAATCCCTTTGTCCGGCAGTTAAAAATAAAAAATACGTATGGAATTTTATAACTATGCATTCATTATCTTGAATGAGGTTTATGAGCCATAATCCACTCAACTCTGCAATGTCTCTTTCTTAAAGTTACAAAAACAAAACATAATTTTTAAAGGTTAATCAGCTTAGATTATCCCAGAATTCATTACTCCAGTCTAGTGATAAAAACCAGCCTCCTCTATTGAACCTAAATTTCTGGACTTTGTTAAACAGGCTTCAAAACACTTACTTTTGAAAACTTGACAAATTTTTATAGAAACTACTTCTTGGAGTCTAGATTTTCTTTTTACTATTGTTGCTTATCTCCTTTTCAAAATAATAGTTGTATTTTTAAAACAAAGCAGAACTCTATTATAATAGGGTTCTATATTACAACTGTTTGAGTAGGCCATAGGTCAAATCCTGTCCTTCCTAAAATGTGACAACCATTTATCATACAAACCTGATCACACCATTAGCTTACAACCCTTTAATTAGTCATGATCTGGAATATGAAAGTTAAGAAAAAAGGGCATTACTATGCGTATAGTTATGTTAATATAATATTCCTTCCAGAAAAGAAATATTTCTCCTGTTCTTTGGAATCCTACTCCAAAATGTCTCTTGAATAATAAATTTGGTGGATTTAGACATTTACGTAGAGAACCTCAGCTACTTAACCAAACTAACGGCTGCATTACAGAATGGGTCTGAAGTCAGAATGTCTATGTGCAAATCCCCAATCTACCATTTACTGTGTCATGTTGGCCAACTTTTTTATCCTTTCTATGCCTTACTTTTATGGTCTTGAGATGAAGTTAATAATAGTACTCATATTAAAGGGTTGTGATGATTAAATAAATTAATTCATGAGGGTATTTAAGACACTGCTCGTTATATAGGGCACTATCAATAAGGGCTAGGCATTGTTTTTAGGTTGAAAGGAAAACGACACTTAAAATTAAAGTCTTAGTTACCACTAATGTATCAATTAAAAATAAAAAGATACAATTTCATACATTTTAATATAAAATTAGTAGGAAGACTTGATTTTAGCTTCAGGCTTTCCATGTATAATTATATTTTGTTTGTGCAGCTAAAGTAAAGACGTTCTGAAATGAAAATTTATGCAGTAACCTACAAGATGCAAGATTATTTTCTTATACTGTTGCAGCCTAGTAGGAAAAAAAGGATCCATGGCCCTCCTGCTAAGTTTAGACTAGACGCTTTCTTAAACAGTCACATATTTCTTCATTAAACTGTTTTTTAACGGCCCTTTTGATGACTGCCAGTTTCCTCCACAATAAAAGAAGTTTTGACCTGTGAATTCATTTTTTTAATCTAGTAATAACTTTGAATACATTAGCTGAGCATCATGGACCAAATAAGGAGCCAATTAGTTATGTTTCCCATCATCTGAATGAAATAAAAATGAGTCAACTTCATCACTAAACTTAAAAGTTTGTCTTCATTGGCAAAGCAGTCTAAATATTGTTCTGCTAATTCAAGTTCCTTTTAGAAAGTAAGAAAAGTTGAATTATCTGTGACCTGAGAACAACTAAGTTTCATTTTCCCTTTCCCTCTGTGAAGGCTAGTCAAGTGACTTAATACCATTCTACAGAAGCACTCCCCATAAAATTAAGAACTCGTAACTTAAAGCACTACCTATCAGTTAGGACTCAGCACAGTATTCATTTTCACAAATAGAGGCTATCTATTTTCCCTTCCTCATTCATTCTTTCTTTTCCTTTCTTACTCACCTAGATATTGGGATGACATAATAAATGCATCTACTCATCAAGCTACCATCTTTGTTAAATAGACCTCACAGATAATCAAGTCATCAGCTAGTTACAACAAGTCAGAAATGAGACAACCATGAGTGAGTCTGTAATCTCAGTGCAAACACTCGCGAGCCATGTTTGCTTTTTGTGAAAGTACTTCCTTTCTCCCCAAGCCCTTAGTTTTTGTAGATAGCAGCTAAAAATATTTTTAAAATACACACACATCAAACACAACATCACTACCTTATGCCTTTCCAACTAGCCTGTGAGAGTTACACAAGCCCAGCTAGAAGTATATTTTGTCTCATCAACACATTTTGGGAAAGATCCTCATTTTCAGGTTCACTTTCTTTGGGGTTTCAAAAAAGAAAGTGAAACATCAGTTTTAACATTAAATGTGTCCCCACAGATTTGGGAATTTTCATATTATTAAATTAAAAACACAATTGGGACTCATTGATAATACACAATTGAATGCTTGAGTATATGTATGCACTTTTTCTCTTGAAAATATCTTTAGATTCAGATGGCCTTTCACAGTTCTAATTATTTCCTAATTATTTGCTTACATTGTTGCTAAAATATCATAACACCTTCATACTCTAACATAAAAATATTTCGGCAGCTGTTGTTTTGTAGAAAAATTTGTGGAGTAATGCAGCTAATATAAAGATAATTAATAAATCATTTTATGTTTAAAATGAATTAACTAACTGTGCAGCTAACTAAAGAGAATACAAAAATCTTACTTTTAATACTCATGGGTTCGTATTGTGAACATACATTCTGTTGCATACTTTTCTGTCAGGCAAAGTCTTCGAGGTGAGAATGGGCCCCTGCCAAGTCTCTGAAAATCGATTGTTCAAAAATCGTAATTATAAGAAAGTAAACAAAGAGCGGGTTGAAGTAGTGCAGAGTTCTAATGAGTTAATATAACAAAACTCAAGCAAAGTCAACTCTCTTCAAAGCTAGCAGGCTCGGCTCTGACAGTCATCCATCAAACTGAAGGTCTCCTTAATAAATGCCAATTACAGGGCATATATGCACGAACGTGGCTAGCATAAGCCACAGGATCATTTCCTTCTGAGAAAACTAGTGACCAAGTAAACACGCAGACAGAGCAAGCGACCAGCCCACCCGACAGTAAGGCTTGCTTCCGATCAGAATACTAACCATTATTATTTCTCTCCCTCTTTTTTCAACTTAGGAAAAGTTCAGAACCACACAGAATTTTGTTTGGGGTTATACAAATTCCTTCAAAATTTGTATAGAAGTCTAACATAACTTTTTAAAAGCCATGACATGCCCATAATGTATACAGAGTCTCTGACTTCCGCCGTAAGCGAGGCTTTTTCCTAACTTAATCATACTCAAATTTCACCCCTTTTAAAGATCCTGATTCAAAAATGTTCACTCATTCTCCACAGTCCACAAATTTATACCATCTCTTCCTGTGGTATTTTATGTGCATAAATTAAAAAAGAATGGCCTCCAATGAGGATTAAAAGGTTGAAAAATATCATAGACTTTCTAAATTTAGTTTCACTTTTTTATTTTAATTCTCAAAATATGTGTTAGCAAAACATATATAACGTATATATTTTCCTTCGCTCTTATAAAATAATCCATTCATGTTAACCTTATTACCTAGAGGAAATGCTGGCTCAACTCAGGAAGTTACATCTAGGTTTCTCATCGTATCACTATGTAATCCAGCATATATGAGAAATAAACATACGACAACTCTTGAGAAATAACTAAAATATGCCTAGCAGCATGTTAGCTGTTATCATGCAATTCAGTAAGAACTCACACCATTATACAATTCCCAACTTTCAAAAATGTTTCTCTGCCACCATTTTTATTATCTACCTGGCCAGGTGCTAAGCCCATCCTCAAACAGGTTTCCTAGTGGTACCTGATGACATTGGGGGAGGGGAGGAAACTTTCTTAGAAAACATGCCACAGATCTTGTCCAGAAGCCAAGGGCTAAAATTTTATAACACAGCATTACTTTTTAATGCAGATAGATGGGTTTTCAGAAAGAAAGGCTCTATTCTCTTATAATGACAGAGATAATTAATAGAGTAAATGAAAACATTCATGTTTGATATTTTTATGCAAATGGATTAGAATAGTCTGCTTTAGCCCCAAGTCGATGTCTTATCTAATTGCCCTATAAAGTGACATCTTCCATCACACATGTGGACCCGTGCTAAATTCATTTATTTCCATCTTGCCTGATATTATGATGAATGGTCTGAGCTCCATTCAATTATTTAAAATGTGCAAAGAAACAGAAACAATGAAACTGGCAAAGCCCTCTACATTCTTAGGAACAATTTAGGCTAATTAGCATCAACTTCTCCCCCATTCATCATACCCCTTTAGAAATATAAACAAACTGTCAGCTCTAACCTAACAAACAGATCACTGAGCTACTTAACACAAATTATTCTTACATGAAAAGCTCCTTCTCAGGCAATATTCTCCTTTAGGGCATCTGGGAAGCTGAGCTATTAAAATTGAAGACATATGTTCCAGTCAAACTCAACTCCCGGATTGTAATGATCGCTGTTGTGACAGTTTTCAGTCAGCATACTTGCTGCTGGCAACACAGTCCCAACCCTGACCGAAACAAAAGTCAAATGGAATGATGCAAACCGAGCCCCAGATACGCAGACACCTCCTCACACTGCCCATCCCAATTTAGTTAACGGGGCTCACTCTTACCATCTCCTGCTGCAGCTCGGAGTTTTATTGTTTCATTTAGGGTATTAGGGAAAGGAAGGTATCGAATGTGGTCTGTGACAAGACTGTGAATTTCATCACGTGTTATTTTTAATCACGTCTTATGAGGCTGATGCTACTTAGCTCTCAATATTCAGTTAAAGCCTCTATGTCCCAGCCTATGACTTCAGAGAAGCTAGAGAGGATATAGTTGGAAGGGTCCGGAAGGATATGAAAGGTAGCTTGGGGATAGATTGGGTATGACCCTCAAATGGACTAGGTATAAATTCTGAACTCCTTCCTTTGAACTAACATAAATAAAAATGAATTGTTATACCTTTACATATCAGAACTCTGTAGTTAAATTCCTTCATGGATATTGGACCCAGATAATACCTCTTCATTTGTTTAAGTGCAGCCACATAGGCACCAATTCTCATTATTTGCCTGAGCTATGCTCTATAAAGTCACCGTGAGCACCCCACTAGTAAGTCCTGGATCCATGGCTCCTAGGGGAAATGCAAGGTTAAGTTCCCGCCAGCCTCTGGTTACAACCTTTTCATCAACTGATCAGTATGCAATCTTATTTTATGTGTGTTTCTGTTTAAAGACACCTTATTTGACACACATGGTTGATTTATTAACACTGACCTCACAACCAATGGCACTACAACTCATGCCTGAATAAAGCTTCTCGAACACACAAATTTTCTCATGACACATCTCAGCCTCCTTGTGTTTAGGAACACCAGACAGCACTTCAGCACGTGCCTGGTGAGCATGTGAAACAATGAAATCACTGACCCAAAAAAAGCACAAAAACGTGGAAAACATGGCACTAAATAGACCATGAAAGGGACACTTATTTACAGTACGAGAGCTAAACAGGAAGGCAGAGCATCATCTCATTCAACTTCAGCTGGAAACATGCACCTCAGATGACTGAAATTTTTCACCATTCGGCACGTGTCTGTGAATGACTGTGAAAGCAACATGAGTAATGATTTTGAGGTTACAAATACATTTTGGCAAGTAGGCAAATTCACAAGTACTGTATCTTCAAATAATGAGAATCAAATGCATATATGTGCAAACAAATATATTCCCCTCAGATTTCCCTCTGAGTTATTTTTCTCAGTCAGCTAGGGTCATAGTCTGAAAATCAAGCAAAGCCTTCGTAAGCTAACTGATAAGTAGGTGGTCATGGACTTTCTGGCAACATGGTAAGCCACAAAACCCTGCTAATATGTTCCTACTCTTTAGCATCCTAGGAATATGAACATTGATGACATCTATAACTACTGCAGTAACAGTGTCAATCCATACACAACCCACCATACACAGGACTGTGTCTCTGACTTACTGCATCATTTGAATTACCATTTGTTATAGTGGGTAGTTGCGATTGCTAGCCTCCATCTCCCTCTCCCCCTAACTACCCAGGTCTCAGAGTTCCCATCCACACTGTTTAAGCAGGGCTGTCTCTAGAAGTGGGCTGTTGGCCTTTAAGCCAACTAGTGCATGCCATCTCCTTAGCTACAGTGATTTGTTTAGGGATGAGCACATGACTCAATCTGCGCTAATGACACAAAAAGAGGTTTTTTGCTGAGCACTTCTTGGAAAAATGGTTCTTTCTTCCCTGTGAGTCACGGTGTGAACCAGCCTCAGGAGGAAGCGGGCACTACAAAGAGCAGAACAGAGAAACATAAAGAAACTGGGTCCTTAGTGCCAGTATTAAGCCAGTGGAAAATGTCTCACATTTATCACACCCTATTTTTTAATTATGCAGTTCAATAACTAACAAATACCCTTCATTGTTTAAGGCAACGTGGGCGAGGTTCTGCTTTTCTGGTACCCGACAATTCTGATATAATTATATACTAGTTTTTACGCACCTGTTCTAAAACACATACATGTACACACACAGAAACATTAATTACCTAGATTATCTTTTGCTCATCTTTTTATATACTCTTTATTTCCTGGAATCATGATTGATAACATCAGACATTGATAAATATATTTAATTTAATTAGCAGAACAGAGGATACGGTCCATGGATGTAATGCAACAGCATTACCCATAGAATGGTTAACCAAGATGGCTGCTGTCCACATTGCTACTCCCTCGAGAACAAAGTTCTCAATACAATTACCTCAAATACAAAGTGGTTCATTTTATATTATACACATTTGTACTACAGAAAAGTAAGATCTTAACATAACCAATCATTTTTAGTTTCATTTTTAGTTTATCAAGTAAAATGACAAAGGTAACGCATCTCCTGCTCACCCCTCAAAGTAGGATAACTTTAAAATACTTGTACTTCAGTATCCTTAACTCCAGTTTCTTAGGATTGGGATAAAATGAATAGGGCTGACTGTTACCCAAGCATCGTTTATAAATGTAAAGCAATATCCCAACTTCTAAAAATTTCTGCCCAGCCTTTTCTTTTTCTATGGGTGGTTTAAATTGTCATAGTTATTTGTGGATGCAAAACTGTGTGTATAATAAATTGCAACTGCAACTGACTAACCTCAGAAGGACTGATAAGTGACTAATTGCTCCCACAGGTGGCCAACTGCTTTGGCAATTAGCCCATTGTAGGCAAAATTCATAGTGTATAAGAAAGGGGCTTTCTTTTCAAAATAGCCACACCTCCTTTTTGGAGGATAAATGGAGGGGAGAGGACTTCTAGGAAAAAGGAGGGAGGGGATGAAGAGAAAAGAGGTAAATGGAAAAAATAATGGTTTCTTCAACAAACAAACCATTTAATCTGATTTTTCCCCCGAGGTGGCAGAATGCCACACAACCACCCCCCACCAAATAAACATCAGCAATAACCTTAAAGCAAGATCAGGCCATCTAGCTAAATAGTTTAAATAATTATAAGGTCATTTGCAATAAATGAATTTTTTAGTTTTATATATGTTTCAGAAATATTTGAGTGATACCTTACTAATTTTGGAGACTATTTTAACACATTCTTCATATCATATAGAAAATAGCATAAAAGAGTCCTGTCTAAATGTACCTTTTTTAGTTATTTATGTATAATTATACTATTTCACTAGCTTCTTACTAAAATGTCTCTAAGCTCTAAATAACATTCCCTATATCATAGCAATGTGGTCAAGTTTAGAATTTAAATTTTAAAGATTTGTTTTCATAATAGACTTCAAACCAGATGTTAAAATGTCTATACTACCCAAAATGATCTACCCAAAATGATACAGATTCAATGCAATTTCTATCGAAATTCCAATGGCTTTTTTTTTTTTAATTTAGAAAAATCAGTCCTAAAATTCATATGGGATCACAAAAGACCCTCAGTGTCCAAAGCAATCTTGAGCAAGAAGAACAAAGCTGGAGGCACCACACTGCCTGATTTCAAACTATACTACAAAGCTATAGTGATCATAACAGTATGGCACTGGCATAAAAACAAATACATAACAGCAACAGAACAGAGTGAAGAGCTTAGAAATAAATCTACACATTTATGTTCATCTAATCTTTGACGTAGGTGCCAAGAACAGTCAAAAGGGAAAAGAGAGTCTTTTCAATAAGTGGTGTTGGGACAAATGGATAACCATGGGCAGAAAAATGAGCTTGGATCATTATCTCACACCATATACAAAAATCAATTTGAAATGAATTAGAGACTTAAATATAAAACCTGAAACTAAACCTACTAAAAGAAAACAGGAAAAAAGCTTCATGGCCTTGATCTGGGCAATAATTTTTTGGATATAAACCCCAAAGCACAAGCAACAAAAGCAAGGGAGGAGGTTGCTCCAGTGGCACCAAATGTGGCTGTCACGCAGCCCCGGCATCAGCAGCAATGGTGGCGAGGTCGGGTGGGAGTGCAAAGTAAAAAAATAATAAAATTTAAAGAAATAAAATAAATAAGTAAGATAAAATAAAGTAAAAACAGGTAAAGGACCTGAATACATATTTCTCAAAAGAAGATAACTAGTATATGAAAAGGTACTCAATATTACTAGTCATCAGGGAAATGCAAATCAAAACCACAATGAAATATCACTTCACATCTTATGTGAAACCACTTAAGTATTCATCAACAGATACATAGATAAAGAAAATGTGGTGTACATGTAAATGCAATGGAATATTATTCAGCCTTAAAAAATGAAATCTTGTCATTTGCAACAACACAGATGAACCTGAAGAACACTATGCTAAGTGAAATAAAGCCAGATACAGAAAGATAGATACTGCATGTTCTCATCCATGTGTGGAATCTAAAGAAAAATTGAACTCAGAAACAGAGAGTTAGAATGGCGATTACCAAGGGCAGCACGGGGGGAAAATGAGGCATTGTTGGTCAAAGGCAGCAAGGCCTCAGACATGTAGAATAAACAAGATCAGGAGACCTAATGTGGTACTTATAGTCCACAACATTGGACTGTACACTTGAAATTTGCTAAGAGAGTAGATCTTAATCATTCTTACATACGCAAAAATGGTAACCATGTGAGGTGGCAGATATGTTAATTAGCTTACTATGTTAACCATATCACAGTGTATACATATATCAAAACATTACATTGTACCTCTTAAACACATACAATTTTTATTTGTCAATTATATCTCATTAAGGCTAGAAGAAGAAAAAAAGAGTTAGGCAATTTTTCTGAAGTAGCCACCCTGTGATCAGTCTCTGTTCACCAGAGGCAGGTGCCTTGGAAGATAAAACTCATAGCACTGCAACGAACAGGCCCTTTACATACCAGACTAGGAAAAGTTGGACTCTTTATTACCATGCAGCTAAGATGATACCTATTAGTTGGGAAAAGATGAAAACACTTGATAGCATCCAGTTTGGTGAGAATGGGTTATGTAAGTACTGTACTGAAAACAAAATACACTATACCAAAAACAAAAATTACAGAAAAATGGTAGTATCTATCAAAATGTCGAAACAAAATTTCTCTGAACCGTAATTTATCTTCTAGGGAATTTTGCTATAGATAAATGTACACACACACACATTTACAAACATTCATGCATATTCATACAATCACACACAAACATCCACACATGTATACAGGTAAACACACATGCAACTAGAATAAGAATATACCACATTGTAGGGTGCTTATCGGAACATAGTAATAGAAAAAAAAAAAAACAGAAACAAGCTAAATGTCATCAGTGGTGACTGGTTAAATAAACCATGGTGTATAAATGCAACAAAGTAAAATACTAGTATCCAGCTTTTTGAAAAACAAAATAACTTTACATATTGAAATATAAAATAGATGTCCAAGATAAAATATAAGCTCCATGACAGCTGGAATTTTGCCCGTTTTGATCACTGCTATATCATCTGGGTCCATAAGAGTGTATGGCACATAGGTTCTCAAAGACATTGTTGAATTTAAATAACTATGATATTCACTAAAAACATGTTGCAGAAAGGGCATGAATTAAAAAGGTAGCAATGAACAACACCTTGAGTCAGTGTTCAAAATTGGCATCACAGATGAGGCACATATGAACGAGTGTGCCTCTAGGTGTGATTTCCTAAAAGAACATGTCATTTATGTAGTACTTCACCCAGGAATGCATAAAGACACATCAGATAAACCCCAAACAAGAAAGTCAATTAAATTCTTCAAAAACGCCAATGTTATAAAAAAATAAAGCACTGCTTAAAAACTGTTCCATATTAACAGGAACTAATAAGATGTAACAACAAAGTACAAAATGTGATCATACACTAGACCTGGTACTGAAGGGGGAAAATACCATAAAGTACATTGTTGGACCAAGCTTATAAAAGTTTTGTATCAACTGCGAAGTTATTAAAGTTATATTGAAGTTGATAATTGTATGGTGCTTATGAATATCCTTATTTATAGGAACAACTGAAATATTTAGGGATGACTATAGATTAAAAGAAATATTTAGGGACTGTTATAGATTAAATGATTATGTCTCTACCAAAATCATACGTTAAATCCTAATGCCCAATGTAAAGGTATTTGAAGGTGGACCTGTGGGAGATGATTAGGTTATCAACGTGGAGCTCTCATGAATGGCATTATATGAAAAGACCCCAGAGAGCATCCTCCCCCTTCCACCACTTGAAAACACGAGAAGAAAGAGGACCATTTATGGACCAGGAAGCAGATCCTCATCAGGCACTGGATCTGTGTGTACTTTGACCTTGGATTTCCCAGCCTCCAGAACTGTGAGAAATCAATTTCTGTTGTTTATAAGCCACCCAATCTATGGTATTTTGCTATAGCAGCCCAGAGAGTCTAAGACAGAAATAAAAGGCCACATTGTTTGCAGTTACTTTCAATCAGTTAAGGAAAAAATATCAATTGATGGACAGATGGATAGATGGATGGATGGAAGGACACAGAAAACAAATGATAAAGCAAATGAGGCAAAATATCAACAGCAATGGATTTGGGTAAAAGGTTTTTTCTGTAATTCTTGCAACTTTTTTCTAAGTTTGAGGTTTTTTCCAAATAAAAACTTTTTAACTTTTTTGTAGTTCAATTACAGTTGTCCCCATTTTCCCCTAATTACTCGCCCCTGCCCTACCCACCTGCACCTCTCACATTTAATCCTCCCCACCCCCCCCACCCTGTTGTCTTTGTCCATGGGTCCTTAATACATGTTCTTTGATGACCCTCCCCCTTCTTTGCCCCATATGATCTCACCTATAAGTGGAACCTAATCAACAAAACAAACAGGCAAGCAAAATAGAACCAGAGACTTGGAAATAAAGAACAAAGTGACAGTAACCAGAGAGGTGGGGGAGGGGCATAACAGGACAAATAAAAAAATTATTTAAGTACACATACACTTGCAATTTCCGAAAGTAAATACTAAAAGAAAAAAAATGTTCACAGTATTTACCTCCAAGGAATGGGAATACAGAGCTTTTGGGGGTAGGGGTGGGGAATAGGATTGTTGAAAGGGAGGGGGACTCAGCTTTCATTTAATATCCTTTTCTACTGTCATAATTTTGCAATGAACTATCTTTGTAATAAGATAATTAATTTGAAAGCACTAGTGTGGAATCAGAAAGTATTTGGCCTTTGGAGTCAGAAAGACATTGACAGAAACCCTGTGAGTACCCAGTTTGCTCAGGATAAGGCCTTGACCAAGACAAGCAATTTCCTTGAGTGTGAAATTCCTTCGATGACCCAAGTTTCTGTTCCCAGCTCTGTCACAAACTCCATGGGGAATGTTAGGCAGGTCTTTTCACCTCCTTGAGCCTCAATTCTATTGTCTATAAAATGAGAGGTTACAACCATGATTTCTTTTCAAGTCTATTTTGGCTGCAAAACAAGTTTGGTTTTTCAATCTATTATTTATTTTACAAGAAAGAGTTCTTTTGAATTTTATCATTCACATGAAGAAAAGATAATCTACCATTTTCTGGGTCAATGACTGTTACCTAATCTCCTAACATAACTTTAACTGGTTCTTATTTCTTTTCTTTTTTATTGTATTTACATTAGAAGATGGATGTTATCCAAACCTATTGTAGTAATCATTTCACAATATATGTAAATCAAACCATCATGCTGTGAGTGACTGTGTGTAAACTTATAGTGACATGTATCAATTATTTCTCAATATGACTGGGGGAAGAAAACAACTTAAATGTTTTTTAATTAAATGTTTCTTAAACTTTTGGAGCTGAGCCCACATTGAATTGTAATAATTTGGACTTCCCTGAGGTAGGACTAAGGGTATGATACTCTTTCCCTGCCCCTTCTCCTGCCTGCCTCCCCCAGGGAGCATCTCTCAGGTGTTTCTCTGTGAGTCTGCCTGAAAGCCTCCTGGGGAGAACATCAGAGAGTTCCTAACCCAGGAGGGCCCTGTTCTCATGTCTCTTTCCCCTTAATATTTAAGCCTGGGCATTGCTGAAAGGAAATTTAACCCATATGCTTCTGAGTAATTTACACTTAACACATCAAAATATTCCGTTGTAACAGTCATGTGTTGTCACAAGAATCCTACTGAGTTTTTTTAAGCCCTTTTACTCTTATTGCTCTCAGTTTGGCAGTCATACATGGAATTTGAACTCCAGAAGGATAGTTCTTTATTATTCCTCACTTAGTTGGTAGACCTTGCCCAGCTTTTTCCACCCCAAGGTAAGAAAGTCTTTGTTCTAAGACACCTTTTGTGTTCTTTTTGTTATACAAACAGGGTGTTAATAATTACTATTTGCTGGGCATCAACAATGACAGGCTCTGCACTAAGAACTTGTAACTATCTTCTTTAATCTTCAATGGAGACATAATTTTCCCCTTACTTTCCCAGATTCAGAACCCAAAATTCTAAGAGATTAAGTAATTTGTCTAAAATCTCACAGGGGTATCCAACTGTTTAGAGTGTCTGGGCCACACTGGAAGAAAAATAGTGGTCTTGGGCCACACATTAAATACACAAACACTAATGAAAACTGATGACAAAAAAAGGTTTTACGTAAACTTATGATTTTGTGTTGGGCTGCATTCATAGCCATCCTGGGCTGCATGCAGCCCACAGATCACAGACTGAACACCCCTGTGCCTAGTGGATAAGAACTGAGGTGAAATTAACCAAATACAGCACTGGACTCTTCCTAAATTAAATTAAATTTTAAAAAAACAGGTGATGCTTCAGTATCCATAGCTAGAAGCATTGTTAGCAGACCCTCCCACCCTTGTTTTCCTGGCAAACTTTACCCATCCCAACTCATATTTCACATCCTTTCTGAAGGTTCCCTCTTCTTTTCTGTCTTATACACCCTTATTTCCCTTCTTTGTCATAGCACAATGTAATATAATCACAGGTTCCATCTCCATTTTCATTTTAAACTATAAGCTCCGTGAGTTCAGTGTTATGTCTTACTCATCTTCATCTTCCCAGAGCCCAACCCAGAGCAGACACTTACTAGATGTCTATCAAATTGGCTATCTCCTAATTAAGACCGATTATCCATTCTAGGCATTGAAGATATGGCAACTTAAAACAACAGTTCACCTCCTCCACTCCACATCACTCAGGTTTGGAACCTACCTCTCCACTCTCCATTGACAGAGTGTGTATATTCCCTGTGGAGCACAGATCAGTAGAGCACAGCTATACATTGGGACAGTGTAAAATAGTAGCCAAGTGTTTGGATGATGGAGTCAGCTCACCTGATTTGGACAATTTACTTAACATCAGTTTCCACATGAATGAAATGAGGAAAATACCCACATGATTGGGTGGATGCAGAACACAATTTATATTGTAGACATTACATGTAGAATTAGAATAGCACCTGGACGATAGAGTTCAATGAATAATAGCTACGATTATCATTCTTTGTCTCACCCAGGCCATTCGTTCCTCTTTCACTGCTAACCAATTAGCTAGCCATTATAAACTAAGAAATTTAGTGCGATGATCTGGTGTGATTGTTTCACATACTATGAAAGGTTTTTATCGTGTATTGTGAAGTCATGAATTAATGCTATCTCAAATGCCTAGAACAAACAGGTCTAGGATGTCAAGAAATTTTACACAAAGCACAATTATTAATGGACCAGACACTCTCACTTTCTCCCTACACAGATATATCTCTTCTTTTCCACCTCTAAAATTTCTCCTTCTTAAACTCTACATTTTAATTTTTATGTTCCCTTTCTTGTTTCTTCTAAGTCTTCCTGTCTGACACTGTGTGAACACACAAATGTTGATGAGGCCAAAGCCATAAACTCACTCCCTTTGCAAGTAGATTATTCATTGTCTGATGGATGCAGAAAAATAATTTCGGGCCATTGTCTGATGGTCCAAAGCTTGGCCAATGCTACTAATGAAAGTCATTCATCACAGGAGATGCCAGTGGGTGAGGATTCCACGCTATTCTTTATGGACCTTCAGTATCTAGTGAAAGGCAATAACTAGGTAAATGGAAACTATTCACATGCAAAGCCATTCATCGCAATGTTATTTTTAATTATTAAAAATTTTAAAGTAAATGTTCAATAATAGGAGAATGGTTTAATAAACTTTATAGTTGTGCAATGGAATTTAAATAATGATTTGCAAAGATTTTTAAGTGATATTAAAAATGATAATTTTTAAAAGTAGAATAAATTGTTTTAATTATGTTAAGTTATACATTTAAATATGTTTATACAAACACCCATATATGTATAAAGAAAGCAAAATTTAAAAATGCACTAAAATGTTAATAGTGGTAATATTTGGGTAATAAAGTAAATTATGGCTGATTTTTATTTTCTTCTTTATTATTACTAGTACCCATTTTTAATTTTATTGACTGTGTTACATGACATGTGGATTCTCTCATATTCCATTTTCCTCATCTGTAAAATGAGGATAATGAGAATATCTGTTTCACAAGCATTATAATGTATCAAATGAGATAACAGACATAAAAATGATCGATACATTATTAAAGTAATGTTTAAGTATTAAATTATTAGAAAACAATGTAACTATTAGATGTATGAATTAAAGCCATTAGGACTGGAAAATTTACTTTGTTTAAAAAGTGTTAAAGAAAATGTATCACGCATGCGGTTCCTTCTTCTGAGACTTTGCTAAGTTCCCTAGGATTTCCTGCCCCTTTCCCTCCCCTAGCTGTAGCTGTGGCATTGTTATCACCGGGCAGGCTGGGGAAATATGGAAAAGGGTGGTAGTGTATGACAGGGGACAGAAAAGAAGTCAAATTAAAAATTCATAACTGGGTGCCATTTTAGCCACATAATGGGGAGTAAAGCCAAATCCTGAAATACAGGAAAATGTTAGATTTAGATTCATTCATGTGCCGAACAAAATAGATAATGAACATCTCAGTGGATTGGGCATCAAATCACCAATGACTTTAGGCAGAGGTGGCCTGACTGAAAAGGTGCAAACCAAACGGGCTAAAAGGGAATGAGGTGACTGATCCTGAATACAAGACAAGCCACAGGTGTCCCAGTGGAACCAGGGTGTGTGTCATTTTTCTTGGGGCCAAATCACCAGGATGCAAACTGCGGGACAAATGCCTTTCTTTGTGTTCCCCATCTTAGATTGTACCTTTTTACTTTACTTGTATTTATTTTTTTTACAGGCAAAAAGAATTTAATTCTTCTTTTATTTTTAAGTAATTTTTAAATTCAGATAGTGTCACCCAACAACATCAGCACAGACATGAATAATTTT
This sequence comes from Anoura caudifer, assembly GCA_004027475.1. Classification (NCBI taxonomy): domain Eukaryota; kingdom Metazoa; phylum Chordata; class Mammalia; order Chiroptera; family Phyllostomidae; genus Anoura; species Anoura caudifer. The sequence continues at coordinate 215,539 of PVKU01002104.1, forward strand.
AGGTAGGGATATTCAAATTGCAAAGTAGGCAATATTCCAAGAATTGATTCAGAAATATGCTCCAGAAGTAAAATGAATGTGCTTAGCTAAATAGCTCCTAAGGTTTTCTATTTTAAAAAAAAGTTACCAAGGTCAATATGCATGTTTTTATTTATCTAACACATATAATGCCTATTAAGTGTTAGACACTACTCTTTCAAGAATTTTACTCATTCAGTTGCTATAACTTCCCTATAAGTATTATTATTATCATCCCCATTTCAGTGAGAAAGAAACTGAAGCAGAAAGATGTTAAGATGCTTGAGATGCGTCCAAGAACTCACAGCTAATAAGTGACATTCCCAGAATTTAAACCTAGCTATTCCCTCTCCTATAACAATTATATGTATTTGCATATAATTTGCATACACAACAGAAGTGAAGTCTGAGAACCATAGAAAAATGAATCAGTTGTGGATCCTAGTAAAGTGACAACGGGTCTCAGTTTCCCTGGGACAGTCCAACTTCATCCCTAGGTCCCAATATAATTACTGGTAGTAGCTCTTGTCACTCTCAGTGGTGTCCAAGTTTGGGCAGTAAATGACAAAGTCGACCTGTTAGAAAGGCTCTATTCCACTACCATAGGAGAGCCACATATTTTTTGTTATCCATAATTCTCTGAATGTAAACTGGGAATGCTAATGTTTGTTCTCTTGCTGCTTCCCAAGATCATATTATTGTAGTATTATGCAGAAGAATATAAAGGTAAGACACTTTAAAGTGTGACAAATGTCAGACTGCTGTATAGGAACTTCCATAACTGCTGAGCTCCTATCATGTGCACTGTACAAAGGTAGATGCTTTGAATTTGTTAACAGATTCATTGCCCATGAGTACATAATGCTTTTTTTTTTATTCTTACAAAACAAACATTTGTGATAGAAATCTTCGTGTCAGGATAGAGTACAAACAAATTATTAAGTCACTCTTAACCATTATTACAGAACCAAAAACTACATCAAGAAACTTGAAAAGGAAGCTTCGCTAATTCCACTGTATAACACCCACTTTACAGTTGACTCATTATTTCCACATAAGCAAGAAAAATTACCAGAATTAAAAAATAAACTGTTTTGCTATTTAAAATGCAGTTTGAAAAATTAGTACTGCTAAGTAATTCATCATAAAGAAAAGTTATAGATTCATTTTACAAAAAAAAAGGGTATTGAGACCTTGTTGGCTGTAACAATGAGTCAAAATTTAGAAAATCACCTACATATAGGGAATTAAAAGGTATGAGCTCTATCATCATGGGTGTGTGTGTGTGTGTTTGTGTGAATCTCTTTGTATTCTCACTCTCTGATCTGCAAATTCACAATAATAGAAGGGAGAAGGTCTAAAATAAAGGTGTTATAACCTCCGTGTTCAACTTTTTGTTCCCTATCTCCATCCGTTCACTCCCCATACCCTAATTTCTGACACATTGACCATTTGATCATAGTCTACCAATGCATTTACTTCTTTTTAATTTATCATCTCACTAAATGTACTGCTTGATTAAAAATAAAAGAAATCAAAATATACTCATTGCATTTATTATTTTCTTACATTTGCCCTACTTTGCCAAACCAGAGTTTGGGTCAAAGTTTCCTCACCTATAAATGGAGGACTTTCAATCAGCTAATCCCCATGAAATTCAGTTTTGTAGATCACAATCTATCATGTGAACAAAGGACCTTAATAAATGCTTTAGACTGAGATAAGGATAAAGATTTGATGGTGTGTATCAAATCTTGTTTTGGGTGCGGGGGAATACCTTAGCAACTAACTCTGCTTCAGTTTAGCAATAAATCTCTGATCAAAATATAAAGAAAGAAACAAAGAAAGAAAAAAGAAAAGGAGGGACAAAGGGAGAAATAGAGGAAGGGAAAGAGAGAGGGAGGGAGGGAGGGAGGAAAGAAGAAACCTTTAAGTATCTAAAAATATATGTCAGATTTGGGACATTCCCTAATTTCTTGCTCCAGTGAAATTTGATCTGTTAGTTATTAGAATGTGAAATAGAAAGCCAAGATATATGAAGGCAATTTTGGCTTTTTGAAAAATCTTTTTATCTTTATCTGTCATAAAGAGTGGTTATGAAAGTAAATGATGTTGTACAGCCAGGAGACACACGTGCTAGCCTTCGCTCTCCTTCTAATTTCCTGCCCAAGAGCAAGCAAGTCATTTGGTCTTTGTAAGCCTGGGTTTTGTCATACTTCCTGAGGCATCTCTCAGAATGGGAAATAATGGTAGGGATTACATCTTCATTCCTTCACAACTTCTCACATTGCAAAAAGAGTCATATGGTTGACTGTTTTATTATTATTATTTTATTGTTGTTTAAGTACAGTTGTCTCCATTTTCACCCAACCTCTGCCCCCCACCCCACCCATTCCCACCTCCCGCCCCTGAACCTACTCCCTTTGGCTTTGCCCATGTGTCCTTTCTAATTGATAATCTGAGGTCTTTATAAAAAATAAAAGCAAATTTAATGAATAATATTTTGCCAGTTAGATTTCTAACAAAAATGTGAAAATTAGTAATACTGTATGTCTAAAACCAAAATGGCTTAAATCCATATCATGAAAGTAAATGATTACAATAATATTAAGAATACTCTAGAGTATTTTTTACAACTTCATAGTATTCCTAGAACCAAAGCTTCTGACTTTAGGTTGACCTGTGCTTTCCAAGTGACACGGAGAACATTTCCATACTTGTGAAAAAAAATGTATAATTGCTGTAAAACAACAGTTTGTGAACACTACTTCAGACTTTCTAACCACGCTCTAGGGACTCCAAAAACTCATTTCCTATGAATTTCTATTACTTATGTTTTATGGTAAGAGGTTATATTGGTTTGCAAAGACATTAATTACCCAGAAAATTAGTCCCTAGAGAAGTTGCTTCATTATTAAGTGCAAAATAAGATACTAAATAGCAAGGTGAAGGCAACTTTCACATTTACCAAAATTACCTAATAGCCTTACAGAGAACAGGTGATTATCATCAGATTCTAGAGTATTAAGCACATCCTCTTGAAATAGGGCATATATAGGCTCTTCTAAGCATGAAGGAATCTTCATCTTCATCTTTTATTTCTCAGAACCCAAAACAACATGTACAGACATAAGTTATGATAAAGATACAAGGAAGACTCGGCCTGCTTGGGTTGAAAAGCACAGAAGAGAGGGTGACGGGATCACTCCTAACCCATTTCTCTCTCTCCAGGCCCACCGCTATGCTTAACCAGCGTCAGCTCCACCCATGCAACCTCCCCAGCACCATGATTCACTTGTATAATGGACCCCAGCATATTGCGCTTATTTACTATCCATTAAATCCAGGGCAATAAAAATATTTCATTCCCAAACAACTAGTTATTAGTAATTGATAACATGCACAATGGAGAAATAGCTTGTTTGAGCCAACACTTATCAACATGTTACTTGGTTTTCAAGAAATTACTGGAAGAGCTTGGTTTCCTGTTTTGTGCCAAGCCTCACTATATAATTCCAAAAGAGAAAACTGCTCGTTTTTTGAACAGCAGCAAGTCACTGATACAAGGATGCTTTGGAGCCAGTGCATGTACAGCGTTGCAGAAAGATATCCAGCCCAGGAAGGAGTAAGGAGATACAAATTCTGGACCTGGATCTGCCTTTGGAATCTTTGAAAAAATTACTCCTCAGTGTTTTAATCTGTAAAGTAAGGAAGGTGAGCTCAGTGGAAGGTTTCTTAACTTTTGTTAAAACAAGAACCTTTTTTTTTTTTTTCAACAAATTTACTAATGAACTCAACCTGTTAAAATGATGAGTGGACCTGCACTGGTTGAAAAGAACACAGGAAACCGGAGCTTCGCCAATTGCCTTCCTGTGTAGCCCCCCATTCAGTCTGCAAACCACTAAGCTTCAGGATCTCTAAGGTTCCTCCTGTGACGCCATGTGGATGGAAAAGAAAATAAATGAAGCAGATGTTAGATTTTAAAGTCTGATAGTGAGCTGTCTGAGGTTCTGGAAAAGAGCTTAAGATAGCGAGGGAAGGAATTGATGGACATCTCTTAGGGGTTCTAGATTCTGACTATTGGGGCTCTGTTTTAGAGAACTCCTTTTTGCAGGCTATCACTCACTTCTACACTGAAGAGCCAAAGCGGTCAAATAATAGATCAATTAGAAAGAACAATTTTATTGTAATGCATGTCATATTCTTAGCTGTACCAATTCATTTTCCTCAGAAAAAAAATCACATTTACAGTCTAGGTTGCCTCCTATACGTTTGCTTTTGTATATAATAAATCTATTTCCAGCACTCTTAGAGAAACAACCAATTATAATTTTACTTAAAAATAAACCCAAACTAAAACAAACTAAGTGTGTTATTAAGAGACAGTTTGAGACAATACTAAGCTGAATTTGCAAATAGAAAACTCCTACTATTTATTATTCAGTAAAGTTTTTTCTAATGGAAAACTGGCATGTTTTATGAACTGAAAGTTTAAAACAAACTTGGGGACAATGAGTGAGATTAAAAAATAATTTGCTGTATTGATTCATTTAACAAATATAATTTGAGCACCAAAATGAGCTGGGCAATATTCTATATGTTGGAAATATATCTATAAACAAAACAGACAAAAACCCCTGCCTTCACAAAGCTCAGGTATTCTCATTTTATTTCCTTTCTTTTCTTTTTCTTTCTTCCTCTTCTCTTTTTCTCCCTCTTCTTTCTTCCTTTTTTTCTATCTCCTTTTTCTTCCCCCCTCTCTCTCTGCCGTACCTCCATTTCCTATACTTCACCTTTTCCACAAAGAATTGGATGATAAAGGCAATATATTCTATGAAATAAAAAAGTTAGCCTAAAGTCTTCAGGCCTACAGAATAATATAGGCTCCTTTGTAGGGAACAGGGCACTGGTTAACACTAGCTATTTAGGTTAAATATTAGCATTGTCATTACTATACTATGAAATAAGGGAGAGAGTGAAAGAAATAAACAAAGAAGAGTAAGAATGAAAAGGGAAAAGAAAGGAGGAGAGGAAATAAAGAAAATCAGAACTTTGTATTAGAGAAGATCCCAATTGTCAGAAACAGCTTTGGGAAAGACCAGTAATTATCCTCCAATACTCATTCTCCTCTTCCTTCCTTTTGGTGATAGAACAAACCCACCATCATCTCTAACTTTTAGCTGGGCACATAAATGCCTATCCCCTACTATACACCCCAGAGTCCTTTGCAGCTAGTTGTGGCCATATGACCAAGTTCCAGTCAATGGGATGTGACAGGAAGTGATGTAAGCAATTTTAGGTCACATGTTTATTAAGGAAATTCCTTTCCTCACTCCCTAGGACTCTCTCACCACCATTTCAGGCTGGGACAAGGACATAGTGGTGGTGATCCAACTTTTACTATGTATATGGGGATCATATTCTAGGAAAATTAGGAAAAATTAAAATAACCTATATTCCTTGATCTTATGGAACAAAAACTCCTGTATGCCTTCTTTCTTGTTTGAGTCACTGTATTTTAGATTCTCTTTGTTATTGCAGCTTAGATTATACTCCAACTAACTCAAGTTCCTCCTACCTTATTAATGATTTAAAAATGGAAACAAAAATATAGGGATAGATGAAAAGAGACAGCACCTAGTAAGTGCCTCTGCCTCGGTGCTATATGGGCTAAAGTCCCCAGGGAGCTTTAACTCTAGCTCAGTTCTCAGAGCATCAGGTCACACTAAGAAAGTTTCATAAAGTGATTCTGAGGGCTTCCACACACAGCTCAGACAGGTCATATTTCAACAGGCCAAAAGAAATTTCAGCAGGAGGCTGAAATCATTCATAGTACTCATATGTTAGCTATGGCTGTCCGCTAGTTCCTACTACATGGAGCTTAAAAACACACCTACTTTTCCTTCCACACAAACGTCTCTACCTTGCCATTTTGTTTAGTGGGATGGATTTGGAATAGAATTAATTATTTCTGGTCTCTTCAATCCCTCATGACAATAAAATAGTAATGGAGTAGATTACACAGATTGTGTACATAAACTGGGCAAATACACACACAGAATATAGTATACTTGTATACATAACAGAAACCAAGTATATCTTACCACTGAGATTGCCTCTTCCCTTAGAGTCCTTTCTTTACTTATTTGGAGAATACCATATATAATTATTAAATCATATGCTTTGGACCAATAATACTAAACTTTTCTCTTATATTCATTATATTTTGTACAGGTTTGTATATTTGCTGCCAAGATATTAAAAGCAATTTATGTATCCAACATGAAAAAGATTTTTATATATTTTAATAATCCAGGTAATTAAGCATCAAAAGTGGTAAAGAAAAGAAAGGTTGAACATGGTGATGTAATAAAAATGTTTAGCATGTTTCGACATTCCATTTTTCTTCAGATTTTTAATTGTTTGCTTTTATTCCTACGTACCATAGTAAAGCATAGAGTTACAATCAATGTGTGATGACAAATGGTCTCAGGGTTGGGTTTGCATTCTTCTAAATATATTGGCATTTGTAAGCTGGAAAAGATAGACATAATCAACCACCCTCAGACAAAAGTAGGACGACTACTCTGGCAAAACGTTCAAACCACATTAAGCCCTAATTTGAAATGATGTTTGAAAGAAAGCAAAGCAACTAGGGCCAATTTATTTGTACAGCAACTAAAAACTGAACTTACTAGACATATTTAAGAGATGGAAACAATTAACTGCATTTGTTTTCTAAATAGACCAAGTATATTAAAAACTTTGAAGGTAAAAAAAAATCCAATTTTAATAGACACTGTTATTTGTTGCTATGCATACTGAAATTATTTTTCTAATGGCTCTCTGAGGTTGTTCTAATAAAACATGCTATGTTTAAGAGTGAGTAAGCAATCTGTTTAATTTCACATTATCAATATATCATAGAGTTTCATTCTAATTAGCATATGGAAGGAAGGAGCTGTGCGAAAATGTGGGATTAACAAATGGAATGTCATTTAATTGGAGGGGTTGTTGTTTGTTTTCATTTTTGTTTTTCAGAAAAGGCAAATTTTGATGCTTTCTCCTTTGTGTTGAAATCAAGTTTCTATGGTATTCTGGTAAAATTATGTGAGTGCTTTTGGGTATATATCTAGATACCATAGGCACTTCAGCTAAAGATAACAATCATTCTGGCTCTAAAAGGATTAAAATAATGATGTCTTATCCAGAATAATATCCTGCCTCAAATGCGGGATGGCCAGATACCAGTATATTATCAAGTCTTTGGCTAATGTGTACACCCTGACCACTCAATCAAGAGGAGTTTCTTTAAGACGAAATGTCCTAGACTCTTTGGCATCTTCTCCCTAGGGCCATATTCTGACAGGCCTGGCTAAGAGAGGTGGCTCTTTACACACTATAATGAAGTACAGGTCTGGGGGGCCGCACTGCCAAGGCCTTAGTGAAGCTGGCCAAGGATCAATGCTACAAAGTATTGAAAACAGGACAGGGCCCTTCTCAGTTCTCCTCCTCTGCATCATTAGTTTGTAGAAGAGTCTGATGAACAAACAAATGAATAAACATCAAGAGGAATTCTTTTCCCATAAGGATCACACATCACTAGCAAGAGTATCTAAGGCCTTCCCTTACATGGAAGACACATTAAGGACCGGTAGGAAAGGGAGAAAATTCACTGATTTCTTTAGTCTCGTAATTGCATAAATCCAAGGTACTCAAAGGCTCTTCTTCTCAGCGCTTATTTATTTCATTTAGAAACACTAACAATTCAAGTACACATCATTCCCCTAACATTAGTTGTTCCTCCTAGAAATCCACCTAGGGTTAGGAGACTATATTTGACTATAATATTGTGCCTATTTCAAGCTGCTGACAAAAAGATTTAAGGAAATTCTGGTAACTATATTCAGCCTCAAGATATTTAAGAGGTTAAAATACTGGTAAGACAACTAAAGCATGACTAAAACATCAAGTCTAATAAAGTGCTTCATTGTATACCACTATAAGATTTCACATCTAGCAAGTCTAACGCATGTTCTAATTGGGCTAAAAACCAATGAACGTTTCAGATACTATCATTGTAATTATTCAGCATTTCAACTAAAATATTTAAAGATTTCAAATGTTTCCTCTACTTAAAAAGTACATTCAGAATTAAAATATATAAAGCACCCTGACCAGGTGGCTCAGTTGGTTAGAGTATCATCCCCTACACCAAATGGTTGCAGGTTCAATTCCTGGTCAGGGTACACACCTAGGTTGTGGTTCAAGCCCTGGCTGGGGTGCTTTTGGGAGGCAACCTATCAATATTTCTCTTACATTAATGTCACTCTCTCACTCTCCTTTACTTTCTCTCTAAAATCAATACACATATGCTCAGATGAGTATTTTTAAAAGGAATTAAAATATAAAAATACATGTAATAAAAACACATTTAGATTATTTATGTAAAATAGAATTTGTCCAGAAGAACAATTCTATAACATAAAGGATAAGAAAGTTGAAAAAGATTTTTAAAAGGTAAGCTCTTTAAAAACAAGTTGAAATTATTGAGCAAGCATAGTCTTAAAACTTACATCATCCAGCAAATATCAGGTGAGCATATGTTTATGTAAGACACTATGTTTCAAGTGTCACAGTACATAGCATATAACCTCTTCTACTCACCTCACAGAATGAGCTTGGCACTAAATATATAGATCTGTGTGCTAGCCAGAATAGCTTATCTTTAAGTAGTCTAATTCTTTTTAAGATTTTGCTTCTTTCTTTTCAGAAAGAAGAAGGCGGGGGGGGGGGTGGGAAGAAAGGGAGAGAAACATCAATGTGGGGTTGCCTCTCGCATGCCCCCTACTGGAGAGCTGGCCTGCAACCCAGGCATGTGCCTTGATTGGGAATCAAGCAAGTGACCCTTTGGTTCACAGGCCAGTGATCAATCCACTGAGCCACCCCAACCAGGGCTAAGTAGCCTATTCTTAATTAGAGCTTTAAGAGTAGTAGGAACAACCTTACCATGACTATAGGTTTATTGTGTGCTCATCTTACAACACACAAGGCACACTGGTACTAAAGGCCTATGTTACAATCTCTAACTTCAGTATTACATTTTTTAAGTCCTTAGACATGCTATTGGAAGCCCTTACTAGACAGACCTTTCCAAACTAACCAGAACATATCCTTTTAATAAAAAATAATAGCTATGTTCTCGTTTTCAAAGTTTGCGATTAAAACCTACAGTGAAAGAATCCAGCTGAGAAGAAATTTCCTTTTGGTTAAAAAAAAAATAATGTCATTAAATTTATCGGAACAATATGAAATGAAGATGTTGTTGTTGGGTCCTTCACTTACAATGGAAAACAAATAGGCGTGCTGGCTTAGTTAAATCCATAAATTATTTGTCACATAACATTTCAACAACAATTTTAAACATAAAAATTAAGTTACAAAAGAAAATCTCACGCTCAATGATAATCAAGCTAAACAATTACACATCTTTTGCATGTGATTTAATTGCCCAGATTTCAAAGAAAACCACAGAATCGCACATCTTTCTTTTACATATTTTAAGCAAGGACAGTGTTTCAAAACATCACTTGTAGTACTGGGTGCCATTCCCACTGCCGCTTCAGATCTTTTGACAGAGCAGCTTAGTTTGCTAATCTTGGCTTATACTTTTAAAAACAACTTACTACAGCTGTACGTGATGGCATTCTATCTTTCTCATAGTTTGTAACCTTAAAAATGCACTGTTAAATTGCTTTTGATATTGACAAAGGGCACTGTTACTTATTTTATTTTTCAACATGGAGCTAAAACGTTCATGAATCACCCTTTTGAAACTTGGAATGCAGGCAAAACAGTGGATGTGAATGGAGACTAAGTAAATAATTCCTCTCATCATCTAAACTTTTTTTCAGGATATCAGCCCTGGAAAAAGTCTTTCTCTTAGCAGTAGCCTATTGCCCTAAAAAAGAAATGGTGAAAAATTTATTCCCAGAGAGCAGTTTATTTACCATAAGATGCGGCTCAGTGAAGTGTTTTGCATTTTGGAAATGTAAAGTTAATTCTTCCTGTCAAAGCCTTAGGAAAACAGGCATATTGTAAACATACTTTTGCATTTTAGAGTTGGGCCTCATTTTATTCTAGAAAGAGGTTGTTTCGATGCATCCTGTAAATCAGCTTCTTAGATGTGCAGAAATGAGAATAATTTAATAGTATCTTTGTATGACAGATCGAATATAACATATATTAGAGCACTCTTTCATTCTCCATATGGAATTACAAAGGGGAATGATGGTGAAATCCCAAGGGATGAAATTGAATTTAGATAAAGTGATACTTCTTTACGAAGAATTTTAAGCTCCTTCAAAGTGTCAAGTCATAGCCAAGCTCAATACTGCCATCTCCTTCTTAGATGCTGAAATACAAAGAAAAAATCTCAGGATAAAAATACAGAATAACAAAGGAAAAAAGAAGTAGCTACTGGACACATACAATTCACATAATTTTTATATTTGTCAATTTGGAAGGAAGGTCCAATCTAAGATAGTATACATGCTCTATAAAATTAACAAATATTTTATCTACAAAGTGACTAATTTTTTTGTAGATTCCCGTTCCTAAAAAAAGGCAAAATATACAGCTAACTTATCAATTTTATTATTTATAACTGCCCAACTTATTTTTCTTATTTTGAAGATATTTAAGGATTGAAACAACTACTAAGGTAGTCAGTAAAGTCAGCCTTAAATTTAGGAAGAGTACTTCACTGAGCTATATGTTACGGCTCTTCATTCCCTGACTCTGATGGTTTCCTTACCTAGTATTCGATACCCAATGATCCAATATTATAATGCTTTTTTTTAAACTTAAAGCTTTAAGCTCTATTAAAATGCAAATAGAAGAGAATTTTTAATGTATTATCAACTACACATGAGGTCTGTCTGGAAAAAGTCCAACCATTGTCAATATAACAAGAATGGTTTGTGCAAAATCAATGTAACCTGGCAGCCAAGGAGAGTGGACTGGAATGTGCATGTGTGAACAATGACAACTTCACTGTACTAGTCAGTGGAGGTGGTAGACACCATCAAGTGAGCATGTGTACTGTGTGGCTGTCACATTCAAAATGACTGAGCGAGCAGAGCAACGAATCTGCATCAAATTTTGCATTAAGCTTGAACATTCAAGGGAAACTATTCAGATGATTCAGAAGGCTGCAGCTATGGGTAATGCTGATAGTCAGCTTCATCATGACAACATGCCTGCTCATGCATCACATCTCCTGCAGATTTTTTTGGCAAAACATCAAATTACCCAGGTGACTCAGCCTCCCTACAGTCTGGATTTGGCACCCTGTGACTTCTGGCTTTTCTCCAAACTAAAATCACCTTTGAAAGGGAAGAGATTTCAGGCAGTTGATGAGATCCAGGAAAATACGATGGAGCAGCTGATGGCAGTTGAGAGAACTGTGTGAGGTTCCAAGGTGCTTACTTTAAAGGGGACTGAGGCATCATTGTCCAATGTAGTTTTTGTATCTTGTATTCTCTTCAGTAAATGTCTCTATTTTTTATGTTACATGGCTGGATACCTTCTGGACAGACCTCATAGATCTCACTGAGCATTATTCTGCTTTAGGGTGACAGTAAATTCCTGGACATGCCAGCCAATGCCTCTTCTCTCAGAATAATTATTAAAAACTCCACTTTATCAATCTAGCCAAATTACATGGTTATCCTAGCATTAGGTCCTCCTTGGGGTTATATTATGATTTGGCAGAAGAGGAAACCATTGTAGTAGACAGGGGTCCACTACCAAACTTCGAGGGTGGAGAGAAGTAGCATGAGAATGCTAAGGGGAAGAGTGCTCCTTGGGGAATTATTTCGGTATTCCATTAACAGGACTTAAGGGGCAAAACCTTTGCAGTATGAAATGCAAACACAATATCAATTGACTATATTAAAAATATATTTAACTGAAATAACTGTTAAGGCACAGGATTTGTTAAAGCACTAACTTTCTGAGCACTTTACCTTTTTCAAAAAAACAAAAATGCTAACTTGGAATCCCCCATTCCCAATCTGAATAGATTATTACTCTAGCCATTTCTCAGATCCAAAGGAAAGAGGAAAGAATACATTCCAAATCAGCCTGAGGGAATCAGAGGCTGTCAGGGGCACTCTTCCACCATTTGCACTCTCATCCTGATTAGCAAAACACCTTTTCTCCCTCTGGTATATTGAGACCTACAAGAGAAGCCTTGAAGGAATGAGGAAAATTACCTTCTTGTTAGCTATTGGATGAGTTAGTCATTGACAGAGCAGCTCGGCTGACCTCTCCAATACACATTCTTAAAGGTGGGGTTCAAACTCATGAAGGGCCACTGACCAAGGCAGACAAAGAGGATGTACTACTCCCTCTCACAAAGTAGTCATAAGGACCAATGCTCCAACAAAGGAAGACGTATAAGGACATGCACTGCTCAGACTTCAGAAATAGAAAACAAGATAGAATATTTCTCTGAATTTATCAAATGAAGAACACACCTCATATAAATCACAATAATTATATTAAAATTTAACAACAAAATTAGGTATAAATTAAATTTGAACCCCAAATTATACTAATATGATAATGTTTTATACATTCTGAATTCAGTAATTTAAAACTTTGGAAAGTTTTTCTTTTTTTTTATTTTATTTTACTTGTTCAAGTACAGTTTTCTGTCTTTTACTCCCATCCCAGCCCACCACTCCAACACTCCCCACATCACCCCCATATCCACACCGCCCCTAGATTTTGTCCATGTGTCCTTTATACTTGTTGCTCTAAACCCTTCCCCTTTTCCCCTGAAATTCCCTCCCCTCTCCCCTCTGGTGACTGTCAGACTGTTCCCAATTTCAGTGTCTTTGGTTATATTTTGCTTGTTTGTTTGTTTTGTTGATTAGGTTCCTGTTAAAGGTGAGATCATATGGTATTTGTCTTTCACCACCTAGCTTATTTCACTTAGCATAGTGCTCTCCAGTTCCATCCATGCTGTCACGAAAGGTAGGAGCTCTGTCTTTCTTTCTGCTGCATAGAATTCCATTGTGTAAATGTACCATACTTTCTTGATCCATTCACTTACTGATGGGCACCTAGGTTGCTTCCAACACTTGGCTATTGTAAATTGTGCTGCTATGAACATTGGGGTGCATAGGTTCTTTTGGATTGGTGTATCAGGGTTCTTAGTATATAACCCTAGCAGTAGGATTGCTGGGTCAAAAGGTAGATCCATTTTTAGTTTTCTTAGAAAATTCCATACTGCTTTCCATAGTGGTTGTACCAGTTTGCAATCTCACCAATGGTGCACTAGGGTCCCCTTTTCTCCACAACCTCTCCAACACTTGTTTGTTGCTTTGTTAATGATGGCCATTCTGACTGGTGGGAAGTGGTATCTCATTGTGGTTTTAATTTGCATCTCTCTGATAGCTAGCAATATTGAGCATCTTTTCATGTGTCTCTGGACCCTCTTTATGTCCTCCTTGGAAAAGTGCCTGTACAAGTCCTTTGCCCTTTTTTTAATTGGGTTGCTTGTCTTCTTAGAGTGGAGTCGTGTAAGTTTTTTATATATTTTGGAGATTAAACCCTTGTTTGAGGTATCATTGGCAAATATGTTTTCCTATACAGTTGGTTCTCTTTTTATTTTAATACTGCTTTCTTTCGCTGTGCAGAAGCTCTTTATTTTGATGAGATACCATTTGTTTATTATTTCCTTTATGACCCTTGTTTTAAGGGGACATATCAGTAAAAATGTTGCTGTGTGAAATATCTGAGATTTCCCTGCCTATGTTCTCCTCTAGGACTTTAATGGTGTCACAGCTTATATTTAAATCTTTTATCCACCTTGAATTTATTTTTGTGTATGGTGTAAGTTGGTGCTTCAGTTTCATTTTTGTACATGTAGTTGTCCAGATCTCCCAACACCATTTATTGAAGAGGCTATTTTTACTACATTTTATGTTTCTGCCCCCTTTGTCAAATATTAATTGACTATAGAGACCTGGATTTATTTCTGGGCTCTCTGTTCGCTTCCACTGGTCCATGTGCCTGTTTTTATGCCAGTACCAGGCTGTTTTGATTACAGTAGCCTTGTAATACAGTTTGGTGACAGGTATTGTGATCCCTCCTACTTTGCTCTTTTTTCTCAAAATTGCTGCAGCTATTCGAGGTTGTTTATTGTTCCATATAAATTTTTGAAGTGTCTGTTCTATGTCTGTGAAATATGCCATTGGCACTTTAATACATTTTGCATTGAATCTGTAAATTGCTTTGGGTAGTATGGACATTTTGATGATGTTAATTCTTCCAATCCATGAACACGGTATATGTTTCCATTTGTTTGTGTCTTCTCTGATTTCTTTCTTCAGTGTTGTGTAGTTTTCTGCACACAGGTTTTTTACCTCCTTGGTTAGGTTTATTCCTAGGTATTTTATTTCTCTTTTTTGCTATATAGAATGGAATTTTTTTCTTGATTTCTGCTTCTGCTGTTTCATTGTTAGTATACAAAAATGCCTTTGATTTCTGGATATTGACTTTGTATCCGGCTGTTTGGCCAAATTCATTTATTAGGTGGAGCAGTTTTTTGGCCGAGTCTATAGGATTTTCTATGTACACTATCATGTCATCTACAAATAAGGATAGTTTTGTTTCCTCCTTTCCGATTTGGATGCTTTTATTTCCTTTTCTTGTCTAATCACTGTGGCTAAGACTTCCAATACTATATTGCATAGAACTGGTAAAAGTGGACATCCTTGTCTTGTTCCTGATCATAGTGGAAAAGATTTTAGTTTTTGCCCATTGAGTATGATGTTGGCTGTAGGTCTCTCATATATGGCCTTTATTGTGTTGAGGAGTGCTCCCTCTATTCCCACTTTGCTGAGTGTTTTTATCATAAATGGGTATTGTACCTTATCAAATGCTTTTTCCACAGCTATTGATATGATCATGTGATTTTTGTCTTTGCCTTTGTTTGTGATGTATTACATTTACTGATTTGGGAATGTTGAACCACCCTTGCATCCCTGGGATGATCCCACTTGGTCATGGTGTACGATCCTTTTAATGTATTTTTGGATGCAGTTTGCCAATATTTTGTTAAGGATTTTAGCATTTTTAGCATCTAGGTTCATCAGTGACATTGGCTTGAAGTTTTCTTTCTTTGTTGTGTCTTCATCTGGTTTTGGGATTAGGATGATGCTGGCTTCATAAAAAGAGTTTGGGAGTCTTTCTTCATTTTGGATTTTTTGGAATAGTCTGTGAAGGATAGGGGTTAGCTCTTCCTTAAATGCTTTGTAAAATTCTCCTGTAGCCATCCAGCCCAGGGCTTTTGTGTGTTGGGAGTTTTTTGGTTACCACTTCTATTTCATCTGCTGTTTTTGGTCTGTTCAGGCTTTCTGCTGCTTCTTCACTGAGCTTTGGAAGATTATATTTTTCTAGAAACTTATCCATTTCACCTAGGTTTTCAAATTTCTTGGCATATAGTGCTTCATAGTAATTTCTGACAATCCTTTGTATTTCTGTGGTGTCAGTTATAATCTCTCCTCTTGCATTTCTGATTGTGTTTATTTGGGTCTTCTCTCTTTTTTTCTTGATGAGCCTGCTGAAAGGCTTGTTGATTTTGTTTATCTTTTCAAAGAACCAGCTCCTGGATTCATTGATCCTTAGAATTATGCTTTTAGTCTCTATGTCATTTAATTCTGCTCTGATCTTGGTTATTTCCTTCCTTCTAATTGCTCTGGGCTGTCTTTGTTATTGCTCCTTGAGTTCTTGTAGGCGTAGGGTTAAGTTGTTTGTTTGAAATGTTTCTATCTTTTTTAGGTAGGCCTGTATAGCTATGAACTTCCCTCTGAGGACTGCCTTCACTGTGTCCCATAAATTTTGGGTTGTTGTCAGTTCATTTTCATTTGTTTCCAGAAACTTTTGATTTCCTCCCTTATTTCATTCTTGACCCATTCATTGTTTAATAACATGCTATTCAATCTCCATGATTTTGAGGGTTTTGGATTTTTCCCCTTGGGGTTGATTTCTAGTTTCAGTCCCTTGTGGTCGGGGATAATGCTTGTTATGATTTCAATTTTCTTAAATTTGTTGAGGCTTGTTTTGTACCCTTCATGTGATCTAGCTTTGAAAATGTTCCATGTGCATTTGAAGAAAATGTGTATTTATTTTCTTTGGGATGAAAGGCTCTATATAAGCTAAGTCCATTTCATCTAGAGTGTTGTTTAATGCCATAATATCTTTGTTGATATTTTGTCTGGAAGATCTGTCCATTTTTGACAGTGGGGTGTTAAAATACCCTACTACAATTGTGTTGCTGTCAATATCTTTCTTGAAGTCCTCTAAGATTTTCTTTATGTATTGAGGTGTTCCTATGTTGGGTGCATATATATTTACAATGTTTATGTCTTCTTGGTGGATTCTTCCCTTGAGTATTATGAAGTGACCTTCTGGGTCTCTCTTTATGGCTCTTCTTTTGAAATCTATTTTGTTTGATATGAGTTTTACTACCCCACCTTTTTTTTTTTTTCCTGTCCATTTGCTTGGGAAATTTGTTTCCAGCCCTTCACTTTGAGTCTGTGTAGGTCTTTTATCCTGAGGTGGTTCTCTTGTAGGCAGCATATGTGTGAGTCATGCTTTTTTATCCATTCAGCTATTCTGTGTCTTTTGATTGGAGCATTTAATCCATTTACATTTAAGGTTATTATTGATAGGTACTTATTCATTGCCATTTTCACACCTGTGTTCCTCTCTCTCTCTCTCTTTTTCTTCCTTTTCTTAAAGCAGTCCCTTTAGTATCTCTTGCAGAACTGGTTTAGTAGAGGTGTATTCTTTTAGACTTCTTTTGTCTGGGAAGCTCCTTATTTGGCCTTCTATCTTGATTGAAAGTCTTGGTTGCAGGACTTTGGTTCTCATTACTTGGAATATTTCTTGCCATTCTCTTCTGGCTTGGAGCGTTTCCATTGAGAAGTCAGCTGCTAACCTTATTGGGGCTCCCTTGTATGTTATTTCCTTTTTCTCCATTGCTGCCTTTAAGATTCTCTCTTTGTCTTGGAATTTTGCCATTTTAATTATGATGTGTCTTGAAGTGGGCCTCTTTGGGTTCCTCTTGATTGGGACTCTCTGTGTTTCCTGGATTTGTGTGACTTTCTCTCATCAAATTAGGCAAGTTTTCCATCATTACTTTTTCAAATAGGTTTTCTATCCCTTGCTCTTCTTCTTCTCCTTCTGGTATCCCTATTATATGGATATTTTTATGTTTCACATTCTCTTGCATTTCTCTTAATCCCTCTTCATTCTTTCTGAGCCTCTTTTCCTTTTCCTGTTCTTTCTGGGTGTTTTTTTCTACTTTGTCCTCCAACTCGCTGATCCGATCTTCTGCTTCATTGATTCTGCTTTTCATTCCTTCCACTGAGTTCTTCAGTTCAGAAAGTGTATTCTTCATTTCCTCTTGGCCCTTGTTGATAGTTTCTATTTCCTTTTTCATGTTGATATAGTTTGCAGTGAGTTCATCGTAGTTTCCCTGTAGTTTCTGGTAGCTTATTGAGAGCTCATGGAGCTTCCTGACAACCATTGCTTTGAACTCAATATCTGATAGTTAGTTGCCTCTGTTTCATTTGGCATTCTTTCTGGGGCTTCCTCCTTTCCTTTTATTTGGGGATTGTTTCTGTGTCTTCCCATTGTTTGTGAGGCTCTTCTTGTTAGCCTCAGCTTCTTAAATTGATCTATTCTGGCTCCCTGGGTTTATTGTGTGAACTTCTGTGCTTGAATACCTGTGAGATTCAGTGGTACTGTCTCCTTCAGGTATCCTGGTGTTCACAGCTTCCACTGTCTCAGCTGTTGGGATGCCCCCTGTTTGGGTCCAACTCTGGTTTTTTCACAGTTCTGGGGTTTTTTTCCTCACTCGTGGGTATTTAAAAAGAGAAAAGAAAAAAAATGAAAAAGAAGAAAAAGCAAAGAGGAAGGAAGAAGAGATAAAATTGGGAAGAAAGGAAGAAGGAATAAAACAAGAAAGGTAAAGATAAGCAAAAGGAGGTGAGGGGTAAAAAAGATAAAAATAATTAAAGATAATAATAATAAATTATTTTTTTAAAAAAACAGACAAAACAAAAAAAAGCCCTTGCTGTTTTCACACTTGCCAAGCCAGTTTTTCTGGTCATGCTGGCTGCAAAGGCTGAGGGGTGACGGTATCACTTTTCTGATTGTTCATCACTCAGTTATCTTTGGGGTACTCTTCCCAGGGGTAGCCTAGCACCTCTCTGCAGTGGGCCATGGGCCTATGTTCTGAGCCTCCTGGGGAGCGCGCACTTTCCCGAGTTTATGGGTGTGAGCTCAGGTCTCCTACGCCGTGCACTCACCCTAATTTCACAGGAGTGAGCTCTGGGTTTCCCATGGATTGTGCACACTCCCTGGGTTCACGTGCATGGGCTGTGATTCTCCCACGGATTGCTCGCATTCCCTGGGTTCCTGGTGTGGTCTACAGATCTACGGTTGCACAATTGTCTCCATTTGCGCATGGGTGCCTTCAGTCGTGCAGCCCTCTGGTCTGCTGTCAAGTGCAGACCGGGCTCTCTCTGTAGAGTCCTTTGGCAGGCCTGGCAAGTGCCAGGCTGGGGCCTCAGCTGCCCTGATCTCTGCGCTGATCCCTGGACACTTATTGTTCTGAAGTATTCTCCTTACCATCTGGTTTTTCAGTGTCTGCTACAACCTTAGATCTCCTATTTTCAAATATGCTGTATTTCTGCTGGTTGATTGCTCTGTTCCTCCATAGATCAGCCAGGGTTTTCTCCCGTGTGTACAGGGAAGTGGAGTCTGCTCCCTCCTACTGCACCACCATCTTCCTTCCAATCGGAAAGTTTTTAAGAAAACTGACTATGAAATAAATCAAAGTTAAGAGAAGTTTCCCCTTCCTCTAACAACTAGGAATTTTTATGTGAAAGTTGCTGGAGCAAATTATCTCTTCACCTACCACTTCCTACTTTCATTTGTGTATTAAACATTTGGGCTTTAGGTGTTTTAATCAGAAGCATATATTTTACATGCATTTAATGTCATTTGAGCAAATTTCTCTTGGAAACTTATAAAAGGTATTACAAAAAGTAAAAATGACATGTTTTTAAATGACCGAAGGGGACTGACTTAATATTTATCAATCCTGCCTTTAGTTCTCTGAGAAAACAATGACTATCTTAAGTCCTCTCAGATTTTATTCAGAGTTAAAAACAAAGAACACCAAGCACATCGGCCACACTCCACAATGCAGTGGACACAGGTGAGGTTACTGATGCAGCATGAGGAGCACCAGGTCTGACAACCTCACCTTGTTGTCCCTCACATAGAAAGACACCGCAGGCTACAGTGTCTACCATTCCTCAGGTTTCATTCCCATGCATGTTGGCTCAATTGCGGGGAAAAAATAATCAAGGAAAAATACTTAGAACTTTTATCTAGTGCCCTGTTCTGGGTGCTGGTAAGCAGCAGCATTCCCATTGGCAGGCCCAGCGGTAATAAGAAAACACAATACAGAAGTTTCTCCATATATAAATCAGTAGAAAAAAATATGCTGCACCTTGAAAAGTGAAAATGTTCTAACTGGTGTAAGCACTGCCACACCAGTTATCCTTCTATTATTTCCTCTTATAAGGGAAAATTGAAAGAGCTGTGTGGGTGTTAGAGAACTGCGGTCACTTGCTAAATGAGGACAGAGCAGTGTGAAACTAATAAAAGGGCCAAATAAATATTTCTTTGCAAAATGTAGTATGGGCAAGGTCTTTTAATCTTTCAACAACTTCAGGAAATGCCCAAAGGGCATACTGAGGGTGACTATGCACCCTTCACAATGACTTTCAAACTTTTTCAGAACTCCAGACCACTTGGGCTGGGCAAAGAGTCGAATGACCACACTTGCTCCTAGATACAGCTCATGAAAATTATTGAGAAGAGTAGCCCTGGTTGTCATGACACCCTATTGGAGTGATCATGTCTTTGGTTATTCGTTCCTTTCTTTTGGCTAATTACACAATGGGGCATGATTTTCACTCTGTGATAAGTATATGTACATGAGCTCAATTAACTTAAAGTTCCTAATCTTGCTGACCTATTGGATAGGATTAAAATTGCCTGTAAATGCAAATGAGTAGAGGAAGAAATAAACAGAGCAAGAAAGGCACATAATTTATAAATATGGATGCCAACATGTAATCCGTTTTAAATTAAAATGGGCTGACTTCATTACACACCAGGAGTGAGGAATTCATGTTATAGAAACTAACTCCCTTTCTCGAACCCCATCTCATCTCACGCTCCAATCTCTCTCTCTTTCAAGAACCAGCTCAGAAGTCATGTTCTTCATTGAGTGTCCCCTAATGCCCAGACACAGGAGTCAACTCTTCAGATTTCTGCTGACAATTTTTCTCTTTCTATCCCCCTCATCATTTCATATCTTACATTTTTCTTTCTTTTCACTCCCTAGTTTTATTAAGATATAGTTCACATGCAACCTTGTATTGCTTATGGGGTACAACATAGTGATTTGGTATCTGCATATACATGGTGAAATGATGACCACAATTAGTTAACATCCATCACCCCACATAGTCACTATTTTTCTCTTTTGAAGAGAACTTTTATTTTCTTATTCTGAGAACATTTTTTTTCTTTCCTGAGGGACTTAACCATTTTGATTATCTCTAGAACAGCTAGGATGATGCCTTGACCTTAGGTCTTCAAACTCCTCCTGACATTTCTGAGAATGGCTTGTGATAAGGAATAAATCGTTTTTTCATTGTTGAATTCTGTTATTGTTTATAAGCCCTTTCTTGTGTTAAACTACTTTGTAACTCTTAACCCATAGATCCAATTTATGCATTGTAGAGTTATGCAGAAGTCTAATCTAACTTTCACAGTATAATCCTTCATTATGTTTTATTTCCCATACTAAACTTCCCCCCCCATAAGAAATGGCTCCTAAGATCCTTTATCATCTTTATCATCCATTTAAATGTATCTTTCATTTCAACAATCTCCTTAAAATCTTCCCATCAGAGATGGGAAAGAAAGATTTATAAGATAGAATCAATATGAGGACAGTAACAAATATGTGAAATAACAAAGCACTAGAGAAGCACAGTGGAAGGAAAACTTATCTGACTTGAGAAGTCACTCATTAATAATCAGTGAAATAACTGAATAAGACTCAACCAACATCAGAGAATCGTACAGCATCCCCTCAAATACCTACCTGTGGGTCACTGTTTACCAAGGCCTAGCAAATAGCAAACAAAACTAATAAGAGCTAACATGAATTGAGAATAAAGTATGTACCAAGCACTATTCATGCACTTTTTATGTATTATGTTATTTAATTCTCACAATAATTCTTTAAGGTAGATATTATCATCACATCAATTTACAGGAGAGGAAATGAAAACTTAAAGAAATTATTCGCTAAAAGTTATACAAGTAAATGGCAGATCTGGACTCCACCCAGATATAGCTGGGTTCCAAAGCCCAAGCTTTTAACTCTCACAATATGTTGTTTATTCTTTTGTTTGTTTGTTTGTTTGATGATATGAATTTTTTAAATATATTTTATTGATTATGCTATTACAGTTGTCCCATTTTCCCCCCTTCATTCCCCTCCACCCTGCATACCCCCTCCCACCCACATTCCCCCCTTTAGTTCATGTCCATGTGTCGTAAGTTCTTTAGCTTCTACTTTTCTCACACTATTTTTGCCCTCCCCCTGTCTATTTTCTACCCATCATCTGTGGTACCTGTTCTCTGTACCTTCCCCCCCTCTCCTCCTTCCACTCCCCTGTTGCTAACCCTCCATGTGATCTCCATTTCTGTGTTTCTGCTACCGGTCTACTTGTTTGCTTAGCTTGCTTTTGTTTTAGGTTTGGTTGTTAATATCTGTAACTTCACTGTCTTTTTACTGTCCTATTTTTTATCTTCTTTTTCTTAGATAATTCCCTTTAACATTTCATATAATAAGGGCTTGGTGATGCTGAACTCCTTTAACTTGACTTTATCTGAGAAGTGCTTTATCTTCCCTTCCATTCTAAATGACATCTTCACTGGATAGAGCAATCTTGGATGTAGGTCCTTGACTTTCATGACTTGAAATACTTCTTTCCAGCCCCTTCTTGCCTGGAAGGTCTCCCTTGAAAAATCAGCTGACAGTCTGATGGGAACTCCTTTGTAGGTGACTGTCTACTTATCCCTTGCTGCTTCTAGAATTCTCTCCTTCATTTTAATCTTGGCTAATGTAATTATGATGTGCCTTGGTGTGTTCCTCCTTGGGTCCACCTTCTTTGGGGCTCTCTGAGCTTCCTGGACTTCCTGGAAGTCTATTTCCTTTGCCAGATTGGGGAGATTCTCCTTTATTATTTGTTCAAATAAGTTTTCCACTTGTTGCTCTTCTTCTTCACCTTCTGGTACCCCTATAATTCAGATGTTGGGATGTTTAAAGATGTCCGGGAGGTTCCTAAGCCTCTCCTCATTTTTTTGAATTCTTGTTTCTTCATTCTTTTCTGTTTGGTTGTTTCTTTCTTCCTTCTGGTCCACTCCATTGATTTGAGTCCCAGTTTTCCTCCCATCACTATTGTTTCCCTGTGCATTTTCCTTCATTTCACTTATTGTAGCCTTCATTTGTTCATCTAATTTGCGACCAAACTCAACCAATTCTGTGAGCATCCTGATGACCAGTGCTTTGAACTGTGCATCTGATAGGTTGGCTATCTCTTGGTTGCTTAGATGAATTGGTTCTGGGGCTTTGATCTGTTCTCCTGTTTGAGCCATTTTTGTTTTTTGTTTTTCTTTGGAGGGGGTCTGGTTGTGCCTGATACATAGTGAGGGGCGGAGCCTTAAGTGCTTACCAGGGCAGGGCAGCCCAGGCACTGGGTTGTGATGCTGTATTAAGGGAGGGGTCTGAGAGGGAACAATGGCACTTGTTCTACTCTCTCTTGGATTCCAGTCCCTTCAGCCACTTTCCCCAAGCAAATTGGGCCCTTCTCATACTGATTTCCATGTGGGTGGGCTTGTGTACATTCTAGGACCCTGTGAGGCTAGAAGTCTCTCCCAGCACTTCAACCCCCACAAGTGGTTTCAATTGGTGCTTTTAGGCTTTATTTCCCAGCACTGGGGCCCTGGGTTGTGCAGTCTGTCTCCTGCCTATTTTCCCCTGGTTTATCTGCGCGCGAATGTGTGTCCCTGGTCAGCCACCTTGTGCGCCTCGCTTGGTCTGCTCATTGCCTCCCCATGCCTAGTAACTGCCGCCTGTGCATCTGGGGTGTGCTAACCACCGCCTGTGCATCCAGGACCACTAACCACTGCTTTTTTTCTTGCTGTGATCCCTCTCCTCCAGCTGCTGACTCCGCCCCTCTTACCGGTCTAGGTGAATCATTGTAAGACTTCCATACAATTCAATTTTCTATCTGTTCTGGTTGTTTGGGGGTTTTTTTTGTTCTAAATTTTTGTTGTCCTTAATTTTGGTTGTGAGAGGAGGCATAATGTGTCCACCTATGCCTCCATCTTGGCCAGAAGTCTATATGGCTTATTCTTAAAAATAAATAGATAGATAGGAGGACAGATAGACATACTGACATAAAATTAAAAAGTAGATGTGGTCACATAAATTTGGAAAACTCTTAAGTTAATACAAAAACAGATAACTGCACAATTTCTCAGACTTGTTAGAAATGCTAATTTACATTGCTAATCTCCAACAGGAGGATGTAGCTTGTCTTGTTTCCCAAACTTATTTAACCAGAAACACTTTTTATCTAAGAGTATCTTGCAGGATCAGTGTTCCAAAGAACACATTTTGGAAAATGGGTGCACTGAGTTAAAAACAGCTTTTTTTTTATTTTTCAAGAACAACTACTTTTTAAATATTTTAATAGTTTATTTTTATTATATTTTTTCCATTACCATGTATTCCCCTTATACTTCTCCACCTGCACACACCCTCTGCCCCCACAATCACCACCCTGTTGTCCATGTCCATGAATTTTTACTATTTTGCCCGACCCCTCCACCCCTTAGAACAACACTTTTTTTTAAATTACCTTGTTTAATCAGTTATGACTCTACCCAACGGTGATTGTGCAAGTAAATTTTGGTAACTCAATTCTTAAGTTGGAGAAACCAACTACCTAAATACAGTCTGTGGAGGAGAAAGCAATGTGACTTTACAGCAGCCCATTCTTTTCTTTATTCAAAAGCTAGTAAATAATGAATAGATACCATGAGCCGCACTCTGTGCTAAGTGCAAGGCATACGAAAATGTCCAAACACCAGTTGCCTCTGTCAAGGTGCTAACTGTTTTCTGGGAAATGTGGAGACACACGATGCACATCTTCATAGGTGTGACTTACCTGTGCATTGTATACACAGAGTAGCTTGTGCAGAAGTTTTGAATGGAGACATGTAAATAAATAATATGATATAGTATAATGAGTACAACATTTGAATAATAAAGTTTAGATTCCACAAAAAAGAAAATGTATTCTATTTCAGTCTCTCAGGGAAGACTTCAGCAAAAAGGGGCTGCACCCCCTTCTTGCCCTGATCACTCACAGGGGTCGGAGTGTTTGACTGACATTCTTGTCCCCCAGTGACCAAGAACTTTTTCCCAAAATAACATACGTGAAAGTATCACTAACCTCAAAATTGCTCAAAAATTACTTTTATAAAACAATTTGTATACTTATGCATATAGGTCCACATACCTGATAATAACTTGCTATTATGCCTTCAGTATATAAAATCCAATATCAAATAGACACTTGCTTCTTGAAAGAATAATATTGGAGTGAATCATGTGCCCTATACACACACTTAGGGCCTACATTCACAGGTAATGGGAAATCACTTATATAATATCATGAGTGAGAAGAATGGTAAAAAATAGAAATCAGTTGTTTTCTAAAACATTTTAATATCTAAAATGTCAGCATTTGGAAAAAGAAAAGACTTCAAAAAATTACTGCAAAATGCCCTAAGTGACACCTTGGACTAATTTAATCTGGGGGGCACAGAAGGAGGGAATAAGGGTCAGGCTGAAATGGAGCCAGGCTTGGTGAGCCTGCTTCGGATGAACTGTCCTTCCAATTCCTCAGTTTCAATCATCAACAAGTAAACAAAAACAAGCATGTATAACCAACTAAATAAGAAGTTTCAGGTTTACATAAAGTAAACAATGCAATTTTCTTTGTTATGGAATAATTTTTCAAACTAAAAGAACTCCCAAAAAAATGCTGCAAAACAACATGCCACCTAATGCTCTCCACCCCACCAGACACTCCCTCTGACCAGACTCTCAAAATGTCTTGTTTGATGTGATGATGCGTTGTTGTAGGTGGTGAAAACTGGAAAGGACAATGCATCCAACACAGGAGACTGATTAAAAACAGCGTGGAATACCTTTGTTGAAAAGTGATATTCACACTTGTAACATAAAGTGATAGAAACATCCTTATTTAAAAATATGAAATTTTATAGACTGTATTATGAGAATCCTGTAAATACAGTTATAAAGACACAAACTAAAGACTAGAAAATATATATCAAAATAATCATGATTATCACTGGTGGTAGAGTTATTAGTGATATCAATTTTCCTCAGGATGCTTTTTTATATATACTAAATTCCCCAAATTAAGTTGTATTGTTTCAAAATAAAGAAAAAAATAATATCCTCTTTAAGGGACTTCCTTTTTATTTTATTTTTCCACCATGGGGCCCTGGTTTAGAACCTTGAATAACAACTGAATTTTCTATTTCATATCATCTTTGTCCAAGGACTTATATCAATATTCCTTCAGAGGTTTCAGGAGTTTTTTTAATCCTCACCTGAGGATGTGTTCTTATTGATTTTTTTAAAGAGAGAGGAAGGGAGAGAGAGAGAGAGAGAGAAACATCAATATGAGAGAGAAACACCAGTAGGTTGCTTCCCATACATGACCCAACCAGGGATCGAACCCTCAACCTTTTGGCATATGGTGTGATGCTCCAACTATCTGGGTCACCAGGCCAGGGCCAGAGGACTTAATTTAAAGACTACAGACCTGAGATTAATACCACAGAGCATAAACACAAAGCAGGTTTTCCCAGTGCATTATCATTACCTGTAGCAAAGATAAAAATCTATTCCTGTCCTGACTGGTGTGTCTCAGTGGGTTGGATATCATCCCGCAACCCAAGATTGCCAGTTGGATTCATGGTCTGGGCACTTGCCTGGATTGAGGGCCAGATCCCCAGTTGGAGGCACACAAGAGGCAATCAATTGATATTTCTCTCCCTCTTTCTCCCCCTTTCCCCTTTCTCTAAAAATAAATAATATTTTTTAAAAATCTATTCCAGAGTATATGGCTATGCTATAATGATTTCTTCCTTAAGCTGGAGGATTTTATTTCCAACATTGAAAATATCAATAAGACTGGAGAGGGAAGATGGCGGCATAATAGGCCGGAGCAGATTCCACATCCCCTTACACACGGGAGGAAAACCTAGCCAATCTATGGAGAAACAGAGCAAACAACCAACAGTAACACAGCATATTTGAAAATAGGAGATCAAAAATTGTAGTGGACATTGAAAAACTAGATGCCCTAGTGGGAGTGCACACCCAAGCCCCTGCAACCAGTGGCAGCCAAAGGACCTGAGGTGACCCTGAGACCGGAGGCAACCCTGTGACTAGAGGTGGTGGAGCAACAGGAGGCAGCCCTATGACCAGAGGAGGGGGCTTTGTGGAAGACCCGGAGCTCACACCCGTGATCCTAGGGTGAGTGCACACAATGCAGGAAACCCACGGAGCCCACACCCATAAACTTGGGTAGGAGTGAATGCTCTGTAGGAGACCTGGACCTCACAACCATAAAGGCAGGGAGTATTCTATCCCTAGGAAATCCCAGCTCACCACCATAAACTCGGGAAAGCACATGCTCTGCAGGAGGCTCAGAGACCATGCCCAAGGCCCTGCAGGGAAAGGCACTAGCTAGATCTGGGGAGAGTGTGCAGCTGGCACTGAGGAAAGTAGCCCAAAACTGACTGAGTGTGGAACAGGGAGACAAGTGATACCAGACACTCTCAGCCCATTGCAGCCAGCAAGACCAGAAAAAACAGTTTGGCCAGTTTGAAAACAGCAAGAGGTTTTCTTGTTTGTTTGTTTTTTGTTTTTTTGTGTGTGGGGGGGGGTTGCTTTGTTTTGTTTTAATTATATTTTTTTACTTTTTATTATTTTTATCATTTTTATCACTCAATTCCTTTTGCTTCTCTTTACTTCTTCCTTGTTTCATTCCTTCTTCCTTTCTTCCCAATTTTATCTCTTCTTCCTTCCTCTTTGCTTTTTCTTCTTTTTTCATTCTTTCCCTTTTCTCTTTTTAAATACCCACAAGTGAGGGAAAAAAAAACGGAACTGTGAAAAAACCAGAGTTGAACCCAAATAGGGGGCATCCCAACAGCTGAGACAGTGGAAGCTGTGAACACCAGGATACCCGAAGGAGATGCACCGCTGAATCTCACAGGTATTCTAGCACAGAAGTTCACACAATAAACCCAGGGAGCCAGAACAGATTAATTTAAGAAGCTGAGGCTAACAGGAAGAGTCTCACAAACAATGGGAAGACAAAGAAACAATCCCCAAATGAAGGGAAAGGAGGAAGCCCCAGAAAGAATGCCAAATGAAACAGAGGCAACTCAACTATCAGATATTGCGTTCAAAGCAATGGTTGTCAGGAAGCTCCATGAGCTCTCAATGAGCTACCAGAAACTACAGGGAAACTACGATGAACTCACTGCAAACTATATCAACAAGAAAAAGGAAATAGAAACTATCAACAAGGGCCAAGAGGAAATGAAGAATATACTTTCTGAACTGAAGAACTCAGTGGAAGGAATGAAAAGCAGAATCAATGAAGCAGAAGATTGGATCAGCGAGTTGGAGGACAAAGTAGAAAAAAACACCCAGAAAGAACAGGAAAAGGAAAAGAGGCTCAGAAAGAATGAAGAGGGATTAAGAGAAATGCAAGAGAATGTGAAACATAAAAATATCCATATAATAGGGATTCCAGAAGGAGAAGAAGAAGAGCTAGGGATAGAAAACCTATTTGAAAAAGTAATGATGGAAAACTTGCCTAATTTGATGAGAGAAAAAGTCACACAAATCCAGGAAACACAGAGTCCCAATCAAGAGGAACCCAAAGAGGCCCACTTCAAGACACATCATAATTAAAATGGCAAAATTCCAAGACAAAGAGAGAATCTTAAAGGCAGCAAGGGGGAAAAAGGAAGTAACATACAAGGGAGCCCCAATAAGGTTAGCAGCTGACTTCTCAATGGAAATGCTCCAAGCCAGAAGAGAATGGCAAGAAATATTTCAAGCAATGAGAACCAAAGGCCTGCAACCAAGACTACTTTACTCAGCAAGGCTTTCAATCAAGATAGAAGGCCAAATAAGGAGCTTCCCAGACAAAAACAGTCTTTAGAATACATCTCTACCAAACCAGTTCTGCAAGAGATACTAAAAGGACTGCTTTAAGGAAAGGAAGAAAGAGAGGGAGAGAGAGAGAGAGAGAGAAGAACACAGGTACAAAAATGGCAATGAATAAGTACCTATAATTAATAACCTTAAATGTAAATGGATTAAATGCTCCAATCAAAAGACACAGAATAGCTGAATGGATAAGAAAGCATGACCCACACATATGCTGCCTACAAGAGACCCACCTCAGGACAAAACACCTACACAGATTCAAAGTGAAGGGCTGGAAACAAATTTTCCAAGCAAATGGACACGAAAAAAGAAGCTGGGGTAGCAATACTCGTATCAGACAAAATAGACTTCAAAAGAAGGGCCATAAGGAGAGACCCAGAAGGTCACTTCATAATACTCAAGGGAAGAATCCACCAAGAAGACATAAACATTGTAAATATATATGTACCCAACATAGGAGTACCTCAATACATAAAATCTTAGAGAACTTCAAGAAAGATATTGACAGCAACACAATTGTAGTAGGGTATTTTAACACCCCACTGTCAAAAATGGACAGATCTTCCAGACAAAATATCAACAAAGATATTATGACATTGAACAACACTTTAGATGAAATGGACTTAACTGATATATATAGAACCCTTCATCCCAAAGAAACTAAATACACATTCTTTTCAAATGTACATGGAACATTTTCAAAGATAGACCACATGATAGGACACAAAACTAGCCTCAACAAATTCAAGAAAATTGAAATCATAACAAGCATTTTCCCTGACCACAAGGGACTGAAACTAGAAATCAACCCCAAGGGGAAAAATCCAAAATCTTCAAAATCATGGAGATTGAATAGCATGTTATTAAACAATGAATGGGTCAAGAATGAAATTAGGGAGGAAATCAAAAGTTTCTGGAAACAAATGAAAATGAACTGACAACAACCCAAAATTTACGGGACACAGTGAAGGCAGTCCTCAGAGGGAAGTTCATAGCGATACAGACCTACCTAAAAAAGACAGAAACATTTCAAACAAACAGCCTAACCCTACACCTGCAAGAACTCAAGGAACAACAACAAAGACAGCCTAAAGCAAGTAGAAGGAAGGAAATAATAAAGATCTGAGCAGAATTAAATGGCATAGGGACTAAAAGCATAATTCTAAGGATCAATGAGTCCAGGAGCTGGTTCTTTGAAAAGATAAACAAAATCAACAAGCCTTTCAGCAGGCTCATCAAGAAAAAAAAGAGAGAAGACCCAAATAAACACAATCAGAAATGAAAGAGGAGAGATTACAACTGACACCACAGAAATACAAAGGATTGTCAGAAATTACTATGAAGAACTATATGCCAAGAAATTTGAAAACCTAGGTGAAATGGATAAGTTTCTAGAAAAATATAATCTTCCAAAACCCAATGAAGAAGAAGCAGAAAGCCTGAACAGACCAATAACAGCAGATGAAATAGAAGTGGTAACCAAAAAACTCCCAACACACAAAAGCCCTGGGCTGGGTGGCTACAGGAGAATTTTACAAAGCATTTAAGGAAGAGCTAACCCCTATCCTTCATAGACTATTCCAAAAAATCCAAAATGAAGAAAGACTCCCAAACTCTTTTTATGAAGCCAGCATCATCCTAATCCCCAAACCAGGTAAAGACACAACAAAGAAAGAAAACTTCAGGCTAATATCACTGATGAATCTAGATGCTAAAATCCCCAACAAAATATTGGCAAACCACATCCAACAATACATTTAAAAGATCATACACCGTGACCAAGTGGGATCATCCCAGGGATGCAAGGATGGTCCAACATTAGCAAATCATTAAATGTAATACATCACATAGACAAAAGCAAAGACAAAAAATTACATGATCATATCAATAGATGTGAAAAAAGCATTTGGTAAGGTACAATACCCATTTGTGATAAAAACACTCAGCAAAATGGGAATAGAGGGAGCATTCATCAACACAATAATGGCCACATATGAGAGACCTATAGCCAACATCATAATCAACGGGCAAAAACTAAAATCTTTTCCGTTAAGATCGGGAACAAGACAAGGATGTCCACTTTCACCACTTCTATTCAGTGTAGTATTAGAAGTCTTAGCCACAATGATTAGACAAGAAAAGGAAATAAAAGGCATCCAAATCGGAAAGGAGGAAACAAAACTATCATTGTTTGCAGTTGACATGATAGTGTACATAAAATATCCTATAGACTTGGCCAAAAAGCTGCTCGACCTAATAAATGAATTTGGCCAAACAGCTGGATACAAAGTCAATAACCAGAAATCAAAGGCATTTTTGTATACCAACAATGAAACAGCAGAAGCAGAAATCAAGAAAAAATCCCATTCGATATAGCAAAAAGAAAAATAAAATACCTAGGAATAAACCTAACCAAGGAGGTAAAAGACCTATATGCAGAAAACTACACAACACTGAAGAAAGAAATCAAGGACGACACAAACAAATGGAAACATATACCGTGTTCATGAATTGGAAGAATTAACATCATCAAAATGTCCATACCACCCAAAGGAATTTACAGATTCAATGCACTACCTATTAAAGTGCCAATGGCATATTTCACAGACATAGAACAGACACTTCAAAATTTATATGGAACCATAAACAACCTCGAATAGTTGCAGCAATTTTGAGAAAGAAGAGCAAAGTAGGAGGGATCACAATACCTGTCACCAAACTGTATTACAAGGCTATTGTAATCAAAACAGCCTGGTACTGGCATAAAAACAGGCACATGGACCAGTGGAAGCAAACAGAGAGCCCAGAAATAAATCCAGGTCTCTACGGTAAATTAATATTTGACAAAGGGGACAGCATCATAAAGTGGAGTAAAAATAGCCTCTTCAACAAGTGGTGTTGGGAGAACTGGACAGCTACATGCAAAAAAATGAAACTGAAGCACCAACTTACACCATACACAAAAATAAATTCAAGGTGCATAAAAGATTTAAATATAAGCTGTGACACCATTAAAGTCCTAGGGGAGAACATAGGCAAGAAAATCTCAGATATTTCACGCAGCAACATTTTTACTGATACGTCCCCTAAAGCAAGGGATGTAAAGGAAAGAATAAACAAATGGGATCTTATCAAAATAAAAAGCTTCTGCACAGCTAAAGAAAACAGTATTAAAATAAAAAGAGAACCAACTGTATGGGAAAACATATTTGCCAATGATACCTCAGACAAGGGTTTAATCTCCAAAATATATAAAGAACTTACACAACTCCACTCTAAGAAGACAAGCAACCCAATTAAAAAATGGGCAAAGGACTTGAACAGACACTTCTCCAAGGAGGACATACAGAGGATCCAGAGACACATGAAAAGATGCTCAATATCGCTAGCTATCAGAGAGATGCAA
>PVKU01002105.1:0-98271 GCA_004027475.1 Anoura caudifer
GGAGGAGAGAGGGGGACAAGGTACAGAGAATAAGTAGCATTGACAGTGGGTAGAAAATAGACAGGGGGAGGGCAAGAATAGTGTGGGAAATGTAGAAGCTAAAGAACTTATGACACATGGACATGAACTAAGGGGGGAATGTGGATGGGGGTGTTCAGGGTGGAGGGGAATGATGGGGAGAAATGGGACAACTGTAATAGCATAATCAATAAAATGTAATTTTTAAAAAATGGTAAAACAAGAAGAAACTAGGGGAAAGGGAGAAAGGGAAAAGAAGAAAAGAGAGGAGAGCAATGAGGAAGCAGAAAGAGACAGAGTATTCTAAAACTGAACAATGAGGTTGGAGGAAAGGAGGGCAGAGGATTGAAGGAACAGAATGGGGGGGGTGGATTCTAAGAAAGCAAGAACTAAACAAGCACGACAAGTAGAGGGTTTACACTTAACTGCTTTCTAGAACAAATAGTTTTAAAACAGAAAAGAAAAGAAAAAACACCTGACTTAGTTCTAAACAATGAACAGGAACTAAGTGGAAGTAGCAATGGATAATGTCAAAATTATACCACTTTCAGCACGAATTCCCCATCCTGGCTGAGAAGGAGAAGCCCAGATAATTCATCACATTACATTTCTCAGTTTTAAAAATTCACAGCATATTATTAGCAGTGAGAAAAAGTGGAAATGAGTAGTTAATAAGAACAACACTTCAACCTAACCTGGCACGGTTTTCCCAGTGCTCACAACGATGCTGTATCTGCTCTTCACCTCAGTCCTGTGGGAGGCTGGTGCAATGTCGTTGTACATTTTACAAAAGAAAAAATGACTTTGGAGAGGGGTGATGTCACTTGCCCACAGTCATGGGTCTAGTCAGCTTAAGGTCCCTCCATTTGTTATCCTATCACTAATCCCAACTGAAGAGCAACTGAAAACCCACAAGTGAAGGTGGAGTAATAGGACTAAAATATTTTTAATCCCATTCCAAAGTAAAATAAACACATTTTTTTGTTAGGGGAAATATGCCTAAGGACCTAAAGGTTTCTGGGAAAGTAAATAAGCAGGGAAACCAGGCTCTCATAAAGGCTTTTAGCAAATTTTAAACTAATAACAATAAGCCTTTGACTAGAGCTCAAATAAAAAAGGTGTTTTTAATTAGGCCACTACAGAGTCAGAATATTTCCATGTAAACATAGAGGTCTCAGAGTAAAGATTAAGAATGAAAAAGTGACAATAATTGGGTCCTCCAGGTATTTCACCTGACACCATTCATATTTAATATTTGCTTTAAATATTATAATAAAGCAAACAATGAAATGCTCAAGATTGCAGAAAAACTCCAGATGAAATTGTATCCATTGGAAACAGAGCTCCAGAAAAACCTTCAGAAACTAGATAAACAGTCAATGGTAGATAAATTTCAGAGTAAGCAGCCCATTTTTTAATCCTCATCAGAGGATTTGTTTACTGATTTTAGACAGGAAGAGAGAGCGAGAAAGAGAAACATCACTGTGAGCAACATCAACTGGAAATCTAACCCAAACCCTAGGTATGTGCCCTGACCAGGAACGGGATCCACGCCCTTTTGCTATATGGGGACAACACTCCAACCAACTGAGCCACCCCGCCAGCACAAGCAACACCTTTAACATCAAGAGACCCAGCTATCCGACACAAAGAACTATTGTAAAATGTATCCTAAAGAAATTTGCATAATTTGTTTCTGGCCATCATCAAGGACAATACGGTGTAACCAGAAGAGAACTGAACCAAGGTTTAAAAAAAAAAAAAAAAAGGAAAAAACCTTACTAGAAAACACAGGTGACAAACGCAGGCAAGAAATGAGGCCAATCAAGCAGGTCTGAACTGGCAACCTCGGCCTTCTTTTCCTCTTCATCTGTGTGTCCCTTTGCCCTTCCACTTCCCATGCAGAAATCTTCACACCACACAATGAATCCTCCTACTTTTTCTTGTACACAAAAAACGCTTCAGAGACTATCAACGAAAGGTTTTCTTCAGTGAAAGAAGGTTCTTTTTTCTAGTCAGCATTGTGGCACTCCTTTCTTGTGCCTCAAAAGAGGCGTGCAAGCAAATCTTTCTTCCCGTCAACCCAAGAAAGTTTTTTTTCCTCTAGTTCAGATTAGAACTTTTCATGTACTGAAAAAGGAAGATTGATCCTCCCACCCCATTTGATGGTTTGTTAGCAATGCATCAGAACCCCATCAAGTCACTGAAAAGAACTCTCCGCATTCACCCAAAGAAAAGAAAAAGGGAGGTTAAGAGACTCGTTGGGGGTCTTGGCCTGACAATTCTACATTAAAGTCCTTGAGAGTTCAAAAGGAACCAGCACTCACGGTGAGTTCCAAAGAATGATCAACCTTGATGTCTGCCTTTCCCTTTTTACAAAGACTAGCTGGTTGGCTGGGAAAACGTGAAGGCACTTTCAAGGAGAAATCTACCCGGAGTCCCCTATTCTACATTCACAAACTTCACAGCGCAGAGTGTATGGCAGGCAAAAGCATGCAAATCAGCAGCATCCAACTGGTGAGGTGTTCACAAAGTAACGGGATGTGGACCCAGGAACAGAACCCTCCCCCAAAGGTGCCCACCCTCTCCCCCCACTATCCACACTCCTACTGGCCACTGCAGAATCCCACCAGAGCAAACTCCGGGCTTGTTCTCAGTCTCTGTTTAAGACTAGAAGACCAGGCCCGCTCTGGGGTTTGACCTTCCAGGGTCACAGAGATTTTGAGTTGTTTCCTAAAGGGCCTCTTCCTCGGTGGATTCTGCGTTCCAGTTTTGGTCTTCCCAGCAAAAATATGGTGTTATTAAAATGTAATTCCCCGAACTCTGAAATTAAATGTATGAATTACATATTCCTTCTGTATACAATGGAGGGAACGCCACCCCTCTTCCTACCAAAGACCACCCTCCACCTGGCTGCTGGGAAGCCTTCTGGTCCCCTCAGGCTTTACCCCTGGCCCTCTGCAGCAGGGCTCCCTGCCTCCCTAGTGGAACATTCACATCAGCAAATCTGTACAGTATCTCCTATCTGTATTTTAATTTTATTATCTACTGATTAAAATTTAAAAGTATGTACCATTCTAAACATGTTTTGTTTCAATAAGATGTTTACATTACACAAAACTTTCCCTGGAACCCACACTCCTGCTTACCTACAACTCTCTCAGCTCATTCCCCCACACAGTGAGAACTCTGAGAGCCCACTTCCCCCCTCTCAACTGGGCTTTGACCTCAACCACTCCCCTGAGGCTACACTTTTTAAACTGTCTATGGCCAAATTCAAGGCTCTCTGAGGTTGTCTTCCAACTTGACCTCTCCACAACATCCACACCCTCCTTCCAGCTCTCCATCTCCTAACACTCGGCAGGAAGCCTCCCTGGTTTCCTCCCATCTCTGCAGCTCCTTCCCAGCCCCTGGCCCAACCTCTAAAGGCCACACTGCTGGCTCTCTCCCTGCTCTCCTTCTCTCCCCAAGCTTCCACTTCTCCGGGCACATCCCAGCTTCGAGGGCTTTTGGAGAAGCTCTACCTGATGCTTATCACATCCCCCACACCCTTAGATTTCGGATCTCAGAATCCGAGGTACCTCCTCAGTAGGCCTTTCCTGTCCACCACCCCACTCAGATTACTCTCCTCTGACATTGTGCAAAGCACCAATCATCAATTAAGTGATACATATATAATATTTGTGCATTGTCTGACTCGCCCCCTTCCCCTGGAACAACAGCAGGTGGGTGCCCTCACCTCAAACCATGCCTGACACTTGGGCCCAACAACTACTGTTCCTGGAATGAATGTAGGGTACAGTCTTCTGCCTCAGGAGGGAATTTTTTACTTAACAAAAACACTCTCAAGGTGAAATCTCATAACTTAAAAATGTATTACCATTTAGAATGATGATGCATAACTGCTTCCACAGTTAAGAAACTAGGTGTATATTTGACATTAATGTTTGTAATTGAACTTGAATGAGCTGGAAAGAAAAAAACACAGAGGGAGAAAAGCAATTTATACATGGCATTATATAAACTAACAATCAGAATATTCTGAGAGAACTTGAACTCAGGCCAACTACACAACAGCAAAGGTACACGGAATCAGCTGCTCCCGAGTTACACAAAATCACAATCAGCCGTTGAAAATGTGAAAAATACATGGTAAGTCAAATATGGTATAAGAAATTCTCTGAGAAGTCTGATTACTGTAACTCAAGGTATATATCTTGATGTGTGACGTTGTTTCTGAAGTTTTCACATCCGTGACCTTCTGACAATGCTGTAAAATTACCGTATTTTGCCATATATAATGTGCAATTTTTTGCCCCAATTTTTGAGGGATAAATAAGGACACACATTATACATGGGTATAATGATTACACACCATGGGTATAATAATCCCAAGTATAATGTGCACAAAACACGGGTGCACATTATGTACGGTAAGATACGGTAGTTCAGATATCAGCATCCTCATACACAGATGAGTTGAAGCTCACAGTGGTCACAAAGCAAGCTCAAGTCAGCACAGCCAAGTTCATCTGTAGGGCAGTTCTGGGACTAGAATGTACATCTCACTCCTCCTCCCAGGCCTCCAACACGCTTTACTTGTAGGCAGGGCAGAGGTTCCGAAACGTCGAGAACTGCTGGAAATAACACATGAACAGTGTTCCCACACATAGAGGCCTGGGGCAAGCCCTTATGTAATGCCTGATGCCTTAACATGGCCACCGGTAGCCTGCCATTGATCGAACTTCATCTTCTCCCATCTTCGGTCCCGCTGCATGAATCTGTATGAGAAGCAACCCAGCTGAGAGGCAAGAGGCCCGGTTTAGACTCTTCAGCTACTATCTACTTGCTACATGACTGGAACAAGTTAATTGACTTCACAAGCCTTAATTCCTTCATCTATGAAATGTGAACAATAATAACTGTTCTACCCCCAAGACAGGACTATGAAATAATAAGGTGAAACTATGAAATAAATGAAATAAAAACCCACACCTGGCACAAAGGGAAGAGTTGAAAATGTTCGTTGTTGTGGTTGTTCTGGTTATTAATATAATTATTACTATACCCTAACCATTCATGTTCATTCCTAGGGTTAAAAGGGGTGGCACATCAGCTTCTTTGCCTGCTATTATACAAGCAGAATATACCTGGAATTCAAATCATACTGTAAACTCTCCACTAAGAGTAAAGGTTTATCCAGCTAAGAAAATGTACAGGATACTATAGCTTCAGAATAATACCTGAACATAGTTTTTGTAGCCTGAATTTCAGCAAAATGATAATCTGTACCTTTTACTATTTGAGGGCTCCAAACAGTACGAAGCAATGTTTCTTATAGCATGTTAACTAACTATACAAAATTGCCTTTGTTGATGCTATTCTAGTTTATACCATGCTCATTTTTCACTGTTGTTTTTTTCAAATATTTTTAAAAGATTTTATTTATTTATTTTTAGAGAGAGGGGAAGGGAGGGAGAAAGAGAGAGAGAGAAACATCAATGTGTGGTTGACTTTCACACACCCCCAGGCCATGTGCTCTGATTGGAGACCTGGCCCACAACCCAGGCATGTGCCCTGACTGGGAATCAAACCCACAACCCCTTAGTTCGCAGGCCAGCACTCAATCCACTGAGCCACACCAACCAGGGCTCTAGTGTATTTTAATCTTCTTGATTTCATTCAAAATTCTGATATAGCAACAGATAATACCAACTATTGGTTAGGATGCAGTAAACAAGAACCCTCATATGCTGCTGGTAAGAATGTAAAGTGGTGCAGACACTATGGAAAACAGTCTGGGAATTCCTCTAAATGTTAAACATAGTTAACAAATGACCCAATGATCTGTCACCAAGGTATAATAAGCTCAAGGGAACTAAAAACATATGTCCACATAAAAACTTGTACATGAATATTCATAGCAGCATCATTCATAATGGCCATAAAGTGGAAACAACCCAAAACTCCATCAGCTGATGAATGGGTAAAATGTATTATCCATTCAATGAACTATTATTAACCAAAATAAATGGAATACCTTGAAAACTTTGTTCTGCTAAGTAAAAGGAGGTAGTTACAAAGGATATATTGAATGATTTGTTGTATATAAAATATGCAAAACAGGCAAATCGACAGAAATAGAAACCAGATCAGTGGTTGCCCAAGGAGTTGATACGAAATAGGGAATTGAGGGATGACGGCTAAGGAGGTACAGGGTAGCTCTGGGGTTACGAAAACACCCTAAAACTGACTGTGGTGACAGCTGCGTAGCTGTGAGTACACTAATGCCACCAAAGTGTGCCCTTTCAATGAGTGAACTGTGACGTACGTGAGTTATAGCTCAATAAAGCTGGCTTTTTTATTTTAAAAGGGCATTTAAATTGATGCAAAACTTCTAGGGAGTTGTAAACATTAAGAAAAAATACATACATATATATATATATATATGGTCTGTCTAGAAGGTACCCAGCCATGTAATATGAAAAATAGAGATATTTATTGAAAAACATACAAGATACAAGAAACATTGTACACAGGACAACGATGCATCAGTCCCCTTCAAAGAAGGCACCTTGGGACCTCACACAATTTTCCCAATCGCCATCAGCTGCCCCATGGTATTTTTCAGAATCTCATCAATGGTATGAAATTTCCTCCCTTTCAAAGGTGACTTTAGTTTTGGGAAAATCCAGAAGTTGCAGGGCACCAAATCTGGCTATAGGGTTGCTGAGTCACCTGGGTGATCTGATGTTTCACTAAAAAGCTCTGCACAAGACGTGATGCCAGGATTTTGTGATGAAGCTGCCAATCACCAGCTGCCCATGGCTATAGCCTTCTGAGTCATCAGAATAGTTTCCGTGGAGGAATGTTCAAGATTAGTGCAAAATCTGACGCAGATTTGTTGCTCTACTCACTCAGTCAAGTACACATGCTCACTCAATGGTGTCTACTGTCCCACTAACTAATACAGTGAAGTTGTCATTGTTCACGCATGCACATTCCAGTCCACTCTCCTTGGCTGCCAGGAGACATTGATGTTGTGCAAACCATTCTCAGTATATTAACAATGGCTGGACTTTGGACTTTTCCCAGACAGATGTTTTTTATATATATATATATATATATATATATATATATATATATATATATATGCATGCACAATACATATACATATGCATATATATGTTATATATTCATATATACATATATGTATTTGTATGTATCTTCAATAAATGTCTTATTTTTCATATTACATGGCTGGATACCTCTGGACAGACCTCGTGTGTGTGTGTGTGTGTGTGTGTGTGTGTAAAGAGAAAATACTACTTGTTACTTCAGTAAATATGAAAGCATTTCAGGCATTT
This sequence comes from Anoura caudifer, assembly GCA_004027475.1. Taxonomy (NCBI): domain Eukaryota; kingdom Metazoa; phylum Chordata; class Mammalia; order Chiroptera; family Phyllostomidae; genus Anoura; species Anoura caudifer. The sequence continues at coordinate 7,386 of PVKU01002105.1, forward strand.
CTGGTGAAAACATCTTGAGAAAGTTTCAGAGACAAGAGAAATTTAGGACATGCTCAGGGACTAGTAACTGTGAGAGAGGAAAGCCTCAAACTGTAGTCAGGATGGGCCTATAAAAGAATATAAAAGATTTCAAGTTGAAGTCTTACCTCAGAATCACCTGGGGACCTGGGAGGAAAGACAAAGGCAGTCTAGCTCCTGAAAACTTTGTTCCATCAATTACAGAGGTCTGGGAAAGAGCAGGAGTCTTTGTTTATAAACCTCCCCAGGCGATTCTGCTGTCAACCAGATCTAACTCTCACGCAATAAGGAAAGAAAAATATTTTATCGTAGCAAGAACACTTTTTGGAACAAAATTCTGGAAGTAATCTGAAGGAGTGAGTATAATGAGGCCAAGAACGGCCCTGAGCCAGCACTGGGCAAAAAGATTAGAGCTCTGAATTCCTGCTCCAACTTGGTGGTTAACACATGTTCACATGCAGACCTTCAGCACTCAGTCTTTCCTTAAAAAAAGACTTTTAAATTACTGAAGAAAAACTTAGCAAGAATCCTTATGCCTTTCTTAAAAACTTACCAGCTTCCCTAGTATGTTTATGATACTTATGTCTCAGAATTCTGAAAAGGTTGGGCGGCTGTTCACTGGTCCTCCTGGCCAATCAGGCTACTCTCACGGGCATTTGGTTTTCCAGCTTCCTTTCACCACATGGTAACGAGGACATAATTCCATATACTTACCAAGAATATTTCAAATAAGTTTTGTATATAAATACAGACCTATGAGGAACATGTGAAAACTGAAAGACTGAAATAAATGACTCACCAAATAATACTGAGTATCCATATGTTTTTACTATGAATAACACATTTGCATAGCTCCCAGTACAATTCCCTCCAGCTCCTTTTTGGGCAGTGGCATTCATTTGCAAGACAAATGGCAGGGGTACCAGGTCCAAACTGTGGCCCACAGTACCCCTGTACACAGAAAGCTAACTGGCCCACATATCTCAGGCTCTTTTGTGGAATCAGCAATTGCAGTAACTAAATAGGAGGCTTGCAGGCGGGTCTTCTGGAGCCCTGAAAGTCTTTCTTACAGGTGGTTCTGGGTGGTTACTATGACTCCTGACAATCACAAATACAACCTGTTAGTACAAAATACTGGATAATGTAATGACACATAATCTTAATTAAGTATAAGCTGTTTCCTCAATATAGTAAAGTGCTCTAGAATTTTTAACAGGGAAAAAAGGAATATTAAAATTGCTTAGGGGAAATCAGTCTAGAGCACAATTTTCATAATTTAACACTATGTATATATCACAAGCAAAAACAGTCAAACCACATGTTCACTCTATCTCAAACTCCTGGTACATGCACAGCCTTTTATTCAAATAGACTGAACCATGGCACTGACCCAGGTCTAAGAAGCAAACTGGTACTGGTTTGAAGGAATTCCCTTTATATCCGATTCATTCCCCCTGTGAAAAGGTTAATGAGGGCTTCTTCACCTTCTGTTCATTTTCAAATTCTCATTCCTTAACCTCAGTCCTCTGTTTGCAAAGTAACATATAAACACAGAATTGTCAAAAACAAGCATTTGATTAACATGATGGTGAGCACAGTGAGGCAGTTGTTATTGCATTCATTAAAAACTCTATCTGCTCTGGCTGGTGTGGCTCAGTGGATTGAGTGCTGGCCTGAGAACCAAAGGGTCACCAGCTTGATTCCTAGTCAGGGCACATGCCTGGGTTGCAGACCAGGTCCCCAGCAGTGGGCATGCAAAAGGCAACCACACATTGATGTGTCTCTCCCTCTCTGTCTCCTTCCTTTCCTCTCTCTCTAAAAATAAATAAATAAATAAAAATAAAAACTCTACCTTACTGATATATAATTAAGATTTGTAATCTAGCCCTGACTGCTATGGCTCAGTTGGTTGGGCATCATCCTGCAGAGGCTAAAGGTCACCAGTTCAATTCCTGATCAGAGCACATGCCTGGGTTTCGGGGTTGATCCCCTGTTGGTACCCAGTCAGTTGCCTGTCATATGCACTCTGAGGACCTGTGAGAGGCAACCAATGAATGTTTCTTTCTCATATCGATGTTTCTCTCCCTCTCTTTCTTCCTCCTTTACCCTCTCTCTAAAAAATTTTTTAAATAAAAATAAACTTTAAAAAAAAGATGTGTAATCTAAATTCAACCTCCTCCATCTTAATAAAACTACGATAGTAGGCCAGCATCCATTGGTCTAATATTCAGAGGTGTCTTCTATAAGCCAAGATGTTTCTTAAAATGTTTTCTCAGTGCAGAGTAGTGGGGAAATGCTGGATGTGAAGTAAAAGTTCTCTATCTTAACTACAGGAATAATACCACCTGTGTTACCTAAGTCTCAGGCTCCCTGTTAAGATACAGTGAGATGTTTGTTACAGTGCAGTACAATGGGATGGAGCAGTAATTTCCAACCTTTTTCATCTCATGGCACACATAAACTAATTACTAAAATTCTGCAGTACACCAAAAATTATATTTTTGCTGACTTGACAAAAATAGGTATAATTTTGATTCATTCACATTGAACAGATATTGTTGTGTTGGCTGTTGTCATTTTTTTCTTTGACAATCTCAGGGAAAACAAGTCTGCTGACTGCATAGTCAGGTGTTGCATGGTTTAGAAATCCTTGTGGTGCACTGGGTGAAAAAATCACTGTTACAGAGTATATTACAAATGTTAATAACTATTTAAACAATGATCACCACAGGCTAAGTATTAGATTATGAAAGTATCTTATCCCAAAATGTCTAATTTTCAATTAAAATACATTTTCATTACTAAACAATTGATTTGGGAATAAGCATCTCTTTTTTTTTTAGGATTTTATTTATTTATCTTTAGAGGGGAAGGGAAGGAGAGAGAGAGAGAGAGAGAGAGAGAGAAATATCACTGTGTGGTTGCCTCTGGTGCATTCCCTGCTGGGAACTGGCCTGCAACCCAGGCATGTGCCCTGACTGGGAATCGAACGGAATAAGCATCTCTTAACTGTAGGCAATCGGTCTCTCAACTGATTTGGCTAGAAAACATGTATTCGTCAACTTAAAATTGATAGAATTTTAAAACTATATGATCAGCATTTTTTTCTTAAAGAAAGACAAAATAGTGGCATCATGCTCCTGTGTAGGAGTCTCGGCCATTTCTACTCTCTGCACACTTCTGGACTATTTCATTCAGATGCTGACTACAACAATGTTAACTGGATTCATTTGCAAATCCAGTGGAGTTAAATGAGACCACAAAATTAGAATCCCCTAATAGGTGCAGCTCTTTGCTTTTAAAAATCAGCATAATCATAGTTCATCTGATTAAAAACACATACTGTGGAAATTCAATGTTACTTAAAAGCCAGTGGAACAGTAGCAATTATCCCTATTGCCATTTACTGAGCACCTATCACACACCAGGCATTGTGAATTGTCCTTAGCGTTCAAATACTGGATTTGTTCAAATATGTCTCTAAATATGTAAATGCTCAGTTGTCTTGAGTAATTCTCATGAGACAGGATAGTGAGAAACTAGGAGAATTCCTTGGCAAGTGGAATAGGGAAACTGAGACAGCGAGCTGAACACAAAGACTGAGTAATTTACAGCCAGGTGCAGATGGTCACCTCCTCCAAGATAATATCCAGGCCTCAGTGGTATTTCAGCTCCAGGCTAGAAAAGCAGCAAAACCAGGTGGGCCAGAACCAACTGCAGTGACCAACGACCTCCTGCCTAAAAGGGCACTCCAGGAGAACTGCTGCACATTCTGCTGAAACCCTCTCTTGTCCTAACATTCCTTCCGGCAAGAATGAGATAAAAAGCCTCAAGACAAAGGACCCAGCCCTGCCCTCTCCCTCTGGGGAGCAGCCCTACCCATTCCCTTTCCCTTCTTCTTCCCCCACTTCTTTCTTCACAGGCAAGCATTTCCTAAACTCTAAGACAATGGGCAGCTGGCAGCTGGTCCCAGCCTGACCCCCTGAACCTGTCCCCAAGGCCCCCTTTTCTCTGACTTCCCTGTGAGCTAAGGCAGCCCAGCCTAGGCTGTCCCGTCGCTTCTTTTATGCTAAGCCTTCCTGGTTTCACTGTCCCCAGCTTTAATAAATGATTCTCACAGTCACCTGGAGTCCTGTTGTGAAATCTTTCCTACACGAAGTCAAGAATCCCCATGCTACTGCTGGCCCTGGGCAGATCCACTCAGGGCCAGGGCCCTGTCTAGTAACACTCACTGATAGAGGACTCAAGAGTTGGAAAATTTAAGTAACAGCTAATAAGCTTAGTAATCAATGCATGTAAAAAGCTATTGTTCCAGGAACTGAAGGTATGACCCACCCCGACTCCAGGAGACCATAAGCAGTTCCACCTTGGCTCCTCAGGAGGACTGGGAGCAACTGAGATGTTATCTGAGCCATTGTGCTCCAGGGTGAGACAACTACCGCCCAGGACACAGCTAAAGACCACCGCCAGGGGCTAGGATGCTGCAGTTTTCTTACTCCAATTAACTTATTCCCTGAATTCCAAACACCTTACCTACACTTTGTTCTTCGCACAAAAAGGGCCGCCCTAGCTGGTGTAGCTCAATGGATTGAGCAAGGGCCTGTGAACCAAAGAGCTGCCGATTGGGTTCCCAGCCAGGGCACACGCCTGGGTTGCAGGCCAGGTTCCCAGTAGGAGACACATGAGAGGCAACCACACTTTAATGTTTCTCTCCCTCCCTTCCCTTCTCTCTAAAAGTAAATAAAATCTTTTTTTTTTTAAAGGGCCAATTTAAAAAGGAATTTAAGACCGTCCCTTAGGGTACGAACGCACCGTCTTCTCAGATCACTGGCCATCTGAATAAAGCGCCCATAAAGACTCATCCCTGTCTCTGCTTATTGGGTTCAGTATGTGACAGGCAGCACAAATGCCCAGGTTTTTTTCCAGTTTCATTACAACCACCAAAAACTGTTATTTGCCCAAGGTCAGAGCACTGGTAAGTGTGATTTGGACCCAAATTCTCTTTATTACAGAGCTTAACCATCTTTCCCCTTCTCTGCTGCACAGCTTTCCTCCCAGGCAAAGCTGCCAAAACCTGAGCATGTTGGACCTGCTGCTAATCCCTTGGTCTCCCACCAGATGATGCAACCACTAGGCTAGGCTTGATCTCAAAGGAACCAGGAGAGGTTATAATTTATCAGCCCACAAACAGACTGAATTAGTCAACAGCCAGATTTGAAGTAACTACAAACTTATAGTGAAGGTTACCCATTATAAAAATTGGAGTAATTTTTCCCCCTTTTTTAGGAAGTCGCAGTTGCAGCCGCAACTCACCCCGGCTCAGCCCGCTCCTGCCCCTAGCTCACCGCTGTTCGCTCTCGCGGAGGAACAAGTCGGTCAGGAAACCGCGCGTAGCAATGGCCTTTAAAGATACCGGAAAGACACCCATGGAATCAGAGGTGGCAATTCACCGAATTAGAATTACTCTAACCAGCCGGAACGTAAAGTCTTTGAAGAACATGTGTGCTAATTTGGTCAGAGACGCAAAGGAAAAGAATCTCAAAGTGAAAAGACCAGTTCGGATGCCTACCAAGACTCCGAGAATCACTGCGGGGAGGGTTCCAAAACTTGGGATTGATTTCAAATGAGGATCCACAAGCGACTCTTTGACTTGCACAGCCCTTCTCAGATTGTTAAGCAGATTCTTTCCATCAGTATTGGGCCAGGAGTTGAAGCTGAAGTCACCATTGCAGATGCCTAAATTAGTCTTTTTGATAAATTAACTATCAGTTAAAAATTTTTTTCAAAAATTTTTTTAAAAACACAACAATATTTATTAAATGCCTATACTGTGCCCAGCATTGCTTTAGAAACTGAAAAACAGGTTGAATATTAAACTACTCATCAGAGAGAGAAAATATAAATAACATTTATTCACTGTTGTGGAAAAAAAAAGCTACCTATGGGAACCAAACCAAACAGAACACAGCAGCCCTCATATATTAATTAAGTCAGTTCATATCAGGAAAAGTGGTCACTCTGAATATTTTTCTGGATCTCAGGTATACACATTTCTCTAAGGGTGGAATTGCTGGGCTTTAGAGTCTGCATATCTTTGACTTTCTAGGTGATACCCTAATCATTTTCCAAAAGAGTCAGACCCATTTACGTTCCAGCCCAGCATGAATGTTCCTCTCACTCATGAACATACCAGTTTCAGGAGGGTACCACCAGCTTTACTGTGGGTGTGCAGGAGCCTGGCATTCTGCCTGTAGTCTGCGTTTCCTTCATTGTCAACGAGACTGAATGCCTTCGCATGTGTTTATCGGACATTTGGATTTCTCCTTTTCTGAAGCTGCTGTTCAAGGCTCTTGTCTAGCATTCTGACTGCAGGTAACATCTTATTTAAGAAACCCTTCTCTACACTGAGGTCATGAATAAATTCTCCTATATTAACTTCTAAATGGTTCATTTTAGCCCAGTGTTGGAAACAGCCTAAGTGCCCATCAGTAGATGAGAGAATTAAAAAACTGTGGTACATTTGCACAATGGAATATTATGGAACAGAAAAAAAGAATTCTTACCTTCTGCGACAGCATGAATGGAATTGGTGAGCATTATGCTAAGTGAAATAAACCAGTTGGTGAAAGACAAACACCATATGATCTCACTTATAACTGGAATCTAATGAACAAAATAAACTTACAAGCAAAATAGAACCAGAGACATAGAACATGGAATGGAGACAACTGTAAGAAGGGAGAAATGGCAGAAGAAAGGAAAAGGGATTAGTCAAAGAACATGTATGAATGACACACTGACATGAACAACAGAGTGGGGCTTGCTGAAGGAGGGAGGGGTGAGCCGAGTGGAGGTGGGCAAAGCAAGAAAAAAATGGGACAACTGTAATAGAATAGACAATAGAAAAATAAAGGTTTATTGTTTTGATTTAATCTGCCATGCCTCCTGGGTCACAGATCAATGTTTGAACGTGTATGAAGCTGTTTCTGGACTCCCCATGGTGTTCCATTGGCCTGTTAGCCTATCCCAACGCCAATACCACACTGTTTTAATTATTGGAGCTCTTCTTCGTCTCTAGCAGAGCAGTTTTCCCAATTTGTTTTTCTTGTTCAAGAGTATCTTGCCACTTATTGGGCCCTGACAAAAATTTTAGAATCAGCTTGTCTAGTTTTTAAAAAGTTGCTGGGATATTAAATCTGTAAGTCAAGTTTCCAAACAACTGACACCTTACAATATTGAACCTGCCAATCCTTGGACCAGTGTGTCTTTCCATTTATCCGTTCTGTTTAAATTCACTCAAGAAAGCTTTAGAACTTTTTCTGTAAAGGTCTTATACAAATTTTGTTAAACTTAAAATACATCTCCTACAGCTTGTAACAGTTGAAAATCCATCCATCTGAAAAAAGATATTACTTTTAAAATGTATAAAAGCATATTTTGATAAAATATCTAGAGTTTGGAATAAGTATATATAAATATGAATATGTATTTTCTTAAAATGTTTAAATGAAACAAAGTTCATCAAAGGACAAATAATGCTACACAATTAAGTTTTAAATCCAGGTCTACTGTTCTGTGGTTATGTCCTATATCATTTCAATAGGTTCAACAAACTTAAGAAAACTTACACCTCACACAAGTGTCCTAAACACCTAATTAGTCACAAGTCCTTATACTAAACAAATCATGAAGTACATGAAATCCAGAGTAATTTCATCAGATTCAGGAGGAAAAGAATGAAAGAGAAGATGAATAAAAGATGAATAGGGCCCTGGCTGGTGTAGCTCAGTGGATTGAGCATGGGCCTGCGAACCAAAGGACTGCGGTTCGATTCCCAGTCAGGGCACACGCCTGGGTTGCAGGCCAGTCCCCGGCAGGGGACACATGAGAGGCAACCACACATTGATATTTCTCTCCCTCTCTCCTTCCCTTCCCCTCTGAAGATAAAGTAAATAAAATCTTTAAAAAAAAAAAGGATGAGTTGGAGACTGAAATCCTGGCAACACACACACCATCTCCCGAGACTGAGAAACACAAATACCTTGCTCCTAGTGTGAGCTCCCACCTCACACAATTCACTACACTTCTGTCTCCTTTGTCTCATTTGTGAGGTAGTTTCTACACATGTTCTGTCAAGGCCACACTTTATGAAGGAAACAAAAACAGGTGCCTTAGAAAGGACTCAAAAAGTGAAGCAAACACGAAGTGATACTCACAGCCATCCCACTATCAGAACATTCATTGTAAGCTCTGTGGCAGGACTGAAAATAACCCCCAATAGACTGGCCTCAAAATCTCAAACAATGCTAAGAATATGGTAGGTAGGAAAAGTGTACAAAAATAAGAATTTTGAAGAAAAGGAAGAAAACTTCAGTAATCACTTTGAATGTCTTAAGTTAATTGTACTCACTTCTTTATTCCTCCAAACCTTTTATTAGACTTTTAAGTGAAAGGCATTGTGGGGGGGGGGGGGCGAAAAAATATCCATAGCTTTGAGGAATTTATAACATGTTTAGGAAGCAAGAAATAAGCACAAACCATTGCTATAGGATACAAATGAAATACTTGATAAATGTTACTATTGCAACAAAGCAGGACAAAAATGCTGCAGGACATTTACAGATCAAAAAAATCACTTTCAAGTATGATGGTCAGCAGGGAGGAATATGTGCTTTTAATTAGCTCTAGTTCAGGGGCTGGCAAACCAGAGCCATGGGCCGTGGGACACCTGTTTTGATGTGGCCTGTGAGCTAAGACTCGATTTTTACATTTTAAAATAGTTGAAAATTTTCTTCATTTTTATGGCTTGAGTTACTACTCAAGCCATATTTGGCGAAACCATGGATGGACCTGGAGAACATTATGCTAAACTAAGTGCAATAAGCCAGTCAGAGTAAGACAAATACCATATGATTTCACTTCTATGTGGAATCTAATGGACAAACTGAACTAACAAGCAAAATAGAGACAGACTCATAGAGAGCAGGCTGACAGCTCTGGGCTGGGTGGGGGCAGCGGGTAGGAGGTGGAGGGATGGAGCAAAAAGGAAAAAGGGCTCCTGGACACGAACAACAGTGTGGTGACTGGGCAGAGGAGGTGTAAAGGGAATAAATGGCAATGGAAAAAAATACAATTAAAAAATTAAAACATTCCAAAAATAAAAGTTAAAAAAAACAGAAGAAGAATTATTTTGTGGCATGTGAAAGTCCTATTACTTCAAGGTGAAGTTGAACTGGAACACAGCCAGGCATTCTCCCTGCAGGGGTGGAGGTCAGTAGTTGCAACAGGGACCATGGGCCACAAATATTTACTCCCTGGTTCTTTACAAAAAAAAGTTTACCAACCACTGCTCTAGAAGGATGGATGGGGTTTTAGTGGGTGGAACTGGGGGAGGAGAAAGGAGTGGGCAGAGAGGATAAACATTCCAAACATTCAAGAAATGAAGGAATACAAATATGAAGGAGAGCTCGTGACCGTTGTAGGGACAATGGAAAGACCAATTTGGCTGAAGCAGAGGGTCCAAAATTCAGCAAATGTTACTGAGCCATTTTTACTGTTGTGGTGTGTAGTAACAAGAATTCTCCTAGCTAGTCTGTGAGATTGGTACTATTATTATCCCCATTAATAAGGAAACTAATTAATGATTTGATAAACTAAGGCTTATAGAAGTAATGGGCCCAAGGCCACAGCCAGTCCACTGAGCTGAGCTATGAATAAATAGGTTTCTTTGTCCCCAGAGCCCACTGTTAGTGCTGTGGTGTATCAAACCTGCACCTCCATGGAGGGTAGTGAAGAGAATACCTCTACAGAGGCCAATTAGGGCAAAACTGTCAGTGCTCTCAAACACAGAATACGATTTTTATCTGTAGGCCATGATTCTTTAACTGCATAAAAAAGGACAGTTATCCCACAAGCTGGTCCAAGAGTTCCACACTTAGAATGAAACTATTATGGCCTTTTCTTAAATTGCAGGGAGAAACACTTATGAGCTTTATTTTCTCAGTTTTAAGTTCCTCCCAGAAATCTATCTCAAATCTTTGAAAAATGATACATAACAAAAATCAGGCCCTGGACAGGGTGCTCAGTTAGTTAGCTCATCGTCCTGACAGCCAAGGTTGAGGGTTTGATCCCTGATCAGGGCACATGTAAGCATTAACCAATGAGTCCATCACTGAATGGAGCAACAAATCGATGTTTCTCCTTCTCTCTCTCTCCCCTTTCCTCTCTCTCCCAAATCAATTTTTTAAAAAATTTTAAGTCAATGAATAAGTAACAGACCAAGTTTGGGAAAATTCAATTGCTTATGCTTAGCTCAACTTTTTTGTTAATAGATTATGTACTCAACAGTTGTCATTTTATTATCTTAAGTTCAAATGAATTGTTAATTGAATATATTAATTTGATAACAGTTAACTCAATTATCTGGAAGTAGTTTTAACTTAAGGTGTTCTTCAAATGAAAAATAATGCTTCTGTGAAAGCTAATATAAGCACTAAAATAAACAGATACACCTATTAGTAGAAACTAAAGAACCAAAAAGATAAATACAAAAAAAAAAAACACAAAAAAATTAAAAAATTGTATAATGACAGTGCTACTTGGGAACACTCACCCCTACTGGACTGTCCAAGGTCGAACTATTCAAAAGAAACATACAAACACACATGCAAGCCACGTGGACTTGTAAATTTCTTTAAAGTAAAAAACAGGCTAAATTTAGCCATGGCTGGTGTGGCTTAGTGGATTGAGTGCCGACCCGTGAAGCAAGGGGTTGCCCGTTCCATTCCCGGTCAGGGCACACGCCTGGGTTGCAGGCATGTGCCCAGTGGAGGGTGTACGAGAGGCAACCACACAGTGATGTTTCTCTCCCTCTTTTTCTCTCTCCCTTCCTCTAAAAATAAATAAATAAAATCTTTTTAAAAACAGCTAATGCATTATAATATTTTATTTAATTTAATACATGCAATATATTATTTCAACACGTAACCAATATTTTAGAAGTAGAAGTATTTGAGGTTTTCTCATACTAAATCTCAAATCAGGCATGTATTTCACATTTACAGCATTAGCCATGTTTCAAGTGCTCCACAGACCATACTGGACAGCTCAGATCTACAGAACAACTCCTCTAAAGATCACAGCAGGAAAGAGGCTATGGACAGTAACCAGCCACTGAAAGTCAAAGGTATGCGTTTTTAAAAAAAAAAAAGAGTATTTAGCTCCAATATTCTCATGTTAAAATGAGGGTTCAGCTAAGAAATAAGTAACAAACAATAATATCATTTTAGCAGTACTGATTTTATAATGATTGTTTTCACCAAATTTTAACTGCCCTTGCTATAGTTGTGATTTAGGATTATCCATAACCTCCCTCCTCCCTTTCCATTTTCTCTCCCTCTTCCAATTCTCTAAATTATTTCAAAGTTATCAAAAAAAAACCTATGTCCAGGTGCTTTCCACAATCGGAACAAACTTAAAACACAGGTATTGGCAATAGAAAGCCGTTGCAGGACTTTGCAAAGTGATTGGAAATAATGTTTCAGCACTAACCATGAAGTATCAATGTCACAAAGGAGCTGTAGGAAATAAACTGGAAAGGCACCAGTTCAGAATGTTACACATTAAGTCTGGAACTAGGGTTACCACATTGATAATAAAAGGACAGAGGCCAGATATCCTTTAGTAATGATTCAACTAAATCATGTAAATAGTATAATACCAGAAGAGACTAAGGCTTCAACAGAGAGTGACCAAAATAATAAAGTCAGAAAAAAACCCACCCTCACCTTCCTGCCCTTACCCCAGTACTCCAGCAGAATTTGAGCACAACCATTCTGCAAAGATGTGGTTGTAGCAAACATATGCTTTTTCTCAACTCACTACTGTTGCTACACCAGACCAAATTCTCATTTGCTGTGATAAATTTAAAGTAAATTTATAAAAGTACCTACAATAGATTTAAACAGAAGTCAATAAATTCTGCTTGTGAAAAAACATACAAATTGCTGGGCAGGGTGTGTCTACACATTTTCAAAAGGAAGTGGGGTGGGGAAAACCATATATTTTAGCGGTAATAGGTCAAAGTACATCAGCCTTCTATTTTAAAACAAAGTCTGACTAAACAGAACAAACACTGCAGTGACAAGATGTTTAATAGTTTACTATTTTTACCGAATGAAATTATGTAGTTTACCAGTACTTGCACTGTAAAATTATTAAGGAAATCAAAATTATGGCTCATATTTCTCAACTCTTCGAACAATTCTGCTTGTTACTCAGAAACCTATCCCAATGGGTTATGCATTTAAATGGTAAAAGCAATCAAATATTGTAATTCTTTTAATTCAAAGCATGTCATGATACCCCCTTCAACTAATGGGGGAAACTACTGAAAGTGGCAAATTATCACTGAAGTCATAAGGTATCTATCTACATTTTTTTAAAAAATAGATACAAAAGCCATGTACCATAAAGACAACTTTGTGAAAATGTTTGTATGCATATGTAAGATTTGAAGCGCAGCAAAGTATCAGCAGAGATTATCTTTGGTAATTGTACTTTAGGTAATTTTTTCTCTATTTTCTGTTTTCTACAATGATCAGAAAAAAATAAACCTATACAAGTGGAAATTGAAGCAGCGCCAATCAATTTATGATTATGGTGGATTGATATGTGCTCCCTTGTATCACCATAATCTCTAAGTAAAAAGCCTGCAGGGCCCTTCAAAGACACGGACTTCGCCTTATTTATGATACATACTTGATCCCATTCACATGCACGGTACTTACACGATGCACACATTAATATGCGGTGGAGCATGCTACACAACATTAAACCAAAAATGGCTTATTTAGAAAAACAGCTGTTTAGCGCCCTTACAAAACAGAGCAGAGCCAAGAGTGTTTGCTCAAGGAATAAATGTGTAATAGGAGTCACAAGGTGGAGAAAATGTCTTGGTCCAAATTTTAAAAATGTAAATCTACTCCTACATTTTACACTTTAAAATAGTTCGTTTTATGACAATTTCAGTTCAATTTATGAAAAGAGTAAACCTATAAATTACTTCCCAAATACACCAGTTTGAATCCCGACTGCTTTAAACCTGGCTTTGCTCCAACCAATCCTTTGTTTTTCTCAATTCTACAGCAACACGTTAAGTATTGTTAATCGACGTACATAGAACCCATGGTGGTGCCGGGGTAGGAGTGGGTAGGGGAGTACTGAAAAGATACAATATACCTTTCTGACTTCGATGAGCTTAAAGCAGTAAAGAAACGGGTCAGAAAAAGAGGCCACGAAACAATCCCGAGTGATTTTGCTTTTAGTAAAGGTAAATACTGTGGAGTTTAAAAGAACTTCGGGGGGTGATGAGCCAACCCGGCAAGATTTGAACAGGCGAATTAGACAGGACTGAGCTGGGTGGAACTCATCACCCATTTAATCCTCGATGACAGCACCCCAACCCGCCCTCCTCGTGCTTAATCGTACACAAATATCGACCGAAAATCGATGAAACCCAGCAAATCCAAGCCAGGCTAAATACGCACGCACATGAAATGCAACAGCTGTGCGTTCACTTAGGAGACAGAATACCTAATACCTGGCTACGGACTAACAAGTGCTTAATGAAAGCTGATGATCGGCTGGAAACTGTAACATCAAGCAGCTCCCCAAAGGCCTCTGACTCCCGCCTTTGCGCTCGACATACAGCGCAGGTGGACCTCAGCTCCGCCCAGCCCACTCCGAGCCAGTTTCCGGAGACTGACCCCCCAACGGGCCGTCTCCAAGCCCCTCCAAGCGGGGCCTCCCCGGTTTCAGTGAAGCAAAATTGTAAATAAGGAAGGGGACACCAGCAATCAATGGCAGGTGGCGGCGTGGCCTCATAAGACAAAGCAGGGGGCCCCTCCCGTGGAGCCCTTCAAGGAACGGGTTCCCTGCCCAACGGCCCCGAAGACCGGCACCGCGCCGCCACCCCCACGTCGTCCCCCGGCCCTGGCCACGGGAGACGCCCCGCAGCACCCCAAGCGCCCGCCCAACCACCGCCGCAGGAGCGCGCCGGGCGCCCAACTGCCGTCCCGGCCCAACCAATGCGGGCAGGGGAGGAGAGGTGCGCGCGGCCAGCGGAGCATGCGAGCCACTCCGGGGTCGCAGGGAGGAGGCTGCGCGTGGGGAAGGCAGGGGCGAAGCGGCGCCGAGGCCATCGCGGAATGCAGCGCTACGAGGGACTCCTCTAGGGGTTTTTGCCCCTTTCCCCTTAGAAGGTGCAGATGTTTGACCCCCCCCACCCCGAGTGAGGTGCCGCGTCCCAGCCCTGGCTGGACTGTACCATCGGGCGGTGCCGCCGGGATTTCTCCCCCCCACCACCATCACCATCAATCCCCCCCCACCCGGGTCCGCGGTCGGTTGGCCCCGGCCGGGCTCTGAGACGCGGAAAGAGCTTGGCGCCATTTTGGGTGGGACTAAGCAAAGACGAAACACCCTCCCAGTCGATGGGGTACTCTGGACGCCGGCTTATCCGGTTCCCTTAATCCTGTAGGTACTTACACGATGTTGGGTGAGGGGAGCTGGAAGATCAGCGGGTCCCCGATCCTCTCTCCCTAGGGGTGATGGAAATCAATCCCCCCCCGCCACCTCCAGGTGGTTCTTCCCGCCGCAGAGTGGGAGCAGCATAAAAGGCGGGGCGTCATTACCATAATCTGCCTAGCAACCTGATCTCGGCGTTATGTGATTGGCTGACTCTGTAAACCCCTTGCCTAGCCTACAGACGAGTTATGCTGGGGCGAACTGACAGGCCCAGATTTAAGACTCATGACGAAGATCCCGAGACGCTAATTCAGTCGGCAGAGAAACCAAAAGGAGATTCACACAATGGCCCAATGAGTGAAGGCCTCTTTATTTCGTGCTCTGCTGTTCCTTTAAAACCCAATCAAAGAGCGAGTCTCGGGCAGCGTTGGTCTGCGTTCATACTCTAAGCCAATCAGAAAAGCCGACTCCTAAGGTTCAGAGTCGACCGGTCTCTGAGCGTCCCGCGGGCTCCGCATGGGTAAACGGCCGGCCTCCAGGTCCCAGGTGGAGAGCTTGGACTGCAGACCGGGATTCCAAGCCAGCCCCCCACACCCGAGATGCCCCGTGTCCTGGTGCTCCGCACGGAAGCCCAATTCCTGGCCTCGGGCTCTAGGGTCGCTGGGGTGTGCACGGGGGCCCACTGCTCGTGGGGGTGTCTGCGCTTCCTTCCATCTCTGACCCGCCGGCTCAGTTCAGTACCCACCAAACCCTGGAGCGCCTCACTGCATCATTCCCCTTACATTCTGAAAAAGGAAATGATTTTCCGGAAATGTGAAGTATTATTCAACACTGGTCAACCAATGATTTAACTACTTTATTAACCTCAGGATTCCATACTACCGTCCCTTAAAATTGTCTTCTCAAAGGGCCACCGAGTGCATAGAAATAAGCTCAAGCTTTGGAGCAAGAAACCCAGCTCTAGTGACACCTGATGTGAATGGCGACTAGATCTGGAGAGACCGGGAAACTTCCTATCTTCAGGAAGCATGCCCATCTGTAACATCTACCTGGCTACGTTATTTTGAAGATTAAATGAGATTTGCGTGTAAAATAGCACAATAGAACTTAAATTACGATAATATATCAAATTACTAAACTATGGCTAACCAAGAAAAAAAGTAGAAAATATCCAGGTGGGGGAGGAGATCGTAAAATTCATTCAACAATATCCTCTTTCCTGCTTTATTAAAAAAAAAATGGAAACAAAGTTGAAAGAATGGGAGAACATGATGTTTTTAAAACTCCAAGATAGTTGACTACTTTGTAACCAACTTTGTAACTATGCCGTGTCTTGTTCCTCCACAGACTCTTGTGCAAGCAGCACTGAACTTGGAATAAAGACTATCAGTAAACACTTGGGGGATTTAATTGCAAGGAAGTGTGAATTGGGGCCTGATCAGCCAGAGCTTAGCATTCATAGTAAGAGATACTATCAGCTCTTTACTGGATCTGAAAGATGCCTTAGGGAAGGCTCTGTGGGTCAAGAGTCATTCTAATGTTCTTTAGTGCGGGGAGGGGGGGCGGGGGGGGCGGGTAGATAATGTCAGAGGTCTGGCAGGTCCACTCTTCTACCCCTTGGCCTCTAGAGAGACCTTCCCCCATTCTGAGATTTGAGATTATTACATCCTCTCTGATGAGCTGGAATTATCCCAGCTGAGGTCTGGGGACCAAAAATGACACCAAGGAACCCAGAAGGGAAATTTGCCATAAGGAAATGAGGCTATATGGACTGGAGGCCCAGCTCACTATCATGGACTGGGGAAATGGTCTAAAACTTCAGAGTGCACAAATACTACAGATAGGTCCCACCCCAGAGATTTATTTTATTCAGGTCTGTTGTAAAACACAGGAATCTGCATGTTATATAAAGTTTTTAAGTAATTTTTAAATTTACACACAGTAAAATTCACCCCTTTCAGTGTACAAGTAATCATTGACTATGTACTATGTCCAATCACTTCTAAACAATGAGGACAGAATGGGAACCTTCCTCCAAAAAGTCCCTGCTCTCCTGGACCTTACATTGTAGTGGAGGCAACAAAAGAAAATAAATAAGATAATTCCAGGTGAAGGTTGGTGCCATGAAGAAAAGAAAGCTAGAAAATGCAAAAGGGAAGGAAATGCTGGCAATTTAAATAGGGTGTCAAAGAAGTTCTTTCTAAGATACTAACATCTGAGCTAGGACTTGGATGATGGACACCAGCCACCCATGTTAAGATCTTGGAGAGCATTCCAGTCTGAGAGAAGTGCACATGTAAAGCCATGAAGGGAAAAAAATCTTGGCATGCACGCATTAATTCCTTCTTCCATTGAATGATGATGATATGCCAGGCACTGCCCTAGGTTCTTTGGGAAAACACAACACATTAAAAATTCCTGCCTTTAAGGATCTTTAATTCTAACACACTGAAAAACAGTAAGAAGGCCAGAGCTGCTGGAACACGAAGAGGAGTATCGTACTAGAAGAAAACTTGGGGAAATAGGCAAGGACCAAATCCTATAAGGCTTTGAAGGCTATAGCATTAGAGTTGTTTTTGTATTTTAAGTGCAATTTAAAGTAATTGGTGGTTTTTAGCAGGGATATGACACCACTTAAAAAAAAAAACTCTGGCTGCTCTATGTTTGCAGAGGGGATAAAAAACAAAGACAAGGTGGGTAGTAAGGAATCTGTCAAGCTCTAAGCAAGAAATAATGGTGATCTTGACTAAAATGAGGAGTAAAATAGTGTAAATGGGGAGGACTGTAGGAACAGATATATTTTGGAAGTAAAGCCACAGAACTTGTGAATGGATGAGCTAATGGGACAGAGTGTCCATTTCTAGTGATGACAACGGAGTGATAAAGTTGGGACTTGAGTGACTAAGTAACTGTTGAATCCTTAACTGAGAAATGGCTGGATCGGTAAGAGTTCTGTCATAGTCATGTTAAGTTTCAAATATCTTTTTAGAAATCCATCTGGACATATGGGGCAATTAGAACTCAAGGAGAGATCTGAGCTACAGTATAATTTTAGAATTCATCAGACAGTAAATTGTATTTACACGGGATTACATGAGGTCTAATTAGGGAAGGTCATCGTGAGGATTAGATGAGGGAGATAGCATATAGAGAAGACCAGAAAGTCTGGGGCGAAGCTCATGGAAACTGCTGAATTTAGAGGTGAGACACAGGAAAGAGCCAAAAAGGGACACTGAAGGCCAGGAAAACAAGAGGATGGTGCCTTAGAAGCCAAGGGAAGAAAGAAGGTAGTAGTCAGCTGCAGTTGATGTTGCTGAGGGTAAAGAAAGATAAAGACAGATAACCCGTGTCCTGGCCAGGTAGGTCAGTTGGTTGGAGCATTGTCTCGATATGCCAAGGTCGTAGGTTGGATCCCTGGTCAGGGCACATACAAGAAGCAACCAATGAGTGCATAAATAAGTGGAACAACAAATCAATCTCTCTCATCAATAAAAAAAAAAAAAAAAGGATAACCTCTGGATCTGGAAAAACAGAGGTGGAAGCAGCTTCAGGGGAGGGTTAGGAAACTCAGGAATTACCGAAAGAAAGAGAGGTGGAGAGTAACAGGTGTTGCCAGTAGCGTAGCAAATAAGGTAGGTCAATAGAAACAACTAGAATGTTGTGTGTGCTATTTTTAAAAGACTTTTTAAAAAATGTGTAACAGAGTGAGAAATATACAAGGGTTTTTAAAAAGCCACTGAGTAAACATGGAAAGGTCTTCATTACAGAGGAAAGCACACTGATAAGAAAAGGAATTCTGGGAAGAAAAAAATATTTGGCAGCAACTGTAACAATTCTTAAATTTTTTTCAAGCAAGAATTATCAATGGCCCTGACTGGTGTGGCTCAGTTGTTTAGGTGTCAGCATGCAAAGTGACAGGTTGCCTGTTCGATTCCTGGTCAGGGCACAAGCCTACAAGCAGTATATCAAAGATGACTTCAAATCAATCAAAGGGAAACTGAAGAACAGTCCAGAAATAAAAAGCCATTGATGACAGTGGCTGTGGAGCAAATCGAGCACAGCCTTGATAATTTCAAAACCTCCAGGTTCTTCATGATGAAAATGTGAATCCAGATGGTATGATTGATCTGCTGAACTACCAGAGGATGGTGTGACCTCATACTGATTTTCTTTAAGGATGGTTTGGAAATGGGAAAATGTGAACAAATTGGGAAATTTGGATCTATCACCTGTCATCATAACTGGCCTCTGCTTTTCGTCCACACACCAGGACTAGGATAAATGGGACTGATGTTACCGTGAACTTTTCGTTTATTTTGACCTTTGTTTATTCGGAGTAGAGGCATTGTTTTTAAGAAACATATGTCACGTAGGTTGTCTGAAAATAAAGCATTTTAAACTAATAAGTGACTTTCAAACGAACTTGCCATGATGGGGTATCTGCTTTTGTTTGTGGCCCAGATTCCCAGAGATCTTAAGTCACAAAACTGGATATGACTTTCAGTTCAAACAGCTGGAGTCATGGATCTTGGAGAAAGAATTGCAAAGGAGGTGCTGTCCGGAAGAAGCCTAGGAAGTTAATAGGAAGAGAGAGAAGCCGCATAAAGGCTTAAATCAAGTTGTTTCTTACTCCATGAAATACAGTCAAGGACAAAGAAAATGTATGAAATGGAAAAGGATTTTCCATCAAACATTGTTACTTTAAGAAAACACCCTTGTAGCCCTGGCTGGGTAGCTCAATTGGTTAGAACATCATTCTGATATGCCAAGGTTGCAAGTTCAGTCCCCAGTGGGACACACAGAAGAATCAACCAGTGAACACATAAATAAGTGGAACAAGAGTTGATGAGTCTCTCTCTCTCTCCTCCCTCTCTCCTTTTTTCTCTTTCTCAAATCAATAAAAGAATTTAAGGAAAAGAAAACACCTTTATGAATATGATTCAGTTTGAAAATTTTAGACCATAATTTAAATTTCATTATGAGGGAAGCTGTACAAGCAAGAATTATTATTTTTTCTTGGTCACAGAGAACATTTTATTAATTTGACCCCAAAGGCAAGAGAAGTAAAGACAAAAATAAATGAGCGGGACTGTATCAAAATGAAAAGCTTCTGCACAGCAAAAGAAACCATCAACAAAACAAAAAGGCAACCAATCAAATGGGAGAAGATATTTGCAAACAACAGCTCTAAAAAGGGGTTAACATCCAAAATATGTAAAGAACTTACACAACTCAACACCAAACAAACAATCCAATTAAAAAATAGATTTTAATTTTTTTAAATCCCTGGCAGGGTGGTTCAGTTGGTTGAAGCATACACCAAAAAGTTGTGGGTTCTAGTTCTGGTCAGGGCACATACCTAAGCTGAAGGTTCCATCTGCAACTGGGGTGCAAATGGGAAGCCACCAAACAATGTTTCTCTGCGAGCAAGAATTATTATGGATATGAGTACAAATGAGATTCTCATTTGTAGAATCTCATTTAAGAGTAATCATTGTGCCCTGGCCAGGCAACTTAGTTGGTTACGTTGTCAACCCTATGTGTCAACCCAAAACTGGTTTTGGGCCAAGGTTGCCAGTTCAATCTCTGGCAGGTCACATACAAGAAGCAACCAATGAGGGCATAGATGGGTGGAGCAGCAAATCAATGTCTCTCTCTCTCTCCTTCCCCTCCCCCTAAAAGTCAATACATAGAAGAGTAATCATTGTGAGAAAAGTTTTCTCTTAGAAATACAGTGTCAAATATACCTGCAAATTAATAGAAAAGAGAAACTACTACATGTAAGGATGTTAGAAAGCCTCCAGCCAAATCAAATCTCCTCAAACATTAGAAAAATCATACTGGAGAAAAACTTACGAATATAATGAACGTGGACAAACCTTTAACCTGAAGCAATACCTCAGAGATCATGAGAAAATGCATAACGGAGAGTGTGCATTCATTCAACTGCTGAATATAGTCAAGTGTTTTCTCTCTCCCTCCCTCTCTCTCTCTCTCCCTAAGTGTGATTTTTTTTTTTTTTTTAAATTTTAGAGAGAGAGGAAGGGAGGGAGAAGGAAAGGGAGAGAAACATCAATGTGTGGTTGCCTCTTACATGGCCCACACCGGGAACCTGGCCTGGGACCCAGACATGTGCCCTGACTGGGAATCAAACCAGCAACCCTTTGGTTCACAGCCCGTGCTCAATCCACTGAGCTACACCAGCCAGGGCTCTTTTTTAATTTTTATTTTAAAAAATATTTTATTTATTTTTAGAGCAAGGGAAAGGGAAGGAGAAAGATTGATCAGTTTCCTCTAGCACTCACCAGGATTGGCCAGCAACCCAGGCATGTGCCCTGACCAAGAATCAAACCAGTGATCTTTTGTTTTGCTGAACAGTACCCAACCAACTGAGCCGCACCAGTTAGGGCCCAAGTGTTCTCTTGAATCTCATCCCTCACTCTACATTTAAGAATGCATATAGATTAGAAATCATGTAAAAGTGCTAAGTGTGGAAAAGCCTTTAGCTATAATAGAAAAACTTCACACTCACCATTCTAAGAAAAACTTATGAATGTGGGAAACTTTCTATTCAAACGTCAAGACTCAGTAGACACCATGGAAGACACGCTGGAGAGAAAACCTGTGCATATAAAGAATGAGGGAAGGCCTTCAGTAACAAATCAGATCTCACCGATCATGAGAAAATTTGTACTGGAAAGAAATTCCTGAATGAAATCAATGTGAAAGCATCTTTAGCTAGAAGCAATACCTCATTAAAGACAAAAATGTTCATACAGGGGTTGGGGCGGGGGGACTCTAGGAATGTAATGAATGTAGAAAATCTTCAGCCAAAAGGAAAAAACCTCATTATTTATCAGATAGTCCATACAAGAGTGAAATCTTATGACTGTAATAAATACGAGAAAGCTTTTATTCAGAAGTCAAGCCTCATTAGATACCAGGGAAGTCATACTGGAGCTAAACCCTATGCAGGTAAGGAAGGTGAGAAATCATTCGATGGCAAATGGAATGCCATCGTATTTGAGAGATAACCTATAGATACAATGAATGTGCAAAACTCTGCAGGCAGAAGCTACACCTCATTACATATTACAACATTTAGATAAGAGAGGCAATCTATGAATGTACTAAGGGTAGAAAATCTTCTCTTGAATCACACTGCTTATTATACACGCAAGAACCCATACAGGTAATAAACATGAATGCAAAGTGTGTGGAAGAGCCTAGTCTCGGTGTTCAAACACTGCTCTATGAGAACCAACACTGAATGGAATGTCCGTTAACAGGTGAAGAGGTAAATACCTCCTGTTACATCCATACAATGGAGTGATGAAATAAACTATCAACACACGCAACAACATAAATTAATCTCAAAATAATTATGCTGAGTAAACTAAGCCAGACCAAAAGAAAAAAAAGAGCACCTGCTGTATGATTCCATTTATGTAAAATTCTAGGAAATGCAAACTAATCAGCAGCACTGGGAAGCAGATCAGCAATTGCCTGGGTAGGTAGGTGTGGGGAGGAATTACAAAGGACAAAAACAAAACTTTTGAAAATGATGACTGTGTCCTCATTTTGATTGTGGTGACAGAGTCATCGATGTGCGCATACAAGTATTTCAAAGCTCATCAAGTTGCCCACTTTAAACATGTGCAGTTTAATGGTCTCAGTTATGCCTCAGTGAAGCTGTTAATATTGTTTTCAGGACTTCTGACAATTGTAAGTCAAGAAAAATTTTAAATTGGTTAAGAATTTGGAAAAGGTGAATTTAATCCCCATTTGTTTGTAATATAATTAAGATTTACCAAAGTCTCTTAGGTTTTTTTAGGTAAACATAATAGAAACAAAAATACTAAAGACTAAAATATAACATAGAACAATAAAAATCTTCTAAAGCAATCTAGGATATGCTATGTACCACCTCTTCTAGAGACATTGGTAAGCTTGTTCACCAGGATTTGAAGCCAAGAATCTCTAATGGAAAAACAAAAGCTATAATGGAAGCAATAGGTATATTTTAATTACATGTAAATAAAAACTACAGATATACAGACTGTAAACAAAGTCCATAAACAATACATTAACATTTCTGCTTTACAGGGAACAAAAAGTAATTTCCTATAAACTTTTAAAAAGAAGCAAACAACCCAACGGTAAAATAGACAAAGGGCATTAATAAAATGACAGGGAAGAGCAAATCCAAATGCCCGGAAGCATACCAAAACCCTGACAGGTGTGTCTCAGTGGGTTGGGCGTTGCTCCACGAAACAAAAGGTCACCAGTTCGATTCCCAGTCAGGGCACATGCCTGGGCTGTGGGTGTGTACGAGACACAAGTGATGGATGTTTCTCACATCAGTGTTAGTCTCCTTCTCCTTCTCCCTCCCTTCCCCTCCCTCTACAATAAGTAAATAAAATCTAAAAATATTTTTAAAACCATATTAAAAGATTTGCAAACTTTAAACTTCAAGGAAACAGAAATTAAAGTAATTATTAGATATTACTTTATATTCATCAGAAAAAAAGTTTTTTAAAAAAGTGGCATCTATTGTTAGATCACTTTCAAATAATGCTAGTAGCATTATGAATTGTTGCAGTCTTTTTGGAAGGCAAGGTAGTAATGTCAATTAAAATTAAGTATGGATACATATATGTATAAATATGAACACATATATATTCAATTTTAGGAGACACTTATGTAGTCGTTTAACTCAGCCATCTCCATTCTGCAATACTATCTAAAAGGAAAAAACCACCAATATCCGGTCTTTAATGCAGCATTTTTCATGATGGCATAAAACTGACAATAATCAAGACAATGGTACATCCACACCATAGAACGATGTGCCCTGATTAAAGAAAAGGAAGCGTAGCTGTATCCATGGGCTATTTTCAAGAAATATTGTTGTATAAAAAAGGCAAAATGACAAAAAAAAAAGTGTGTTAGTCAGGACTCAATTACAGAAACAGAATCAGTGGGGACATGCATCAGGGGATTAATCACGGGAGTTGGCTCACAGGGATTGTGGAGGCTGGCGAGGCATGCGCAAAATTCGCAGGGCAGCCCATCAGGAAGGGCAGCCCTGAAATCTCTGGCTCAGGCTGCAGCCCCAGCTCCCAGGCAGAACATTTCTTTTTCCTGAAGTAGCAGCTCTGCTCTTAAGGCCTTTCAACTGATTGGATAAGGCCACACCCCCTTAGATTATCTAGGATATTATTTATAAAGCTACTGATTATGGATTTTAACCACAGGTACAACATATCCCCACAACACCTGTATTAGTATTTGATAGGGTAAAACACATTGACACATACAACTGACCATCACATGTATAATATTTCATTTCTGAAAAATGAAGAGAAAATCCTGTACATTTATGTGTGTATATGAATATGTTATGCAATTATCTGTATGTTTGTAAATATGTGTATAGAGCATATGAGCTGTGCAATGCGGGAGCAGGGAGAGAAAAACATTGACCAGTTACCAGGCTGTGTGGGTCAGGGCGACAAAGATGGATGGGCAGCGGGAAGGGAGGACAGTGCCAAGCAAAATAAGAAGGAAAAAAAAAAGAAGACTGCAATATAAAAAACGTGAAACCCGGGATATACACCTATTATCGTGTTTATGGGTTTATATTAAAACTACCTACGTAAATATAAATATATAAAGATTTAAAATCTAAACTATATAAATATTTAGCAAGTATTCATTGCATAAAAGAGTATTCATTGCTTGTGATTTTCTAAAACATCATGTTAAAAGAAAACCACAGGCCCCAAATGGTGTCACTCGTGCCAAAAGCCCAGGATACCAGATGTAGATTTAATGTCTGACCTAACTGCATTTCAGCTGCTCCCAGAAGCATAAGCTTAATCAACCAGTCTGGGATTCTGTGGTCAAGCACTGGTAGGGTGACCTCGTATATGGGCCCTCTCCATCCCCCAAGGAAAGAAGAGGCAGTTTGCAGATAAAAACCATTTGGTTCTATTCCCCCAAAGAAAAGACATCTAAGCCCCACAACTATCCTTTCTTCCTATAAAAACCCCTCCATTTGGTACAACCTTTCAGAGTGCCCTTCTAGTTGCTGGGTGGGGCACTGCCCAGTACCTGAATTGCTTAACAAAGCCAAATAGATCTTCAAATTGACTTAGTTGGATTTTGTTTTTTAACAATCACAATAAAAAAAGAAGTGCATAGAATATGTTCTTGTTAAATATCTCTTTTAAAGCACCAACAATATATGCATTAGTTTTCTAGGAATAGATAGCTTAAAAGATAGGAGGCTAGATATTCTAAATCAAGGTATTGGCAGGGCCATGTTCCCTCTGAAGGCTCTGGGGAAGAGTCCTCTCTCCCCTCTTACCAGCTGCTGTTAGTATTACCACCTGGTGCTGGGACAGCCAACCACTAAACACAGAGAATTGCACTAGAGAAAGATTGGCTATTTTATGATGAACAGTGCCACGTAGGAGAAGAGGAAGCTGATGCTAAAAAGCCAGACCTCCCCAATCCAGGATTTGGGTGGGGTTTTCAGGGTCTAGGGGGAAATGGATATGCAGAAGTGTTGGTGGGGCAAGGTGTAACTGGAGGACCTTGGAGCTTGTTATTAATGGTAAGGGGCATTAGCACTGAATCTTCCTGAACTACAGACCCTTCACTTTAGAAAGGCTTCTGGTGTTGAAGTTCCAGTCCCAATGTTACCTACCTTGTGGTTCTTGATTTTTCCAAGATAAGAATTGATAGGAAACCGTAGAGGAATTTCCAGACATTTTATTAAGTTTATGCTTGAGCAGAAAGGGAGGCAGCACAGAGGAAAGGAAGATCCTCTAAGCTGGCTTGCGGGGGTTGGCCCTGCTGGGATACTTTTATAAACTGGAGACAAAGCCAACTTGTGCAGACAGGCAGGCTTGTGAAGGGTTCTGGGAGGGGAATTTTCCAAGTCAGGGTGGGGTTACTTCCTCCTTCTCTCGGGTTGCTTGATGACTATCTTGTCCATGGCAGCAAGATGGCCCTGTTGCTCCTTACGGTCATCCTAGGAGGGCTGTGTAGCAGCCAAACCTTCATGAAGTGAGTGTGAGGAACAGTGGTTTCCATGCCTCTTAGCCACTTGGTCTTAACTTTCCTTCCCGGCCATCCAGTATTGTTTCATTGCCAGCCAGAGTCCCTATACTGTCTCACCAGTCCTTCGGTTCCATGGGTGGGGCTGGGGGGTGCTGGGTGTGAGGCTTTTGTTCCAGGTGCACCTAAAGGTCAAAGTTCTCTCCTTTGCATTTGCTTCGGATGCATGACTTTCAGCTTTGGTCTCTGTTGTCTCTGAAAAACAGCTCAGTAACTTGTTTCACAGGATGGGACCATTTTGATCTGGTTCTGTGGTCACATTGGTAGCACGCAAAACCCAAGGTAGGCTTCCCTTGGCTTCCGTGTCATCACTCCACTTTTTTGCTGTCAGCTTCCTTCACATGGCCATCTTTTCTCTCTGTGTATGTGTGTGACTCCAAGTCTCCCGTCCTTTCAAAGGACAATGGTCACTGGGTTTAAGGTCTACTTTAACCCAATAGGACCTCGCCGTAACTTGATTACATCTGCTAAGACCCTATTCCCAAATGAGGGCACATTCACAGGCGCCAAAGTTTAGGATTTTAACAGATTTTTCAGGGGAACACAATGAAACCCACTACAGTATCCAACCTATGATCAGATGAAGCTTTTCTATAAAACAGAGTTAACAACTATTCCACATTTATTGCAATTGTTTAATACTGCCCTGGAAATACAAAGCAATGTGATAAAATATAAAACAAAAGTAAGAGATAATTATTGGAAAGGCAAAAACAAAATCACTGTTATGTGCAGAAATCCAAAGATGTGTTGAAATACAATTGAGTCTATAAAGAGTTTGAAATGGGGACCAGGCATAAAATAATTAAATACAAATTAAATGTTTTCCTAAATGTAACAACTATAATAGGAAACACAATAGAAAAATGTGTATGAAAAGCCTATTAAGCATTTAGCTTTGTCCTTCCAGAAATAAGATGTGTGGGCCCTGGCCAGTGTAACTCAGTTGGTTAGAGCATCGTCCCATACACCAAAAGGTCATTGGTTCAATTCCCAGTCAAGGCACATGCCTAGGTTGTGGGTTCGATCACCAGTTGGAACACATTCAGGAGACAACTGACTGATGTTTGTCTGTAACATTGATATTTCGCTCTCTCCCTTCCCCTCTCTCTCAATTGAGAATATAATAATAATCCCTTAAACAAAGAAATAGGATGTGAAATGACTTGGTTACTAAGAAGGACTTTCTGGAGTTCCAGGAGTCCAGCTTTCTGCCAGGCATGCCTGCTCTGCTTTACTATGTTGCCTGTCGTCTGCTCACTTGCCAAAGTTATCTTTGACTCTTCTGCCCTCCTCACCGCTAGCAGGAACCACAACTGGGTGCTTGATCTATGATTCTCTTTTTTCTGATCCTATCTGTTGGTTCCCAAGGGGTTTGTAGGTTGCAGTCCAGCAGCCCCTGGATACTTTTCCTTGTGGCTAAACTACTAGAACAGACAACGGCTACTTGTTTGTTAGAGAAGGTCACTTCCCGCACAGATGCTGGGTGCTATCTTAAACGTAGACTCTTTTAAACAAACTGTGGCCATTTGCCAACTTTTTTCTCCTCTTTATAACTTGGATTCACATCTAGCTGAACAATGATGGGGGGAAGGACAGGAGGACATCACAGTGGGTAGAAAAGAAAGATGGCAACCCTTCGGTTCACAGGCCAGCACTCAGTCCACTGAGCCACACCAGCCAGGGCCAATGCTTCTCTCTTGCATCAAAGTTTCTCTCTCTCCCTTCCTCTCTCTCTAAGAGCAATTTAAAAATGTCCTCAGGTGAGGATAAAAAAAAAAAAAAAAAAAAACTTTAGTGAAGTAGGCTAAGAAAATGTGAATGACCCATTTTCAAAAAGACAGCTTCCAGAAAACATTAAAGAAAATACTTTCTAAGAATGTTCACTAAGGAAACATTCAGAGAATTTGGGGGGGGCTTACCTAAAACTTAGTATTTGGGCTCTCCCACCGCTCTTGTTGTGGGTCCAAGCAGTCTGGGTGTTGGGAGAAGTGGTCCAGCCGCCCATGTCCCAGAAGGCTCCTAGGCAAGTTGCAGCCTGCCGCCACAACGCCTGCCAAGTTGGCGACGAAAGAGGAGCTCAAGAGGAGAGTGGTGATGTTGTCAGCTAAACCTGCTTCTGCAAATGTGAAAACGAAGCCAAACAAAGGAGCAGGAAAGGATAAATCCACAGACAAAAAAAGTGCAAACAAAAGGGAAAACTGGGAACAAAGGGAAAAGAGGCCCAAGTGGCCAACCGAGAACCTAAAGACCTATTGCAGAAAATGGAGAAACTAAAAACGAGGCGAGTCCAGCCTCAGATGAAGCAGGAGAAAAAGAAGCCGAGTTTCATGACTACCATATTGCATGGCTGAGCAGTGGTCCCTGTCTCTTGTAAAGGCAAGTGTCTTAGTAGTTCCAGAAGGAGGGAAGTCCACCGTATCCCATTTTTTTTTTTTCAGTGTAAATGCTTTTTTTAAAGAGGTGAAATCATTTGCTGGTGGTTTATCTTTTTGTACAACCAGAAAATAGTGGGATATTGAATATGGGAGGATTAATTGCTTTGGATGTCCGTTTAACACTCCATAGATGTGGTAGTTTTTATATTCCATAATGCAACACACACTAAATGCAATTTGGAGTAAGTTGTACATTTAATGCTTTGACCATTTTAAATTACTTTTTTAAGTTTTTTAAAAAGATTTTATTTATTTATTTATTTATTTTCAGAAGAGGAGAAGGAAGAAAGAGGGAGAGAAACATTGATCAGTTTGCCTCTCATACCTGCCCAACTGGGGACTGGCCCACAACCCAGGCATGTACCCTGATTGGGAATCAAACCAGTGAACTTTTGCAAGCCTGCACTCACAGAGCCACAGCATCCAGGGCTTAAATTAACTTCTATTCTCTTGTTTTTGGTAGAATTGTTTCCTAAAGAAAACCACCCTTTGAACTCGGCTCTCTCCCTGTCATAATTCTGCGCACTCTGTAACATCTTTGGTGCGGTATTCCAGTTTTCCTAGTAACTTTGTTAGTGTGTTGTGAAAGATTGAAAACTTGATTATGTAGTATATATGACATCACATTGTGAGTTAGTAGGACTTTGATGTAAACACATATCAACATTTGAAGATATTGGTACTTGATACGCTATTAAGGAAAATTAGCCTCCACATTTGAAGCTGGGAATGAAACCGGAAAAGTTAGTGTTCGAGCTACCTCTCACTACCAGAACCATTAAGCTGGAACAAGGAGTGAGTCTTTATGGGTACTTTATTCAGATGGCCAGCAGTCTGAGAAGGCAGCCGGCAGGTTACGTACCCTAAGATACAGTCTTAACATTTTATTTCAAGCCGACCTTTTTTATAAGGAGAAGAAAAGTGTAGGTAAGGGGTTTGGAATTCAGGGGGAAAAAAGTAGGCAACAGGTTTGGAATTCATGGAAAAGGTTAATCCGATGAAAGCTGAAGTCCAGCAATTTTTCTAGCATCCTTTCCTGTGCTGACCAGTGATTCTTGAGCCGCATCCTGGGCATTGGAATTTTTCTCCCTGGGGCACAATGGCTCAGATGCCATCCTGATCGCTTGCGGTCCTCCTGGGGCACAAAGGTTGAACTGCTGTGGGTCCCCTGGAGTCAGGTGGGGTCTGGTCTTACATCCCAGTTCCTGAAACATTAATTACTAAGTTTATTAGCTATAACTTAAAGCTAATTTTTTTTCAGCTCTTGAGTTGCCCCATCAGAAATTCACTGGAATAACTGTTTAGAAAAGAATCATAATTACATGACTTTTCTGGGTTTCGGTACACATGTTAAGAATTGTGTACAAATTGGAATGTCTGTGGGCTTATTCTCAAAACAGTCAATAAAAACCTCAATTTTGAAGGAAATTTATTTTAAATTATTTTATTTTAAAATCCTTAATTTCAAAAAATCAGTGAAAGGGAAATTCCATTTTGAGTTAAACCCCTCTATTTGTGTTGTGTTCTGCAGCTTGCTGACCAGGCCCTTCATATGGGTGGCCCCATTTGATCTAAATGAGATTACAAATGTAATGGCAGACCAAACGGTAAACTGGAGAAGTCTTATGCTAAATGGAAAAAAGGAAATGGAAAATTATTTAGAAAACAAAATCCTAAGCCAAATATGGCAAAGATTACGATCCACAGAAACATTGTTCTGAATATTTATGGGTAATCCGTGAATAATCCTCAGAAATAGATATTGCTGATGCAAATCAGATGAAAGAATTTAGATAGATTTTTCCAGCACATATGGCAGTCAAGAAGAGTAAAACACAGTGATATTGGCACCAGGGCCAGGGATGCATTATTGTAAAGACTGAGAGAACACAAAGTGCCATTGTTAGAGAAATAAGGCTCTGTTAGTAAGGACCGTATTTCTCTGATTATCAAAAGTAGGAGACTAAGAAATGAGAGGAAAACTCTGGTTGTACTCTAAACGTCCACCATGATACTTCATGTTTGGATTTTAAGTTGCTTGATTCTTTAACTCCTTCTCAGCAAACATTGACAAGAGACAGGTATTGCACAGATTTAAATTCAAATAGGACATTTTTGCCTTCTTAGGTTTTTTTTTTTATTTACTCTGTTCTATGGTCATGGATGTAAATATTCTCTTCACTTCTCTTCCTTATATGTTAAAATAATCAACAGAGAGCTTGAAAATTAGGCAGGAATTTTCCCCCTCCAGGCTTCCTTTCAAATTCTAGCATGGCATACAATTTCTTTTCATTTTAGTCAAGACAAAAATTTAAAAAAATTAATATATTTATTGATTCTAGATAGAGAGGAAGGGAGAGAGGGTGGGAGGGGAAGAGAGAAAGAGAGACAAAGCGAGAAACATTGATGGGTTGCCTCTCATATGCTCCCCTCCCAGGACCAAACTGCGAATTATGTATGTGCCCTGCCTGGGTATCCAACCCACGACCTTTTGGTATATGGGACAACACTCTAATCAGTGAGTCACATTGGCCAGAGCAAAAATCAAAATATTTAAGTCACATCTTTTTCCTTACAAGGAAGAAACATTAATTGTCAATACCTACAAATGCAATTATTGCTGATGACTAGGTTCCTAGAAAAAAGAAGTTTTTAGTTTTTTTGTTTGTTTCTTCACACAAAAGTAACCTACACAGGCAAACATCTCAATGATTCAGGTTGTGTTCATACCCTAGTCATCCAATCTATTCATACACAAACTGTTAAAAAGTGTTCCCCCAAATTAAAGAAGAAAATTAAAATCCTAGCTTTTAACCTTGAGACTATTAATTTCTCTGAACTTTTTATGCAAAATGCCATGTTCAAGTTCATAGGTATATTTCTACCAGGGAGAGACTTCGGTTCTTAGCACATTCCAAGGAGCCCAAGATCCCATAAAGACTTAAAACTGCCTTTCTAACTGCCTGGAGCCTGGAAGCAGACAGCAGACACAGGTTTGAATCTTAGCGTCACAGTTTACTACCTGTAGAAGCTTGGGCATCACTTCCAGCCAAGATGGAGGCATAGGTGGACACACTGTGCCTCCTCTCACAACCAAGATTAAGGACAACGAAAATATAGAACCAAAAAAAAACCATGCAGAACAGATAGAAAATTGAATTGTACAGAAGTCCGACAACAATTCACCCAGACTGGTAAGAGGGGCGGAGTTGGTGGCCAGCGGAGAGGGATGGTGGCAGGAAAAAGCACTGGCTAGTGGTCCCGGGCACACAGGTGGCAGTTACCGAGTGGGGGGAAGCAACAAGCAGACCAAGCGAGGCCCACAAGGCAGCTGACTGCTATCACACATTCACTTGCAGATAAACCAGGCAAAAATGGGCAGCAAGACAAACTGCGCAACCAAGGGCCCCAGCCCTAGGAAATAAAGCCTAAAAGCACCGATTGAAAACACTTGTGGGAGTTGAGGTGCTGGGAGAGAATCCCAGCTTCACAGGAGAGTTCATTAGAGAAACCCACAGGGTCCTAGAATGTACGCAAGCCCACCCACATGGAAATCAGCACAAGAAGGGCCCAATTTGCTTGGGGAAAGCAGAGGAAGGGACTGGAATCTGAGAGAGAGCGGAGCAAGCGCCATTGTTCCCTCTTGGACCCTGCCCCCACATCCAGCATCACAACCCAGTGACTCGGTTGCCCCACTCTGGTGAACACCTAAGGCTCCGCCCCTCACCATGTAACAGCCACGACCAGACCCCCCCCCCAAAAAAAATGGCTCAAACTGGAGAACAGATCAAAGCCCCAGAGTTAATTCATCTAAGCCACCAGGAGATAGCCAACCTATCAGATGCACAGCTCAAAGCACTGGTAGCTAACCTATCAGATGCACAGTTCAAAGCACTGGTGATTAGGAAGTTCACAGAATTGGTTGATTTTGGTTGCAAATTAGATGAACAAATGGAGGCTACAATAAGTGAAATGAAGAAAAACGCACAGGGAACCAATAGTGATGGGAGGAAAACTGGGACTCAAATCAATGGAGTGGACCAGAAGGAAGAAACAACCAAACAGAAAAAGGAAGAAACAAGAATTTAAAAAAATGAGGAGAGGCTTAGGAACCTCCAGGACATCTTGAAATGTCCCAACATACGAATTATAGGGCTACCAGAAGGGGAAGAGGAAGAGCAACAAGTGGAAAACTTATTTGAACAAATAATAAAGGAGAATTTCTCCAATCTGGCAAAGGAAATAGACTTCTAGGAAGTCCAGGAAGCTCAGAGAGTCCCAAAGAAGTTGGACCCAAGGAGGAACACACCAAGGCACATCATAATTACATTAGCCAGGATTAAAATGAAGGAGAGAATCCTAGAAGCAGCAAGGGATAAGGAGACAGTCACCTACAAAGGAGTTCCTATCAGACTGTCAGCTGATTTCTCAAAAGAGACCTTACAGGCAAGAAGGGGCTGCAAAGAAGTATTCCAAGTCATAAAAGTCAAGGACCTACATCCAATATTGCTCTATCCAGCAAAGCTGTCATTTAGAATGGAAGGGCAGATAAAGTGCTTCCCAGATAAAGTCAAGTTAAAGTAGTTCATCATCATCAAGCCCTTATTATATGAAATGTTAAAGGGACTTATCTAAGAAAAAGAAGATAAAAAATAGGACAGTAAAAAGACAACAAACTCACAGATATTAACAACCAGACCTTAAACAAAAGCAAACTAAGCAAACTTCTAGAACAGGAACAGAAACCTAGAAATGGAGATCACATAGAGGGTTAGCAACAGGGGAGTGGGAGGAGGAGAGAGGGGGAAAAGGTACAGAGAATAAGTAGCATAGACGGTGGGTAGAAAATAGACAGGGGGAGGGCAAGAATAGTGTGGGAAAAGTAGAAGCTAAAGAACTTATGACCCATGGACATAAACTAAAGGGGGGAATGTGGGTGGGAGGGGGTGTGCAGGGTGGAGGGGAATGATGAGGGAGAAATGGGACAACTGTAATAGCATAATCAATAAAATGAAAAAATAAATAAAATGCAACAAAAAGACTTAAAACCACTACCTTGTATTATTATTAAAAACAAGGGATTTTTATATTGAATTCCATAGACTGTCTAATTAGCTACGTCAGTGCTTCCTGAATTTTAGCTCACACACAAATCATATGGGGATCTGTTTAAAATGCGAATTATAATTCAGAAGGTCTGGGATAAGGTATGAGATTCTGCACTTTGTTTAAAAGAGATTTTATTTATTTACTTTTAGAGAGGGGAAGAGAGAGAGAAAGAGAGGGAGAGAAACATCGCTGTGTGGTTACCTCTCGCATGCCCCCTACTGGGGACCCTGCCCACAACCCAGGCACATGCACTAGACTGGAAATCAAATGGACCAACAATCCTTTGGTTTGCAGGCCAGCACTCAACCCATTGGGCCACACCAGCCAGAGTGAGATTCCGCATTCCTAACAAATTCCAAGGTGATTCTGTTGCTGTTGGTTGATGGGACACACTTTGAGTAATAGTGAAAGATATTACACACCGGAAGAGGGCCCCATGCAGAGTTCAGAAAGTGTCACCCGCTCAGAAGTTTCTAACACTGCACTGTTTTTGTCAATATACCCCAACATCCAACGAGGATAAGAGAATAGACACTTAGCAGCATTACTTTTGCCATAATCGGAATTGTTACAAAAACAAAAGTTAACCAAGTAAGTGAAGAATCTAATTGGCTTTATTAAGTGATTCATGAATTGGGCAACATCCCATCTAGCACCTAGAAGGGCTTTTTTTATAGAAAGAAAGGTGGGTCAAGGGACTATTAACAAAATAAAAAATTAATTTGGAGCCTGGAAATCTTTTCTTTGGGTGAATAGAGCAGAAGGTGTTTTTGTTTGTTTTGGTTTTTAATCATGAAGATGACCTCTTCTTCCTATGGCGATGGAGAGGGCTCCTCTAACAGTCTCCTTACTGGTGCTTGACCACAAAATTCCAGACTGGTCAATTAAGATTGTGTTTCTGGGAGAGGTTGAAACTACAATTAGATCAGATATTAAATCCAGGTATCATGGGCTTTTAGCACGAGTAATGCCATTTTGGGCCTGTAGCTTTCTCTTTAACAGATAAAGATTATATTTGTGAGATGAAAAGTTACACCATTCCCCACTATTTAGAAGGTCTGAAACTGATTTTTGCAGATTTTATACATCAAGGAAGCTTTCTGATTGAATTTCCTATTTCTGTGTTTCTTTTGTTAAACTTAAAAATCTTTGACTTCCATGACTGAAATAATTTTTTCAGTAAGGTTGTATTCAGCCCAAAATGTTAGCCAAAAACTGATCTTGGAGCATAGGGTCTAAACTACCAGCAGCATGGCTAGGTAGGGAAAAAAAAAAAAGCATGTTTGTTGTCCCAGAATTTCGAAAGCACTTTTATCCATCAAGTAGGGGAAAGGCAGAGGAAAGAGGTAGTTTGAACACATTTACGAGAGCTATAGGGAAAGGGTTGGGAGCCGGCTGGGAGGCAGAGCCAGTTCTGGGAGAGCAGTCTGCACAAAGAAATGTGTGCTCCTATGGAGTGGCTGTGGGCAGCAGTCTGGAAAGCCCACGAGTAAGCAAGCAAGCAAGCAGGCAAGCAGGCAAGCAGGCAAGCAGGCAGAGGCTCCTGGAGCTCAGCGGTGCCTGGCTAAAACAATCTGCGGAAACAGCCACCTGGAAATGAATCTGAAATTCCAACAAGCAGAACAAGAATGTGAGAAGCCTTTTGTTAGTTGGCCCATAGCCATTAACAGACTAACAGTTCTCTTTCTCTCTCTCTGGCCACTGTAATGTAATTGAAAAGAACATTTCAGAATGATTTTCTTATCACTTCCATCCCCTCCCCCGCAATCCGTATTGGTTCCAATTGGCTCCACAGAAAGAGTTTAATAACATGCTGTCTGTTCTCCAAATGATATAAATTGATGATGCTCCTGGTCATTAAAAAAAAAAAAGTCACGATTTCATTATCTTCAAGACTATGAAATGCTGCCCTCTCTTTTTCATCCTCAGGCATATAAATCTTGTTATAAACAGGTTTAGAAATAGGCAGAACAAATGCATTTTATTATTATTCCAATGGGTGTCACAGGAAAGAGACCGGGAATGTGTGGGTTCCTGACTTCGTGCAGGAAGGATTTCATAATTCAAATCCAGGTGATTTTGAGATAATACTTATTAAAGCTGGCAGTGACACAAAGGAAGGGCTTAAAATAGAAGACGCAAGATCATGGCAACCGGAGTGAGCACAGGCAGAGATGCCTTGGCCCTTTGGGGAGAAAGTCACAGAGGCAGAAGTGAGCCAGCTGGGTTGCATGGACTCTGGAGGCAAAAGGAAAGCCCTTGATGAGCTGCCGTTGCCTGCTGTTTCCCTAGATGCAAGTCTCTGGGGAAACTTCAGAGTTTAGAAAGAAAGCGAAGAGACACGCCTGAGGAAAGAAAGGAGGTGAGGTGTGGGTGTGCCGAAGGAAGAACATGTACTGGGTCCTTTGTCTTAAGGGTTTTTATCTGTTTTCTAAGACAAGACTTTTAGGAGAGGTCTCAGGGAAATATTCTTCAGCTTTCCAAGAATGTCCTTTAATATGCTGATGCATCAGAGTGAGTGTATAGAGGGGTCAGGGTCACTCTCCAGTCAGTTTCCCCTTCACAGAATAGGACCAGGACTGAGATGTGTCTACCCCAGAATAGTCTGGAATGTGTAAACCATTTGCTTCTAAATGTCCTTGGTTAGGGAAGATCTTGCAGTTTGTTAGCTGGCTGTAAATTGCTGGGCCACCTGTTTAGATCTCTGCCTCAGTTTCCCCATTACAATTGTCAAAGAATTTTCCCAGCTTCTTACTATCCTGCCTCACTGGGACAGAACTATCTCTTTCGTATTCATTTACCTTATTTTTCTTCTCATCTGCTTATTACAATTGATTCACTCAAGATCATTGTACTTATCTAAAAGTTTTGCCAATATCTGAAACTTAACATCAAAAATTAAACTAACTATTCCTCTTATTTATTAATATGAATCATCCATGACTCAAACAACTTCATAATCAAAACCTTAAGATTTTGCCTGACTCTCTGTCAAGCTCCAAACTTAATCATTCCAAGTTCTATGATATCATCCTCTTTATTGATTCCTATAGTGATTAGGATTTAAAATGAGAAACAAAATATAGGAGTACATCAGTTTTCTTCCCTCAGCCCTAATCAAAAGGGGCAGCCTCCCCTCTGAGATCTGAAGGGAAAGACAGCAGCAAAAAGGAAGAGGAGCTACTGAAGAAGGGAAAGGTGGTACAAGTGTATTCTGGTATTGTTCACAACCCCTCTTAACTGGAGAGTAGGACCGAAGCCATTTTAAAATAATGCCATATAGCCTTGGCCAGGTGGTTGGAGCATTTTCCCCTGCACCAAAGGGTTTCAAGTTCAATTCCCAGCCAGGACACATACCTAAATTGCATGTTTGATCCCTGGTCAGAGCCTGTGTGGGAGGCAACTGATAAATGTTTCTCTTTCACATTGATGTTTCTCTCTCTCTCTCTAAAAATCAATAAAAACATATTCCTGAGTGAGGATTAAAAATAATAATACTAATGCTGGGTTCCAGCCAAGATGGAGGTGTAGGTAGAAACCCTTCGCTTCCTCACACAACCAATAGGAAGATAACAACCAATCTAAAATCAATAAAAAACCAGAAGTGCCAGAAAATCAATCTGCATGGAGCTCCGACAACCAAGGAATTAAAGAAACAGTCAAACAGAACAACCAGACAGGTGCACCGAGACAAAGAAATATGACCCAAATGAAAGAGCAGAGCAAAGTTTCTGAAAGAGAGCTAAATGATGAGGAGATAGCCAACCTATCTGATGGAGAATTTAAAGCTCTAGTAATCAAAATGCTCACAGAACTGAGTGAGCTTGATCAAAAAATGAAAGAAAAAAAAAACAAAACCCCACAACAAATGAAAGATACCAAAAATGAAATAAAGCAAAACATTTAGGGAACCAACAGTGACAGGAAGGAAACCAGGACTCAGAGCAACTATCTGGAACAAAAGGAAGAAATAAACATCCAACTGGAACAGAATGAAGAAAAAAGAATCCAAAAAATGAAGAGAAACTGAGGAATCTCTGGGACAACCTGAAATATTCTAATATCTAATTATAGGTGTGTCAGAAGGAGAAGAACAACAGCAAGAAAACTTATTTGAACAAATAATGAAGGAAAACTTCCTTAATGTGGCGAAGGAAACAAACTTCCAGGAAGTCCAGGAAGCCCAGGGAGTCCCAAAGGAGTAGGACCCAAAAAGGAACACACTGAGGCACATCATCATTAAGTTACCCAAGATTAAAGATAGAGAATTCTAAAAGCAGCAAGAGGAATGAAGAGAGTTACCTACAAACAAGTTCCCATAAGACTGTCAGCTGATTTCTTAAAAGAAAACTTGCAGGCAAGAAGGGGCTGGAAAAAAGTGTTTGAAGTCATGAAAGGCAAGGGCCTACATCCAAGATGACTCTACTCAGTAAAGCTTTCATTTAGAATGGAAGGGCAGATAAAGTGCTTCCCAGATAAAGCCAAGTTAAAGGAGTTCATCATCACCAAGCCCTTACTATATGAAATGTTAAAGGGACTTAGCTAAAAAAAGAAGATCAAAAATATGAACAGTAAAATGACAACAAACTCACAACTATCAACAAATGAACCTAAAGAAAAAAAAGAAAGAAAAACAATGAAAACAAAAGAAAACAAAAACTAAGCAAACAACTAGAACAGGAACAGAATCAGAGAAATGGATGTCACATGGAGACATTTCAGTGGGGAGGGGGAAGGGGGGAATAGGAGGGAAAGGTACAGGGAAGAAGAAGCATAGTTGGTAGGCATAAAATAGATGGGGAGAGGTCAAAAATGGTATAGGAAAGAGAGAACTCAAAGAACTTACATGTACAATCCATGGACATGAACTAACGGGGGGAATGTTGTGGGGGGGGGTGCAAGGCAGAGGGAGGATAAATTGGGAAAACTGTGATAGCATAATCAATAAAATATACTTAAAAATAATACTAATGCAATATAATGTAAATGGTTGATAGCCTGGGCTCTGCTGTCAGACTTACTTCCAATACTATTCATTAGCATTCTTATGTCTCATTTCCCTCATCTATAAAATGAGGATAATATTTGAGGGTTATCTGCCAAATTATCCATTCCTCCTCCTCTTTTTTCCAAAGATTTTATTTATTTGTTTTTAGAGAGAGGGGAAGGGAAGGAGAAATAGAGGGAGAGAAGCATCAGTGTGAGAGAGAAACACTGAACTAGCAACATTTTGCTTTGCAGGACAATGCTCAAGCAACTGAGTCACACTGCTCAGGCCTCCTCCTTCTTCTTTATTAATAAAAATTGACTTGATGATCTTGCAGCCTTCCTTGCAAATAGAGCTGACCAAGAGACATAATTCTGACCAAAAATATGTTGATGGGAGTCCTTCAGAAGAGATACCCATTGTCCTTTCTCTCTCACTGGAAGATGCAATGTCGAGAAGTATCAGTGATATTATGACCACAAAAATGAAAGACATTTGCTAACCACAGTGAAGTGAGAAGACAGAATGAAGTTGAAATCTTAGTGACCTCACTGAGTCACACATAGAACTGAACTGGGATCCTTATCAAATGGGAGAAGAAAACAGTATCCTGACTTCTTTAAGTTCTTGTGGTAGGTTCTTTTATTACATCTAATGCAATCCTAACTGATTTGCTATTTCACAGAGTTATTGAGAATATTATTAAGTGTGATAACAAATTAACACAGGGTCTAGTACATAGTGATCATGCAATCAGTTTTGGTAGTCATCGTTGTCATTATTATTAGTAGTATTCTCCACAGCTCCTGCATTCTTCCCCATCTCAAGCACAAGCTTTTTACATTCCACTTGATTTCCACAGTCAGTCAAGTCAAGGCACTCATTACACTACATATGGGTTATAGTTGTCCCAACAAGTGCCTTCGTTGTACCTTGAAAGGTGAAGATTTTCTAGAGAGAAGGGACGAGAGAGAAAATGGTGTCAACACAGGTCAGGAGGTAGGAAAGCAGAGTATTGCAGAAACTGTGCTTTTCTGGAGGATTAGTGGAGATGAGATAGAAAGATAGGTCAGAGACAGATTATCAAGAGTTTTCTACAACTGGCAAAGGAGTAGGCCAAAGAATTTGTAGTATATTTTCTTACAAAAATTTTAATGCATTGTTTGTTCATTTTGACACAGAAACTAATATTGAATACAATGAAAAAAGTCAAAATATTTGATGCTTTGGCTTACCTGCCTCGGTTTAGTTTGCTCAATGATAACATGAGGAAGTTAAGGCAGGTGCTCTGAACAAACTGTGACTGGCTCTGGCTGGCCGTGGCTCAGAGGACTGGGCGCCGGCTTATGAATCAAAGGGTCATTGGTTTGATTCCCACTCAGGGTATCGGACATGCCTGGGTTTCAGGCCAGGTCCCCAGTAGGGGGCACATGAGAAGCAACCACACATTGATATTTCTTCCCTCTCTGTCTCCCTTCCCCTCTCTAAAAAAAGAAAAAAAAAATCTTTAGAACAGAAAAAGAACTGTGACCATTCTAAGAGTCTTTGGAAATCACAAAAATACTCTAATACTCAAGCTTGGGTGACAGCCTCAATGTCAATATTTGATGCAAACTTATTCTTCCATTCATTATTTTTTCTTTCTACAAAGTTAATTTATATTGTCCACTTTGCATATGAAGAAACTTGCTGCTACCTCAAGTCTGGCTGGAAGCCAACCTCAATTACCCATAATCATCGGAAAAATCTTCCTCATAAACTTCGTGAATCTATTGCAGTCCTTGCTCTACCTGGTTTTACACTCCTTTGTCAACCAACTTGGCTCCCTATCAACCTAACTTCTCTCCAGTTTGCTTTCTTCATTCTACATCTCATACATGATGCTTGATTCTAAGCCAAACAGAACATCAGTTTGTAAATCAAATGCAATATAATAGTACAAATGGTTTAATAAGTAATAAATACATCGTGTTTGTTTTTAAAAATAGGTTTATTATTTTTGAAATATAGTACAATGTCAAATATAAAAGAAACTAGACAAAATATTTAAAAAGAATAAAGAAGCAACACTATCATATGAAGGGAAATGTGTTAGCTTTGAGGGGTATTCCTTTGCCAATCTTTTTATGGCTTTTATACAGTTGTAATCATTTTGAATATATAATTTGTTTAACTTAATATTATAGCACAAATATTTTCCATGCCATTATGTTGAATTTATGTGTAACTTTTTGGTAGTTATATATTTTAAATTTATCATGAAATATTTAAAACATATAAAAAGATATAAGGAATAGTGAAATGAAAATTCATAAATCTTTATGGAGCTTAAGAAAAAATCATTAACATTTCAATTGATTCTTTCTGTGTAATCTTCCCCATTTGTAGCTCCCTCCGTCTCTACCATGTTTGGTGACTATTCAGTCTGTGCATTTATCTATATTTCCACCACGTATGTGTGTATCTCTAAGTGAGATGTAGTCTTACTTGCATGTTTCAGACTCTAATTTGTAAAATACAGTGTATATTCTACAACTTGCTTTTATTTTCTTCTCAATATTATGTTTTTGGGAGTCACTCATGTCGATTCATATTTGCTACATGATATTTCATCGAATTAATATACAATAATTTCTCTTGCATTTTAATGTTGAGTAATTAGGTGCTTTGCAACTATATATATAATGTTCTGACAAATATTTTTCTTCATATTATTCTTTTTATCATGTAGGATTATTCTTTTATATAGATCCCAGAAGTGAAATTACCAACAAGCATGAACATTTTTTAAGATCCTTGATACAAATTGCCAAATAGCTTTCCAAAAGGATTATGCCAATTTTATATTGCCACCAGAAATATATTACTCCCTTGTTTTATTACATACTCACTATTCACGGACGACAGTACTAATTTTTTCCTTAACTTTGGTTGGCTTGATCGGCAAAAGGTGGTATTTTGATTTCTGGTGAAGTTGAAATTGAAAATTTTATTTCTTTTTAGAGAGAGGGGAGGGAGGGAGAAAGAGAGGAAGAGAAACATCAATGGGTTGCCTCTCAAATGCTCCCAACTGGGGACTTGGCCAGCAACCCAGGCATATGCCCTGACTGGGAATCAAACCAGCAACTTTTCATTTTGCAGGCCAACATTCAAGCCACTGAGCCACACCAGCCAGGGCTGGTGAAGTTGAAATTGAATAATTTTCCTTATTATCTATTAATCATATTACCTTCTTCATGATCTGTTTTTTATGGCTTTTGACCATGTAGGAGTGGAAGAATTCTCCTTTTTCCCGTCTAGGTTCTTTGGTTGGTCTAATAATCAAATTAACATAAGATATATTACCAGGGAAAAAAAGCAAATTTAATTACATACGTATGTATGAAGGCCCATAAAAATGAGCCCCCAGGGCAAGTCAAGCAGTTGAGGCCTGTATGGCATTGGTGCTAAGGAATGGGATAGGGCCTGAGGCTTCCAGGGGGCAGAGGGGAGTTCATAGCACCATACTCTTACATTTGGGAGATGTTCAGTGGTGTTTGCCCTGCCACACAGGTAGTTCATTCAGATAAAAACTTATCTCTGGTAACAGTTTTCTCTCTGAACTAGGCCCCATGCCCCCTCTATCTAAATTCTTTTAGGTAGTTAATGGAGAGGTGAATGTTTTCTTGAATCTGCTGGGTCTTGATTGCCTTCAACTAGAAATAGTCCATATGTCAAAGAAGCACATTTTAGGGAAGTACATTCTGAAATCCTTTACCCATCAAGACTGTGGGAGATTTAGCTCATCTTAATAGTTTTTTTATATAACAATATATTGATTTGTTGTCAAATTTGCTACACATATTTTTGAGATTTATTTTTTTGGTACATGGTTTAGTTTTAAAATAATGCCTATAAGTATATGAATAAAAGGTTTAATAATTCTATTACAATATGAACATGTTCATGTGGGTAGGCAATTGCAGAATAGAACATTTTGATGGTAAAATCATTAATATATCATCAAATCTACAAATGTATATGCTACTCTGAAATAGGTTAAAGTTTAACCTCTTTTGGTGGCTTTCATTCATTCATTTCCCAGAATAGCATTTCCAAAACTGTTATATGTTGACTCCACGTAGTTTGTAAAGTGAGCAACCTTAACAGACTGTAGAGACTTTTATTTATGTTTTCTTTCCTTATTTATTAATTTATTTTTAGTTTTCCCTAAGAAAATAATTAGCAGTTCAAGTTTAAATGACCATTAAAATCTTTCATTTTATATTTCACTAAACTTGTCTAATGTTAGAAAATTAGCACTTTTACTGTTTCTTTATGAATGTCTTCTACTTTGAGTAGTGAACACTTCTGCAACTTGAAAAAAATTTTGTAATTGATATTTTTTTTTTAGAGAAAGAAAAAGGTTGGGTGGGGGTGGAAGAGAAACATCTATTTGTTGTTCCACTCATTTATACATTAATTGGTTGCTTCTTGTATGTGCCCTGGCTGGGAGATCAATTCTGTAACCTTGGTGTGTTGGGACAATGGTCCTACTAACGAAGCTGCTCAATCAGGGTGATACTTCTGCAATTTTAAAATGAAGATTTGACCTTTAAAAAAATTTAAGACATAGATTGAATGAATCAGTGGTTCCACTCTGAGAAGAAGAAAAATAGTATCCTTTATTTACCTTTCTTATACATACTCTGTTATGAAGTCCTGGGAATTAGTAGATGTCTCCTTAGAACCCTTATAGAATTAATATAACTCTTAACAGGTCAAAACAACTATCAATCTACCAAAAGGTATTTATTGAATACTGCTTTAGGTTCAGGCCTGCCACAGGTGCTAGGAAATATAAGGAAAGTAAGTGGCCTTTTTAGATAGAGCAGAGTGGGGAAGAGAACAGTGAGAAATCAAACTGCAGGTTGCTGCACCAGACTAAAACGGTCTTTTATAATCTGCTAGATATTATGGAATTTTTCCCACAGCAGTTGGCCGCCTTCAAGAATTTGTTTTCTTTTCTTTTGCCATGCCATAAATCAGTGTGCTTCTGTAAACACACAGGTATGTATGGGGCTACTTTTGCCATATTTGCAACACCATGAATCTAATTAAATAGTACAATGTTGTCCTTTCTCTTTGAATTAAAAAAAAAAAAAGCGCTTTAGAAAGATGATTCAGGAGACAGTGTGGAAAATGAACTGCATGGAGGAAATATGGATGGAGGTGGCCACTGGGAGACTGATTGAACAATCCAGGTGAGACATAATGAAGGTCTAATGTTGTAAGGCGCCATGCTAAGCATTGCAGGGATCACAGAGCTGAACAAGACATGGCCCCTGCGCAAAGGACGAATGAATGAAAATGTCAGGCTGCATGCTTGTTTACCCTAACATGGTGCCTCTGGAGATGGTGAGATAAAAAGGTATGAATAAAAGACTTTCATTAAAATCCTGCCAAAGGTCAAAATTACAGAAAGCAATAATTCTTGCTTGATCTTTTCAATTTAACTCTGTTGTCTCCCATGTCTTTGTGTAATCAATTTACACACCCAGCTGTTTGTGTTT
Organism: Anoura caudifer; assembly: GCA_004027475.1. Taxonomy (NCBI): domain Eukaryota; kingdom Metazoa; phylum Chordata; class Mammalia; order Chiroptera; family Phyllostomidae; genus Anoura; species Anoura caudifer. Next base: position 51,140 of record PVKU01002105.1, read on the forward strand.
TGACCAAGCATGAAGCACAAGGCAACGGGAACAAAGCAGTCAGCAGTTGCCTGGACTTGTTAGTGGATGTGATCTCAGTAACTAAGGACTTGCTGACTCGGCGACAAGAGGAAAACAAAAATCTCCTCTCTCCATTCTCTGGCCAGCCCAGCTGTTGCAAGACTGTTAAAGTCCACAGTGGTGGGGACCTCTTTCTACTGCCCAGCTTGCTCATTTGCTGTGTCATCGTGAGGCAGGATTAAAGTCTCGCACTAAACTTGAATCAGTGAGCTGGGGAAATCATTTCCGGGGCTTGGTATCCGGGGCCAGGTGGCAAAAAGACCAGACCTCCTTCCCTTGCCCAAGGCTCCATTACTCACCTGGGCTCTGGTGGGGCTCCAGCTCAGGCCCCGGAGCCCAAACAAGAGCTACTGCGGCTCCCTCCCTCACCTCTGCTAAGGAAAAGGAACACCCAGCCCAGAGACTTCTGGTTTGGGAAGAATGGGAATCAGAGTCAGATATGGTTGAATACGACCACTGTCAAGGCTGTGTGACCTCTTGCAAGTCAGTTAACCTCTTTCAGCTGCAGGTTCCTCACCTGTGAAGTAGTGGTTATGACACGACATACCTACGAGAAAGAATGTATGTGCAACACCTGGAGCTCTTGTGCTTTTGCTGGTAGGAATGTAAAATGGTGCCACCTCTTTGGAAAACTGTTTGGCAGTTTCTTTAAAAGTTAAACATGAATTTACCATACAGCCCAGCAATTCTACTCCTAGGCAGCCACCCAAGAGAAATAAAAACATATGTTCACACAAAGACTTGTGTGTGGATGTTCCTAGCGACAGCCTTCCTGCGTGAACCACAAAAACATTATGCTAAGTGAAAGAAGCCAGACCAAAAAAAAAAATCACATATTGTGTAAGTTAGTTTACATGAGGAAAAGCAAATCCAGAAGCTAAATCTTAAAGTAGGCTACAGTTGCCTAGGGCTGGGGGAGGCTTGGGGAGAGTGACTTCAAATGGGCCTGAGGGATCTTTTGGGGGTGATAGAAATGCTCTAAATTGGATTGTGGCTATGGATGCATAACTCTGTAAACTTACTAACAGTCATTGACTATAAACTTAAACTGGTAGACGTTTATGGTATATAAATTATAACTCAATAAGCTGTTTCTAAAAACCTACCAGGCATGTAGTAGATACTCAATAATACAGTGAATCACCAACATTTAATCAGCACTTATTGGTGAGTGACTTTAGACACATTACATGTCTTAGCTCGACTTAACATTTTTTAAAAGATTTTATTTATTTCTTTTTAGAGAGAGGGGAAGGGAAGGAGGAAGAGAGGAAGAGAATATCGATGTGAGACAGAAACACCAATAGTTGCCTCTCATATGTGCCCCAATGGGGACCAAACCTGTTGCCTAGGCATGTGCCCTGACTAGGAATTGAACCGGCAACCCTTCGCTCTGCAGAATGACACCCAACCCACTGAGCCCCACTGGTCAGAGCATCAGCATAACTCTGATTTCTAAGGCACATTTCTAAATATCATGAACTACTGTTTTCAAATACCACTTTTGCTACTTTTTCCATTTCCACTTACCACATGTGCAATTATCAACTGAATATCTTTCTTTAAGCAAAATTACTTAAAAAACTTATATAAGTTTATGTAAATATAAAACCTTGTATCATGGTAAATGGAAAGCTAGTAATTTGTTATGAATAAAATATACTGTGAAAATAAACACGAGAAAAGCCAAATGATCTTAGTTTGTAGGCAGATGGTTTTTCCTAAAGCAGTCTTGTTTGTCTGCTTGAAAAAGGAGATTGAAAATGTTAGAGAAGAGGGTGAAGGCGGGGATAAGAAGGGGTGCAAGGAAACTTGGCTTGGGGTGGTGATCACAATACAACATACAGATGATGTATTATAGAATAGTCCATGCCCTGTCCAGTGTGGCTCGGTTGGTGGGAATGTCATCCTGGGGCCAAAGAGTTGCAGGTTTGGTTCATGGTCAGGGTACATACCTAGGGTGTGGGTTCGATCCTCGGTCCAGATGTGTATGGGAGGCAACCGATAGATGCTTCTCTCTCTCCCTTCCTCTCTAAAAGCAATGAAAAAATGTCCTCAGGTGAGGATAAAAGAAAAAAGAATTGCACATCTGAAAACTATGTACTTTTATTAACCACTGTTAACCCAATTCAACAAAAACAATTAAAAAAAAAATGTTAGAGAGATGACATAAGCATTTCTCTTTGATGGAATCGGACCTGGAGACTGGGATTCCAGACTGAGAACAAAGAAGGTTTTTTGTGTCCCAACCATCTATGCAGAGTTGAAAACCAATGAGGTCAGATAACTTCCCAGGGCTTGTCAGGAGGCAGCTGAGCCTGCTCCTGCTCCTGCTCCTTTATCATTAGGCCCCTGCAAGTCCATAAAAGAGAGGCCTGGAGAGCGGCTGGGAAATCATCAGACCTGGTCAGGTATGAGGTAGTGTGCCTTGGCCTGGAGCAGTGAGAGGCCTGAGAGAATCACTCGCAGGAACCACACCACAGTGAGAAAGATGATGGGTCTCCCCTCCTCAGCGGAGATTGGCATCCATCTCCAGTCCTGGAGCTGCTGCCCCAGCATGGGGCTCTGCCCCAACAGAGGCCCAGGAGGAGCCTGGGTGCGCCCCTAGTGGAGATCCCTGGAATGGAAGCCGCGGGGCTAGGAGGTAAGGGAGCCAAGCGGGTGCCCTGAAAGACTCAGGCTCACCCACTGTGAGAACCGAATTTGGAGGCCTGCAGCCAGGGGGCAGAGGCAACACAGCCAAGAGAGGTTCAGCCATCCCTTGGAAGGAGACATTTTTCCCTCTCCCTTCTTTCCCAAAATAATGGAAAAAGAGATTCAGTTGAGCGTAGCAGAGGGAAATAAGATTTCATGTTTGTCCTCCACTTGATTCAGTCTGTTTAATACTGGATAGAGAAGGATTAGAACAACTTAGAAAGATCTCACTTTCACACTCTGCTATTCGACTAATGCTTATACAGAAACATCTAACTTATCTGTGAACCTCCTACAGTTTGGGGAGGTGAAGAGTTAGCTACCTTCAGCCCCCACCCTCCAACCCCAGGGCTGCCAACATGTGCTAGAATGATGATACCTCAGCTACCGATCCTCTCAGTCTTCATAAACTTTGATCTTTTCCGAGTGATGGGCATTAGGGCAAAATTTAGTAATGCTACATGCCTGGACAAAAGGACCATTTCTCTCACTTGCTCTGTTTTTCTTGTCCCTTACTGATTTCTCCATTCTTGCCTTTCCTTGGTCAGCGAGGGTGAATTCTGCCTACCGCCGGTCACTGGGCTGAGTGAGAAGCGGAGGCTTGAATTTCCCAAGGTACTATGGGAGGGAAGATGTTGGGGTACAGAGACTCCCACCCGCAATGGCCAGAGTTTGAGTTCAGATTCTGCCTCTTGGTACTATGTAAGCGTTGGACAAGTCCTTAAACTTTTTGGACTATACCTCTTTATCTGTTCAATGGGATGAATTATAACATCTGCTGCCAAGGTTGTTGTGAAGCTCAAGTGAGGTGACATGAGAATACACACCATACAATTCTATAAATATGTTACTTTTTATTATCATGGTGGCAGCTTTTAAAGGTGCACCTTTAAAAAGTCATTTGTTCCCCTGGCTGGTGTGGTTCAGTGGATTGAGTGCAGGCCTGTGAACCAAAGGCTGGCAGGTTCGATTCACAGATTAGGGCACATGCCTGGGTTGCAGGCCAGGTCCCCAGTAGGGGGCATGAGAGAGACAAGCGTAAGTTGATATTTCCCTCTCTCTTTCTCCCTCCCTTCCCCTCTGTGTAAAAGTAAATAAAATCTTTAAAATAAATAAATAAAATTTTTTTAAAAAGTAATTTGTCCAATTAAGGCATGTATGTATGTTTCAACACCTCTCAGAAACACAAAATTGAAAGACAAGAATAATTTGTAGAAACATACGCAATGTAATTCAATGTAGATTTTATTTTCCCAGCTTTATTGAAATACAATTGACATATAACATTGTGTAAGTTTAAGGTATAGAATGTGATGATTTGATAGACATATCTTATGAAATACATACCTCTACAGTAGGGTTAGTTAACACCTCTTCACCTTGTAATTACCATTTGTTTGTTCTGGTGAGAACATTTACGAGCTACTCTTTTATCAACTTCCAAGTACATAACAATACAGCATTGTTAACTGTAGTTGCTGCGTCATACGTGAGACCCAGAGCTGGACGTCTGTGCTTTTTGACCAGCATCTCACTTCCCCCATTCCCAGCCCCTGGAAACCGCTCTACTCTCTGTTTCTGAGTTGGCTTTTTCAGATTCCACATACAAATGAGATCATCCAGTATTTGTCCTCATCTGTCTGACTTGTTTCACTTAATATAGTGCTTCAAGTTCTACTCATTCTTTTGAGGCAGGATTTCCTTCTCTTTTATGGCTGAATAATATTCAAATATAGGTCACATTTTCTGGACCCATTTATCTGACACTTCGGTTGTTACCATGTCTTGGCTATTGTGAATATGCTACAATGAATATGGGGGTGAAGATACCTCTTTGAGACAGAGATTTCATTTCCTTAGATATATACCCCAAAGTGGAATTGCTGGATCCTATGATTGTTCTATTTTTAACTCTTTAAGGAAACTCCATACTGTTTTCCACAGTGGCTGCACCAATTTATATTCCCAGCAATGGTGCATAAGGATGCTCTTTTCTCCACGGCCTCATTGACACCTGTTATCTTTCGTCCTTTTGATAGCAGCCTTTCTAATAGATGTGAGGTGACATCTCATCATGGTTTTGATTTGCATTTTCCTGATGACTAGCAATGCTGAGCACCTTTTCATGGACCTATTGGCCTTTTGTGTGTCTTCTTTGGAAAACATCGTGAATTTTAAAACACATGAAACAATGCTCTATGTTGTTCATGAATATATACACATGTAGGAAAAGTACTTCAAATGTGTGGGAAAATACATTAAATTCATGCCACTGGGTGCTCCAGGAAAAAGAGGGCCACAGGACTGAGGAAGGATGCACGGGCGCTTCTAGTGGAGCCACAGTATTTAATTTCTTTGAAAGAAGACAGAGAGAGAAATACTCAAAGCAAATATAACAACTTATAAACAATTGTTCCATCTGGATGGTAGGCACATGAATGTTTACTGTGTTGTCCTTGATGCTTTTCTCTTTTGAAAAAAAAAATTCTCTTTTTAAATTTTTTAGTTCTTAAAAATTTTTAATTTTTCAATGACAGCTGCCATTCAACATTATTTTATATTAGTTTCAGGTGTACAGCATAGTGTTTAGACAATTACACAATTTACAAAATGTTCCCCCTGATATTTCAAGTACCCATCTAGCACCATACATAGTTATTACTATATCATTATTTAAAGATTTTATTTACTTATTTATTTTTAGAGAGAGGGGAAGGAGAAAGAGAGGGAGAGAAACATCAATGTGTGGTTGCCTCTTGAGCACCCCCCTACTGGGGACCTGGCCCATAACCAAGGCATGTGCCCTTAACTGGGAATCAGGGCTGGCACTCAACCCACTGAGCCACACCAGCCAGGGCTCTATTACTATATTATTGACTATACTTTCTGTGCTGTATTTGACATCCCTGTCACTATTTTGTAACTACCAATCTGTACTTCTCAATCCCTTCACTTTTTTCACCCAGCCCCTCTGCTCCCTTCCATCTGGCACCCATTGGTTTGTTCTTCGAATTTATGAGTCTGTTTCTGTTTTGTTTGTTTATTTTGTTATTTAAAGTCCACATATAAGTGATATCATATGGTGTTTGTCCTTTCTCTGTCTGATTTATTTCACTTAGCATAGTACCCTCTGGGCCTTTTCATGTAATCAATCACAAGTGGTAACATTTCATTCTTTTTTATGGCCAAGAAACATTCCATTGTATATATGTACCACCTCTTCTTTATCCAATTTTCTGTTGATTGGCACTTAGGTTGCTTCCATATCTTAGCTATTGTAAATAATGTTTCAATGAACATAGTGGCATATATCTTTTCAAAATAGTGTTTTGATTTCTCTGCATAAATATCTAGAAGTGGAATTGCTGGGTCATATGGTAGTTCTATTTTTAATTTTTTGAGGAAACTCCATACTGTTTTCCACAGTGACTGCACCAATTTACAATCCCACCCACAGTGCAGAAAGGTTTGCCTTTCTGCATCTTCCCCAACACTTGTTTGTTGATTTATTATTTTCCATTCTCACAGGTGTGAGGCGATATCTCATTGCAGTTTTCATTTGCATTTCTCTGATGATTAGTGACATTGAGCATCCTTTCATGTCTATTGGTCATCTGTATATCCTCTTTGGTGAAATGCATATTCAGGTCTTTTACCCATTTTAAAATTGGGTTGCTTGTTTATTTTGATGTTAAGTTGTATGTGTTCTTTATAAATTTTGGATATTAACTCCTTATCAGATGTGTTATTGGTGAATATCTTCTGCCAGTTGAAAAAAATTCTTAAAAACATGTTTTAGTTCAATATTCATAATCTGGAGAAAACAGAAAAGGATAAAGGCAATGACAACAACAAAATTTAACTAAAATAACTGCTATCAACACGGATTGGTACAAGTTCCACCCATCTATTTTATGCACTTACAGACACAAATGGAGGTAAACACAGCTGGGTCATTGTATTTTGTGAAACCTAAGGCAGCTCCTGGCAGCTGGGTTGGATTGCTCTGGGTCCAGGTGTCAAACAGTGTGTCTTATACAAATAAAACCGTTTCCACCACTCTTTTCTTATTGAGGTTTCTGGTTTATAAAATTGCCCTTTACAAAAGCTCTGTTGTGTAGAGTGTAAATATTTAATTTAATCCACATCCACTCAAGCCTGTCTGGTGTTTGTTTTTCATTTATATTTCATTGTGTGACCTAATGCCAAATTCATCTGCCCAGTCACTCCATTAAGTTTAGGGGGGGAAAAGCAAAATCATTTTTTGGTGTTGTAGTTAGACCAAATGTTTATGTGCTTAACTAAATTTTTCTGCCTACTTGGTTTAAAATTAATTTTATATGTGTTCTCTCACCTCAGGAATTGATAAGTTATATTTTTTCTCTTCAGTCTTTCACTTTTCAACCACCTACTACTTTCAGTTTGGGTTCAGATTCAAGAGTTGGTTAAGGTCAAGGTTTCAATATTCAACCAGTCAAGAAATCTGGATTTGGCCTCTAGTAGCTGGAAAACCCAACCAAAGGCTAAAATTACAGTGCCCAAGCTCTGGCTGGTGTGGCTCAGTGGATTAGAGCACCCTGCCCAAGACCGTAGGGTCTTGTGTGCCATCTCCAGTCAGGGCACATACCCAAGTTGCTGGTTCAATCCTCATTGGGGGCATGTATGAGAAGGCAATCAATTGGTATTCTCTCTCACATTGATCTTTCTTTTTCTCTCTCCCCTCTCCCCTTTGTCTCTCTAAAAACCAATGAAAAAATGTACTCAACAAGAATAAAAGATAAAATAAAATCGCACTGTCCAGTATAGTAGCCACCAGCTACCTGTGGATAAGTTTAAATTTATTAAACTAAACAAAATTTACAATTCAGTTCCTCGCTCCCACTAGGCACATTTCCAAGGGCTCCATGGTCACCTGTGGCTTCTGCATGGGGCAGCACAGATCTAGAACTCAGCCATATCTCAGAAAGAGCTGTTGATAGTGCTGGTCTGGAATCACAGGGCAGCAGCCATGGTCATTTCCTCCACTTGCCAGATTTTCCACTCTCATCTTCTAAACTTTGAACACCTTCTGCAGGTGCCAGTCTGGATAAGGAAACTGTGAGTGATACATGAATGCATAAGACAAAGCTAATGAGAGCCCTCTCCATTCTTCCCGAGAGACAGGTATTCCTGCTATGCATCTTGGGCTTCTGTCCTGGCCAACATCTTTGAGCCCTTATAAGATTTTCATCCACTGGCGACGACCTCCCCATGACAACATGACTCTCGCAAAGGATCTCCTTCATCCCTCTCCAGAAGAGGAGAAGAGGAAACACAAGAAGAAGCACCTGGCGCAGAGCCCCAATTCCTACTTCATGGATATGAAATACCCAGGATGCTATAAAGTCACCACCATCTTTAGCCATGCACAAATGGTTGTTTTGTGTGTTGGCTGCTCCACTGTCCTCTGTCAGCCTACAGGTGGAAAAGCAAGGCTGACAGAAGGATGCTCCTTCAGAAGGAAGCAGCACTAAAAGTACCCTGAATCAAGACGAGTGGGGAACCATCCCAATAAACACATTTTGGATATAAAGAAAAAAAAGATTTTCAGATAAAGCTCTTACCAAGAGTCAGAAGTAGATTCACTCCTCTAAGGCTCCCTGTTATTTTATTTGTAAAAGATACAAATAAAGTTTAAAGTTTAAAAAGATACAAAACAAATTTAATAGGCAGTCCACTTTCATTCTTAGACAAACTTTTAGTCACTGCATCCATCTACTCTCTTTTTGGAAATCAGACTAACAGATGCAGAGTCTGGAGAAAGTGGCCAAGGCACATTCAATGACTCCAAAAGGTCAATAAGTGGTCACAACTCAGAAGGCCTCATGTCTTTGCAGAGGACATGCTCTACCCGAAGACAGGGTGACAAGATAAGCTAATACTTGGTAATCTTTGAATAAAGGAAAAATAGTTAGCAAATCAAATTCCTGAGGAGTCTGTCTTTCCAAAATTTACGAGATTTTTCTGACAATTCTCTCCAGTGTTTCTGTGATCTCACCTAGTTTAATTTTTTAAACCATTATTTTTCTTTTAAAAATATATTTTATTGATTATACTATTACAGTTGTCCCACTTCCCCCCCTTTATTCTCCTCTGTCCTGCACACCACCTCCCACCTGTGGGGGCACTCCACCCACAGAGCCTCCCCATCCACCACGGATGAGAATAAGTCAACCAAGACAAGATCTGCTTGAGGGGGAAAGGTGGCAATTTCTCAAAGGAAAAGGGCCAGGCACCTGTTACTCAATGGGCTTTTATTGGGTTCAATTTGCATAGGAATACAGGTAAAGCTCATCAATCATTGTCAAGCAGTAATGATCAAACAGTAGATAACATACAAAGAACTCTGCGGGCTTATTCCAAGTCAGGGTCAGTTAGCTAAAGGGCCATAAAACTTTGGGGAAACAAACTCATTCTATGCTTGGACACTTATCATTTATATTGAGGTTATTAGCAAAACGGGTTTCACAGGATTTTATGCATTCCTTCTTAGGCCTGATCACCCTGGGCAACCCACCCTTTTCAGCACAGGGCCACACCCACCTCCGGCATTGTTTCAGGCTTACAGCATAGTCTAAGGCTTAAATCAGGCAGGGGAAGTAAGGCAGCCAAGAGATTAGGAAACTTCTTGCAGACAGAATGAGGACGCAGGCTATGTCAAAACTGAGGGGTGAGGGTCTATCACCCCCTTTTTCTATAGCCCCTCAAGTCCTTCCCTTAGGGCCCCTTCACAACCATGCCTGTCTTAGGTTGTCCCTCCCTTGAGGAATCTCACCCATCATTGATTAACCAGTCATCCACCTGGGGCCAACCAGGGTGAAGTAAAAGGGGGCAGAGGCAGCACCCCTACCAGGAAGATAAGCTTTGTCTTCTTAGTGGCTTATGGTCCCAAGGTCTCTTTACTCAGCCTTAGTCATGGGGGGTTACATCTTCTGAAACCAGGCAGGGCAGTTCACAACACCCACCTGCCTTTCTCCTCTTTAGTTCATGTCCATGGATTATACATATAAGTTCTTTGGATTCTCCATTTCCTATATTATTCTTAATCTCCCCTTGTCTATTCCATTATTTAATTTTTCACTGGGTTTATTCTTCCTCTGCATTTTTCCATTTGGCTTTTATGGAAGTATGCTCTATGGTTATTTTAGAATGAGCCAATATACCATTTGAACTTTAAATCACCAGATTTTATTAGAGCACCTATAAAGTATTTATTATTCAACAAATAAAAGTATGTCCTTTGCAATAATTGCTTTGGAGCATGTATAAAGTTAAAAATGCTCAAAAAGTTGTTTAAAACTATAAAAACCTTCAGCCAATGACACACTTTGGGTGTCAAGCCACTTTAAATCATTTTAAAGCAGATTTCATAAAATTCTCTCTCATGGAGAGGCTGGCTGAAGAATGATAGATGTTGGTCCAGATTCGGAAGGAAGGCAAGCTAAAGGCTTCACCAAGACAAAGTGGGAGGAAGTTATGTACACAAGTGTCCTCCACAGGGAGCCTGTGTTGTCTTCAGTCCCCCCTTTCCCAGGTGGATTTGGGGCCTGTAAGTTGATGTGCTCTACCAGTTCTCACACTGCCGCAGGTGGGGAGGTGGTCGCTAGGGCAACTGAGTCTCAAACCACTTAGGTCTTTAATAGACATGGTCAACACTTACAATTTCCCTTAGAAACAAATGGCAGCTTGTCCAGATCTCCATGATGAGCTCAGTCTCCTACTTTCGGAAGCAAAGGAAATGAATCCGGTAAGTTTTCATTTAATTCTGTGAGTCTTTCCCAAGTGCTAGGCAAGGATGAGCACTGTGTGTTGTGTTGTCTCCACTGCCTTCGCTTCAGCTCCCTGGAGGCTAATCCTCACTTCCCTGCTCCCTGCCTTTGCCTCTTCGCAGTAGCAATAATGAGCTTGGAAAGAGGATCTGAGGTTTTCATCAGCCACAGAGTTACTAGTGACAAGTAATCCTACTTGCTGTTGAGCACGTTATTTAGGCAATGCTCAGACCGCCTGTGTATTGTATAGCCACGTGCTTATGAGGAGAGAGGTGCCAGGAATCTGCATTCTAACAAGTTCTTGTCTATGATTCTTACACTAAAATTTAAGATGGAATGGATAGCAGATAAAAAGGTTTTCTATGCCTTCTATTATGAAGAATAAGAAGAGTCAGAAATTCAGCTAAATCTCTGAACCAGAGCAAAAAAAATATTAATTGAAAAAAAACTGGGCAAAAAGCAGAAGTAGATGAATTTAAAAGCCGTAAGCACTTCTGAGGAGCCAGTGCGGGCAAGCCCAGTGTTGATATGTTCCTCATTTCCCAAGCTCATTCCCCTTGTAGGTGTCCTTTCCTCCTGGCTGAGACGATTTGCAAGTATTTATCTTTGCTTTTTCTGTTTCTCATTTGTATTTGGAAAGTGAAAAATAGAAACTTCTGTTTTATATACCACATAAAGTTTTTGTAAAGATGGATCAAATGAGATGATATATGTAAAAGCAGTTTGCAAACTAGGAAGTGCTTTACCAACATTCCTGGGTCCAGAGAATAGTGAATTGTGTTATTCGTTGACTAATTTTTGTCATTTTGAAAAACTCAGTTACTAATTTAATCTTCTCTTCTGTAAATTAGGACCATGTCTTTGAATCATGAGTGAACTATATTATGGTACAATCGATTTATTCCTTGTTTGCCTTTGCAATGGAATTAACTGTGGCAATTTATGACAATTATCAAGACATTTAGATAAGATGAGTTTCTTCATAAATGTAGATACCTCATTCCTCTCATGATTCTTCGTATTCTTTTCATTTTTTGAAAATCTTTTATTTACTGATTTTTTTAGAGAGAGAGGAAATAAGAGAGAGAGAGAGAAGTAGAGGGAGAGAGAGAAACATCAATTTGTTGTTCCACTTATTTATAAATTCACTGGTTAATTCTTGTATTTGTCCTGGCTGAGGATTGAACCCACAACCTTGGCATATCAAGATGATACTCTAACCAACTGAGCTACCCAGCCAGATATCTTTTCATTTTTGCTATTTGTTTTGAATTATCTATTTCAGGTTTTAAATAAGTAACACATTTGTAAGAATCAAAAAGTATAAAAAGTCTCTTTGCTTCTCCATCACCCATTTCCCACCTACTTTTTATAAGTAATCATCCTCACTGAGTTCTTGTGTATACTTCCAGAGATGATTTTTATGCACACACAAGCAGATATAAGCATATATTATCATTCCTTCTGCTTTTTAACATGATGCGAGCATACTCCATATACTATTCTGAACTTGTTTCACTTAACAATATATCTTGGAGATCTTTCCCTAACCTAACATAAAGAGTTTCTTCAATCTTTTTTTAGAGCTTTAGTAAATTCCATTGTATAACTGTCCTTAATTCATTGAACCAATATCATCTTAATGAACTTCTAGGTGCATTCCAATCTTTTGTCACTATAAAGAATGTTGTAATGAATAAATTTGCACATTCATTATTTCCCCTTTGTGAGTGTATCTGGAAGATGAATTCCATATGGCTCATTTTCTAGCCTCTGAATGTTTTCGTTGATTTTTTGGGACTATTTCCAAGTTGTGCACATCTCTCTTCAATTAGAGAAACCAAAATTGTCCACAATACCTAAAAATAATCTTCCCAGTGCTGAATATAACAGGATTGTTTTTCACTCTTTTGTTCTTGCAAATCAGATCTGCCAGAATTGTAAATCAGTTTTTAAAAATGGCCTAACAACTGTTCTACAAAATAAAACTTATTAAAAGTAATGACCTAACATTGCTGAAGAATGTGAAATAGCAGTGTACCATAATTCCCAGTTATATTACTGCTATTTATTTTCACACATTCCCCCTCTGTAACATGTCTTCTTTGTTTGCATTGCTGTGTTAATGGAAAGCTTCAATTACAGACATGGTGGCACATACAGAACAAGGAAATCAGTATGAACAGGGGTAGAATGGGAAAATAAAATTTTAATTGTATGGACGGAGTATATATGGAGTACTAAATGTACTCCATAGGTACGTATGGAGGCTAAATGTTCTGATTCAAAGTATTTCAGCTCAGCCCTGGCTGGTGTGGCTCAGTTGGTTGGAGAGTCGTTCTGTAAGCTGAAAGTCTGCAGGCTCGATTCCAGATCAGGGTACATAACTAGGTTGCAGTTTCAGTAGCCCATCAGGGTTTGTTACTTGGTCAGGGTTCATATGGGAGGGAACAGACTGATGTTTCTCTCTCACACGAATATTTCTCCTTCCCATTTTCTCTTTCCCTTCTTTTCTCTCTAAAATCCATAAGCATGTCCTTGGGTGAAGATTAAAAAATAAATAAATAAGTAAAATATTTCATCTCATTATCTGATTATATATCTCAATTTTAGCTTCAGAAAATACAATCACCATGCAAATATGGAATACCATTAGCCCAGGAATTTGGTAGCTGTAGCCCATTCGTGTTTAAGGTGTTGGCAATTGCTTGAGAATGTCCAGCTCCTCTTAATGTTAATGATGCTCGATGATTCAAAGTGACAGCAGCAGACAGAAATAGCTTCTAACTCTAAGGAAATTTTGAGGTATTTACTAAGCATACACAACCCAAATGGTACTACATCAGTTTTTTTTTTTAACTTTAAAAAAGACATCAGTTCTTTTTTTACCCAGGCTGTTGTGTCTCAGTGGATTGAATGCCTGCCTGCCTGCCCATGAAAGGGTCGCTGGTTTGATTCCCAGTCAGGGCACATGCCTAGGTTGTGGACCAAGAGGCAACCACACAGTGATATTTCTCTCCCTCTCTTTCTCCCTCTCTTCCCCTCTCTCTAAAAATAAATAAATAAAATCTTTTAAAAAAATGACATCAGTTTTTGGTAAGAAATGGAACTTAAGTAATGGAAAGCCATAAACAACTCCAAAAGTTCACTTTAACGAATTGTCTCATCATGATTTTCCCTATGCCTTACCTGTCCCTTTCTTTCCTTTTCTCACTCTCCGATCTCCTTTTGGCAGAATTTCTCAAGCAGAGATAAATTGACTTAAAAAAATGTCCTTGCATTTCCTCAAGGGAATGGCTAAAAAGGGAGTTAGCAGTTTGAAGAACTAGGAGGTCCTGGATGACATGAAGTAGAAGGATGCTTGAGAGCTCACTTTGCTTGGTTTTTATCAGACAACTCTGAACTCAAATCAGGATTGACTTATGACACAGCTGAGTGATAGAAAAAGCAGAACTCAAAACTGAACATCCAAAAATTTTTCATAAAAACTAAGCAAAATGACATGATGAAGAATTATATAGAAAATCTATTGTTTTTTAAAAGATTTTATTTATTTATTTTTAGAGAAGGGGAGGGAGGGAGAAAAACGTTGAATGGTTGCCTCTTGCATACCCCAACCCAGAATCTGGCCTGCAACCTAGGTATGTGCGCTGACCGGAGACCGAACCAATGACCTTTCAGTGTGCAGGGTGATGCCCAACCCACTGAGCCACACCAGCCAGGGCTAGAAAACCTATTGTTGAAGGCATGATTCCTTAGACTCACCTGCACCTTTTATCACTGATAATTCAATCTCATAGATCCTGAAAGCTTCAACCTTAATCTATCTAGGACAGCAACCAAGAGCAAAAGATTAAAAACAATCACCACAAGAACAGAGCTCCCCTTGCAAGGACAGGTTATTGCCCCATAGATCAGCTTTACAACTTGAAACTGTTACAACCTTTTTATTTGGTGATGTTAACTTGATCTTCTAGTATTCAAGTATCACTTACCCTCACCAAACATGTCAGCTGATACATTTGCCTTATCATTTATCTTCACTGTTCTGTGTGCGCTTCAGCGTAAACACGTCCAGCAGATCTGAAAGGCAGCACACATTGTCAAACTCAGCTGGCCCCTGAACAGCACAGTTTTGGACTGCATGTGTCCACTTAGAAGTGGATTTTTCCAATAAATACTATAAATGTATTTTCTCTTTCTTACAATTTTCTTAATAATGTTTTGTCTAGCTTACTTTATTGTAAGAATACAGTATATAATACATATAGCATTCAAAATATGTGTTTGTCGACTATGTTATCAGGAAGGCTTCTGATCAATAGTAGGCTATCAGCAGTTAAGTTCTTGGGGAGTCAAAGGTTACATGTAGATTTTCAACTGCATGGGGATTGGTATCCCTAACCCCCATGCTACTCACGGGTTAACTATACGTGTATCAAGTACAGCATTCAATTCTGTCTGCTTTCTACAGGTTTTCCACTTAGGGACAACCTCTTATTCTTCAGTTTCACCCCTGGATACTTTTTAGCATGCATTTCAAAGGGGAAAATATTTCTCACATAACCACAATACCATTGTCACATGTATTGAATTTAACAAAACTCAAGTGAATCTTCATTCCATTATATTTTAGCACGGCTGTGTAATTTAGTGTGTGACTACCAGCAAAGTACAGATGGTACAAGCCTGGTTTTCTGAAAAGATCTGGAGCAAATCTAGTCATTCCAAGATTAGCAACGTCTGGAGGCATGATGGTGGGGTTAGTCACTGCTCAGTGAATAGCTCCTTGTCTGATCTGCAGCCCATCCAAAAAAGGAGCGGACGGGTTTACTATAGCATACCTGGAAACAACTCAAGTCTTCAGCAGCTTTCACCATGTAAAATGTAGCAGGGGATTTAAAAGCCGATTTAGAATATGTTTCTGGACTGCTGGATGCAGAGCTCTTTTTATCTCAAAATAGTACAGCCATCATCAAACGTCCCCATAGGGCGGGCGTCCAGGAGCTGCTTTGAATGCTGCTGACTGTGCTTTTCAGGAGATGTGCCAGAAAATGTGATCGGGAGCAACTTCTCTTCAAAAGAGAGCCACATTAAAGCTCCTCTAGAATGTATATACCAGGTCACCTTCTGGGAGTAAAGCTTCTGAGAGTTAGCATACATTTACTTCAATTAGTCCCCTGCAGAAGGAATAGTCTTGTGGGGGAAAATATGGGAAATCTTTATTTCCAACAAATGGATGGTGAAACATTTGGTGGTGCTTAGGCCGTGTGCATTTAGTCTAGTGCCTAATTTCTATGTAATACGGAACAAATAATCTGATCTCTCTAAGCCTCAGAGAGTTATTGTTAGTATTAAATTAAAATGAAATGAAGTAATTTTTAGTTTCTCATATACCTTGATATGGAAAATGGTTCCCCAAGTAGCTAATATGAGTATCTGGTCTCTTGAAATCTGTAACCCCGTTGGCAATTGGTGTGTTATCTTTCAGTTCTGTGTGGCAAACTCTTTTCAGTTTGGTTACTGTAAGTTTGGTTACCTTAAGATAGTATTGTATTCTAAGGATTCTGATAAGATCAAATTTCTCACCGCTAAAACAGAGGGCTACTCTGTGGCCCAGAAATTCTACTTTTAGGCATATATCCAAGAGAAATAAAAACATATGTGCATGCAAAAATGTGTACACAAATGTCCATAAATCATTGTTTATGATAGCCGAATGGACAAACAAATAAGATATGGTATACACATATAACAGAGTATTGTTGACAATAAAAAGGAATGAAGTACTAATACACAGTATAAGACAGTTGAAGCTTGAAAACATTACACTTAATGAAAGAAGCCAGTCAAAAAAGACCACATATTTTATGATTCCATTTTATATGAAATGCCTAGGAGAGGCAATTCTATAGATACAGAAAGTAAGTTGTTGCCCAAGGCTTGGGGGAGGGGTGCTGGGGGAGTGGGAAGTGACTACTGATGGAATGGGGGTATCTTTTTGGTGAAATGAAAATGTTCTAAAGGTGATTGTGATAATAGTTGCACAACTCTATGAATATACTAAAAACGGTTGAGTTGCACACTTTAAATCAGTGAATTGTATTGTACGTAAACTACATCTCAATAAAGCTGTTATATTAAAAAAAAAAAAAACTTACAGCCAAGATGGAGGCATAGGTGGACACACTGTGCCTCCTAACACAATGAAAATTAAAGACAACAAAGATTTAGAAACAAGAAAACAACCAGAACTGATAGAAAATTGAAATGTTCGGAAGCCCAACAATCATTCATCCAACCAACCGGTAAGAGGGGCAGAGTTGAGACAGGAAAAAGTGGAGGTTGGCAGACTTGGGTGCACAGGCAGTAGTGGCTGGCAGATCCCAGGTGTGCAGGTGGCAGCTAGCGGACCCCAGGTACAGGGTGGCAATGGTGCAGCAAAGGTGCAGACCCAGGGAGGCTGTGCAAGGCAGCTGGCTGACCAGGTGCTCCCACATTCGTGTGCAGACAATCCAGGCGAAGAGGAAGTGGAAGAAGGAACTGGAATCCGAGAGAGAGCAGAGCAAGCGCCATTGTTCCCTCTTGGACCCTGCCCCCACATGCAGCGTCACTACCAAGCGACTGGGCTGCCCCGCCCTGGGAATATCTAAAGCTCCACCTCCCACTATGTAACAGCTGCGACCAGACCAAAAAACAACCCAAAAATGGCTCAAACGGGAGAACAAATCAAAGCCCCAGAGCCAATTTATCTAAACGACCAAGAGATAGTCAACTTATCAGATGCACAGTTCAAAGCCCTGGTGATCAGGATGCTCAGAGAATTGGTTGATTTTGCTCACAAATTAGATGAACAAATGAAGGCTACAATAAGTGAAATGAAGAAAAACACACAGGGAACCAATAGAGATGGGAGGAAAACTGGGACTCAAATCAATGGAGTGGACCAGAAGGAAGAAAGAAACAAACAGAAAACAAGGAAGAAACAAGAATTCAAAAAAATGAGGAGAGGCTTAGGAACCTCCAGGACATCTTTAAATGTCCCAACATCCGAATTATAGGGGTACCAGAGGGGAAGAGGAAGAGCAACAAGTGGAAAACTTATTTGAACAAATAATAAGGGAGAACTCCAATCTGGCAAAGGAAATAGACTTCCAGGAAGTCCAGGAAGCTCAGAGAGTCCCAAAGAAGTTGGACCCAAGGAGGAGCACACCAAGGCACATCATAATTACATTAGCCAAGATTAAAATAAAGGAGAGAATTCTAGAAGCAGCAAGGAATAAGGGCACAGTCACCTACAAAGGAGTTCCTATCAGACTGTCAGCTGATTTCTCAAAAGAGACCTTGTAGGCAAGAAGTGGCTGGAAAGAAGTATTTCAAGTCATGAAAGGCAAGGACCTACATCCAAGATTGCTCTATCCAGCAAAGCTTTCATTTAGAATGGAAGGGAAAATAAAGTGCTTCTCAGATAAGGTCAAGTTCAAGGAGTTCATCATCACCAAGCCCTTATTATATGAAATGTTAAAGGGACTTATCTAAGAAAAAGAAGATAAAAAATAGGATGGTAAAAAGACAGCAAACTCACAGATATTAACAACCAGACCTTAAACAAAAGCAAACTAAGCAAACATCTAGACCAGGAGCAGAAACACAGAAATGGAGATCACATGGAGGGTTAGCAACAGGGGAGTGGGAGGAGGAGAGAAGGGGAAAAGGTACAGAGAATAAGTAGCATAGACAGTGGGTAGAAAATAGACAGGGGAGGGCAAAAATAGTGTGGGAAATGTAGAAGCTAAAGAACTAATGACACATGGACATGAATTAAAGGGGGGGAATGTGGGTGGGGGGGTGTGCAGGGTGGAGGGGAATGATGGGGGAGAAATGGGACAACTGTAATAGCATAATCAATAAAATATAATTAAAAAAACAGAACAAAACAACAGCAAATAAAAAAGCAGAAATTAGACCTTGGGGTCTGATGAAGCCCTTCTTACTCAGCTCTACCCACTCTGACATTTCTTAATTGAAACAACAAACAAACGAATGGTATTGCCAATATAAGTCAAAGAAGAATATGACCTATTAGCTTGTTGTACATCTTATCTTCAACTCAAAGGTTCTCAAGTAATTTAAATCTGAGTGGTTTCATAGACTACCTAATCAACATATATTTAATGATTAACAAATAGAGAACGAAAATAAGTATCCCAGGAAGGACATTTGGGAAGGAGGAGAGATGAAATTTGTGGCTAACCTGGCAATAAGATCCAAACTAAACTGAATGTTGAGAAATATAGTCATTGATATTGTCTATTACCTACCTAATATCCTTTTCCCAATTCTTCCTTCCTATATGATCTCATTTGCTTATCAACCTTCCCCCAACACTGCTCCCACCTCCATGTCCATGGGAGGTCGTATTTTTGCCCCTCCTCCCACACCACATCCCAGTTACTGACACAGGAGTGTGTATGTGACCTAAGTTGTTCGATCAGAGAATCTCAGGACTCCTGTTTGGAAGGCTGGGGCAGGAGCTGTCTTTTCTTTGGGACAATTTCCTGTGCTGATTTAGCACAGGATCTGAAACCATTGCAGATGACTCATCATCAGCCTGTGGATGAAGCTGCCACATGAGGACGAAGAGAATCCCAGAGCACTGAGCTCAGCTCCTCCCACGAACCAGGCCTTCTCTCTACCCCTTCACCTCTAGATTTTTCCAGTTACGGAACCCAATAAATACTATTTTTGTTTAAGCCAGTTTGAGTAGATATTTCTGTTACTTATAGCCAAATGCATAAAAATAAGACAGTTCTAATAAATTCTAAACTCATATCTAAACCGAGTATCTATTAAGATGCTTAAGACAATGCTTGGTACTACCTACCATGCATAGTGAGTACTTACCATGCATAGCACTTACATAGCATGAAGTATAGTGAGTACTATGTAAGTGTTAGTTATAATTATTATCAATGGAAGTGACAGTATGAATATATAGCATGGAGATAATAATGACTAACATCTCTATTTAACAAGGCATTGGTAATAAGATAAAACATGAGAGAGAAAGAGAGAGAAGTGGACCATTCTTCCCTCCATTTTGAAAGTAATACATATGTGTTTTAGAAAGTTTGAAAAACACAGAAATGTATTTAGGAGAATAAAACAATTTTTATAATCCAACTATCCAGAAAAAAATCCACATATTGGTTTTCTTCTCCAAGGCTACTTTAAATGTGCAATTCAAGTTATTTTATATGTACAATTTTGCATTCTGCTTTTTAAAAATTTACCAAATCTCATAGGCATTTTTCATTATTTATTCACATCTTGGATTATTTTCCTAGAATGGAGTCCTAGAAATGAAATAAGTGAAAGTTATAGGGTTCTTCTGGACATGAAATGAGATGACAGATACAAAAGAAATTTGAAAATTGAAGAGCACTATACAATTATGAGCTCTTTTTGTAATATCATCTCTTCCCCAAACTTGCTTCTCTCCCTGAATTCTCTCTTTCGCTGAATTGCACCAGCATAATCACCACCACCATAAACACCCAACCGCAATTACCTACTTGTCCTGTATCGAGCTCTTATTATGTGCTACACACTGGGCAAAACATGTAAGAGCTTTATCCATTGTTCCATTTAGTCTGTCTAAGATCTCGCTAAAAAGGAGATAACTTATTTTGCAAGGAGAATGCTGATGTTTGATGAAATTAAATCATTTTAAAGTCACCCAACCAGAAATGTTAGAGCAGGGATCCGAAGTCTGAAATCCATTGGAATCTGAAGTCCATGCCTTTTTTAATTTTAATTTTTTTATTTTTAAAAAATATTTTATTTACTTCTTTTTAGAGGGAGAGAAACATCAGTATGTGTGAGATACACTGATCAGTTGTTTCTTGCCGAACCCCACCTGGGGCCCTGGCCTGCAACCCAGGCACGTCATGCTCTGATCGAGAATCAAACTGGTGACCCTTTGGTTCATAGGCCAGCACTCAGTCCACTGAACTACACCAGTAAGGGCCCATGCTTTTTTTTTAAAGGAAATTTTATTTATTTATTTTTAGAAAAGAGGGTAGGGAGGGAAAAAGAGAGGAAGAGAAACATGGATCAGTTGCCTCTCCTATGAGTTGCCCTCTCCTGGGGCACAACCCAGGAACGTGCCCTGGTTGGGAATCAAACTGGTGAACTTTTGCTTTGTGGGATTAACACCCAACCCACTGAGCCACCCCAGCCGGGGTTGAAGCCCCTCCTCTAACTGCTGTGTGGTCTGCTACCATGCCCTGCCTTCTCCCCAGTGCACATTTATTTCTCCCCTGGCCCTCAGGTCATCACGTGGGGCAGTTTCCTAACCCCTATGTCACTCTCTTCTGCATTTCTTCTTCTTCTTCTGCCCTGTTTCAGGCTCTCACTTAGAGTTTCAATAATCTCCTGGTCTGGCCCACCCCTGCTCTGTCCTCCTGACAACAGAGTGAGCTTCCTAAAATGCAAACCTGACCTCATGTAGTGTTTCCCCAAAGCTGTCAAGATGAAGTTCAAAATCCATAGCTAAGCACCCTTGTTTCCCATGCTCTCCCTTTTCTCAGTCATATCCATGTGGGTTCATGGCGCTTCCTGCTGTCCTGTTCATACCGAGACTGATGCCTCTGCTTGGCTGACACCTGGTAACCACGGCCACCTCCTGTTCACATGGGGCTCCTCTATTGTCAAACTCAGGTAAAGTATCTTCTCCTTCAGGGAGTGTTCCCTGTAATCATGACACTTTTAACATTGAGCAAAGAGTCTTTATTTAGTAAGCAAATTGAGAACAAGAAGTGTATCTTATCTCACTTTATATCTCAAGTAAAACACACAGCATGCTGTAGGTGCTAAATAAATATCTGTTGAATGAATTATGTGACTTTGGCATTGATGTCTCATCAGGGAATGTTAGGTTGTATTAATGGAACACACTGTCCTGAAAAAGAGCATTATGCACTTCATACAGCATGTGAAGCCAAGTGCTCAGTTTTGGAATCCACACTTTCAGAGGCTGATTGGTACATTGAAATGTATACAGAGGCACATAGAAAGTCTAGAAACAATGTGATGAGAAAAATGATTATAGAAATGAGTGTGTTTACGTTAAAGAAAAGACTTTGAGAATGGGGAGGGCAGAATGGGATATGACAGGCGTCTGCAAATATGTGATGAAGATCAGCTTGATAAAAGAACAAAATTTCTAACCACAGAGCTGTGAGTTTCTCCAGCCTTCCAATATGGTTATCACAGAAAGAACATCTGCACAGGGTAGTAGGATGACCCAGATGTCTTCAAAGTTTTTGATTTGGGGCTTCTCAAGCTGAGTAATTTCACATCGGCTGTTTTGAAAAGCAAGTATCATGTGGAATGATAACAGTGGAAACGTGTAACAGCGGGGGAATTCTAATCCAGACTGCCATTCTTTCGGCCTTGTTTCTGTGAGTGTGGACTCTGACTAATATGTAGCTTGTAGAAAAACAGCATGTTTGTGTAAGAATCCTAGGAACTAGCTTCAAAAGACACTGACTCTGACCTTCAGGCATCCCAGCTCAGGGAGATTTGCTGACCTTCATCTATGGAGTCAGGGTGATGTAAAACCAGGCTGACGTAAGCCAGGATGACGTGAAGCCAGGATGACTCAACCAGAATGATGCACGCTGAAGCATCACTTGCATAGTCAGAATGCACCGTGCTCGTCTGCACGTAGAGAACTTTTCAACCCCCTCCCTTGGTCTCTTTGTTCCCTTCTCCCTCCTTATAAAAACCTCTGCCTCTAATGAGAAGTGGAGATGGGCATTGAGATGTAAGTCCCCCATCTTCCCAGGAGATGGGCTTTGACACATGAGTCCCCACCTTCCAGGTGGCTGGCACCTGAAAATAAAACATTTTCCTTTATGTCAGCACCTGCCTCTTGAGTATTGGCTTTTGCAGCAGCAGGCACCCAGACCTACTTTCAGTTACAAAATCACCAACAATAAGATGTTTTAACATTTTAATGCAAGGAGTTCCCCACATTAAGGATTTTTTTTAAAGATTTTATTTATTTACCTTTAGAGGGAGGGGAAGGGAGAGAGAAATAGAGGGAGGGAAACATCAGTGTGTGGTTGCCCCTTGCGTGCCCCCTACTGGGGACCTGGCCTGCAACCCAGGCCTGTGCCCTGACTGGGAATGGAACTGGTGACCTTTTGCTTCTCAGTCTGGCACTCAGTCCACTGAGCCACACCATCCAGGGCCCCACACTAAGGTTTTTTTTTTATCATCATTTTGTATTTTTTGCATAGAAGTAAAATAAATCATTCAATGAATGATCTGAAACACCAAATGAGAGCACTAAAAAAATGTGGCATCATTCTGGGCAGTTGAGAAAATAGCCCCAGCCTAGAGGCAGAACAGACCAAGTACAAGGAATGGGATGGCTTCTTTCAAATACAGACTCTGGGACAACAACACATGAATGTAGGTAAGTAGACAGGGTTCCACGCAATAACGACTTCTCCAAAAGTGATTTGCAGCTAGTGATTGGCAGCTTTCCTCAGAGTTGATGAAGGTTATGCTTTGGGGCCTCTCTTGCCCTTGTCTCCTCCAGCACTGCTGGCAGAAACCCTAATGACTTTACAAGGGCACCGAGAGTGTATGTTTTAGGCCTTACAAACCTTGTTTGCTTTAAGCCTGCAACGAATTCACCGGCAAAACAAAACTTAATATATGCGTAGCGTGTTTACAATTGTTTCTCAAGCCCTGTATTTCAGACACAGCTACATACCCAGATTCTAATCGGTTCAAGCAACATTATCTTTGTAAACAAAAGATATTTACGGGCCAGATTCTCTCCCATGTCAAGACCCTGCTCTGGCATTACTGAATTTGGGTGCTCTGTCTTGATTTTAAGTAGTCAATCTTTTTGTCTACTTGACTTGTTTGCAAACCAGATCCTTGTTTTAGTCTAGACCAGTGGGAGGGTGGAAAAAGACTTTATACATTAAAATATTTAAATTTTAATTGCCTGGTCTTGTGGTAAAGACATAAATCAAATTAGGTTAAACCTGTTCTGCTTCAAGTCCACCATCCCTCTGAGAAGTGATTTCACTTATTCAACATCAGCAACAGGGAAGCAGAAGCCTTCTAGGTAGGGTGGGACAGCTAGGTAACTTTCTAACTCCTTAGTCACATTTCTATAGAGTGGCTTCCCTGTTTGTTAATGGACATGTGATTTTAAAGAACATCACGAGGCTACATTAAAATGTGAGCAAAAGAAATGACCAGTCGTGGGTACCTTTTCCATGTCTCCACCACCAAGGGCTTGTTTAGATTAGTATTTTCTGATATCCAGTAGGGAGCTGGTTAGCATGGTGTGAGCAGAAAGATCTTAAGTCTCTGAAGCTACACAAACCACGATTCAATTTTCTTCTCTGCTAGTTCCTGGGCTTTGGCTGTGGGCAAATTATTTAACCTGTCTGAGCCTCCGTGTCCTCATCTGCAAAATAAAGATAAAACTCATCTTACAAATCTCAGTGGTCTCTTTTTGCATTTTCAGTTTCTCCCTTGCCCCCAGGGTCTTCTTATCAATGATGAACAGCAACAACAACAAAACTCTCCACCCCCACCCCACAGAGACTACCAGTTTGCTCTTTCAACAGGAAACCTCTTGGAAAGAGAGGGCTACGCGTGCTAGCTCTTCCTCATGAGCCACTTACACCTTTACTTTCTGCAAGTAGCTTTTATCCTTACAAAGAAACATGACCAGTGACCAAGTTCAATGGTCTCCAAGCTCAGTGATCCTTCCTCAGTCCTCATCCAACTTGGCCTTTTCTAGCCTTTTGATGCTGTGGTGATAAACATTATTTAAATAGAAAAAGAGTGTACCCTTTGGTTTCCTTCTACCCCTCTTATTGCTGCCCCATTGGCTATCACATGGATTTAATGAATAATTTTTGTGTAGGTAACTTGCCAAATTTGAATTTCAACCTCTCTGAGTTTTTTCCAAAGTAATTACTATGTATCTCATGCTGGAAACATCGCTGGCATTTCATCGTCTCAGCTCTCCTCCCATCCCCATAGTCTTCTCATTTCTGCTAAAGGCCTTGTCATGGTCACATTCTCCTAGGCACCATGTCTGAGCATGTGAAGTCTTTTTTATTGCTCCTCCCCTTCTCTTTCATGGACTCCTGGGCCGAATGACTTACCTTTTGCATGTGTCTCTTTTCCAGTCCCTGCTGTACCTCTCTTAGTTCTACCCATATTTATTTCCCCAATATCACAAAAGTCTCCTCGTTTGCCTCCTTGCCTCTAGGCTTTACTTTATTCCTCATATGGCTGTCACATTCAATTAGTTTTTGTCACACTGCAAACTAATTCTAGTTATATCTTTGTTCAAAGATTTCTATGGCTCCACAGTATCTTTTAGGCAGCAATACTACCTACCATTCTACCTTTTGCTATTTATGAAACTGTGCTCCAGTTAAGTGAAATACCCACCTTTTCTCTTTGCACCTCATGTTCTTCTAGTGCTGTGCCATTGCTAACTTCGTTCTGCCCTGCTTCTTGTCCTTTCCTGGTACTGTGCATGCACATCCTGTGTATATTCCCAGGAGACCTCAAATATAATCTCCTCTCACATCCTCGCCTGATGTCCTCAGCCAGGTGTATCCAACTCCTTCCTCCTCTTCATTCCCTAAAAAATGTCGGCAGTTCTCCTCTTAGGCCATTTGTGACTTTCCACCTAGTACTATACTTATACATGTACAAGTTTTATCTTCTCTGACAGACTGTAAAGCTTATTTAGTGATGTGTTCATTCAGCAAATATTTTTTGAATGTCTGTTAAGTACAACCACCCTGTCAAATTTTGAAGGGACAGAAATGAAAAACAAACAAAAAAAAACACGGCTTCTTCCCTCAAGGGAAGCATGGTGTAATCAGGGAGACAGTAAAGAAATTACTAATATTTATTTTACAAATAGTGTGTGAGAGGCAGGCACAGAATGCTTTGGAGAACACAAAGAGATGCACCAACTCAGTCTTATAGAAGAAGAAGAGCAGAAAACTTACATGAGCAGGTGATACTTGAGCCCAGTCTTAAATACGGAGTCAGTTGTGGATGGGATGGTGGGTTTGGACAGGGGAGGATGCATTCTGGATATGACATAGTTAAAGACTACCAGTTGTAGGCCATAGCGAAGTCATATAACCATTTCTATGTATTTCCCATACTGCAATGTTCCAACACCTGTGTTAGACCAGTCCTGTTCCATTAGAAACTATTCACCATTCTGATTTGTAAAGAGAAAAACAAAGGCAACATAGTGAGTTGTCAAAATAAATCACGTTGTATCCAATTTTTAAGTTTTAAAATCATGAGTTTACCTGGCTGGTGCAGCTCAGTGGATTGAGCGCCGGACTGCGAACCAAAGGGTCTCCTGTTTGATTCCCAGTCAGGGCATATGCCTGGGTTGAGGGCCAGGTCCGTGGTAGGGGGCTCTACAGAGACAACCACACAGTGATGTTTCTCTCCCTCTCTTTCTCCCTCCCTTCCCCTCTCTCTAAAAATAAATAAATAAAATCTTAAACAAACAAACAAACAAAAAAACCCACTGGCCTTTACTGGAGAAGGGTCTTTCTTAAAAAAAAAAAAATCATCACCTTATTTAATTTTTGTTAGTCTTTCTTTAATGAGACAATAGTGATAATGTACAGTTGTGTCTTTTTTTAATATTTCATTTGGAACCTAATTTAAAATTAGCAACTCCGATTAAGACACTTTGTTGTTTTTACTGGTTCATGATATTCAAGAATCAAACTCTTAAAAGTATTAGTGGATAAGAATTCCCTGGGGAGCTTTAAAAAACCCCGATTCCTTTATATTGCCTTAGTCTTAGTGATTTAGAATTTCTGAGGTAGGGGCTTAGGAATTTGCCTTTTTACAAAACTTCTCAGTTAATTGGAAAAGCATCCTGATTTGGCAACAACTCTAGCCTGGTTTACCTCACCCGAATAGGTGTTGGATAACCAAGTGTCAAAGAAGTAAAGGAGCCCTGGCTGGTGTGGCTCAGTGGATTGAGCATCAGCCTGTGAACCAAATGGTCACGGGTTCAATTCCCAATCAGAGCACATGCCTGGGTTGTGGGCCAGGTCCCTAGAGTGGGGGTGGGGCTTGAGAGGCGAACATATGTTGATGTTTCTCTCCCTCTCTTTTTCTCTCCCTTCCCCTCTCTAAAAATAAATAAATACAATCTTAAAAAAAAAAAGGAGCAAATGAGTGCTGCTCATATAAGTATACATTTAGGGACATAAACTTTACTCTTTTTCCCAACAATCTTAAGTGTATGTGGAAGAGAACTCTTAGGAGAAAGTCTGATTTCTAAGAAAACAGAGAAAAACAGGAGGTTATTTTAGGACTTTTTACTTCCATGCACAAAGGGTGATGAAATGAAAACACAGTACTCTTCAAATGACTTGGTAGCTGACAAGAGCATATTTAGCATGAAAAATTTTTGTTTGAGAATTGCAAGACCAGGTACGGGCCTCTCAGTGTCATTTAATAAGAAGAGGGTAACATTTAAAAATCAAGAACATTGAAAAATCAGGCAATAAACTCCTATTAACAATCCTTTAGTGACCTAACAATGCAAAAAACTTCTAGGACCTAATTTTAGATCGAAAACTCCTTACAACATTTTCCGTATTTCCTTGTCCCATCCCATGATATTAGAGCTCAGTCTTGAATAGACAGTCCAACAGAAATAGAAAAGTATGAATATATTGTGAAACTGCTCGGAACTCAGATAATTTCACTTTCTTTTTTTCTCTCAGCATTCAGATTCATAGGAATTCACAGATCCCTGAGTTCAAGTCCCTGATTTTGTGGGCAGGGAAACAGGCCCTAGAGGGACTTACAAGAGTCACCCAAGGCTCTACCACAGAACAGTACCTTGGGCAGTCACCCGATACTGTTTCCACACAGACTTTCTTTTCTTTTTTTGAAGATTTTGTTTATTTATTCTTAGAGAGAGGGGAACGAAAGGAGGGAGAAAAAAAGGGAGAGACATAGCAATTGGACCAGCCTGCAACACAGGCATGTGCCCTAACTGGGAAGTGAACCATGACCTTTCACTTTGGTGGACAACACCCAACCAACTGAGTCACACTGGACAGGGCTCTGCACACACTTTCATAGAAACACTTGTACTTGGTCACAAGTTGCTTCACCCTCCTTTCACCCCCTAGTGTCTTCATGACTTCCACTATTGTACATTCATTTTTCATGGAATTACACAAATAGGTGAAGTGAGACAGGTTTTTAATATTCACACTTGACAGAGGATAGTCCAAATGATGAAGGGCTTGGCTTGCCCAAAGCTATACAGCTGTACTAGTCAGCTCCAGTTGCCATAATAAATTACTACTGAGTGGGTGGCTTAAACCACAGGAATTTATTTCCCACAGTTCTGCAGGCTGGGTAGTCCAAGATCACGGTTCATTGATGAAAGCTCTTTTCCTGATCTTCTCTCAAAGTCTTCACGTGGAAGAGGGTACCAGGAAGGGTGAGAAGAAGCCAGCTCTCTGGTCTCTTCTTACACTAATGCCATCAGGAGAACCCCACCCTCAGTACCTTATCTAATTCTAACTGACCTCCCAAAGACCTTATCTCCAAACACCAACATCACAGTGGGGTTAGGGCTTCAACATATATGAACTTTGGAGCAGACACTCTCAAGTTCAGAGCAACAATACTAGGACTAGAACCCAGCCAGCATAACTGGTGTCAGTGTGAGCACCCCGAGAAAGGAGATACCTACTACGAAGGACTCATGGTGGTTAACTGGGCTCAAATTTAAAAAACAAAACCAAACAAAACAGAGCCCAACAGCCATTTCTATACCAGGTCTCTCACACAAACTGCACTGTTCAGGGAGAAGCCTGCACTAAACTACTTGCCTCTGTGCTGAACTGCCTGCCTGCACTGTGTTTCTGCCATCTGAGCCAGCACTTATAAAGGGCGGAATCCTATTTCAACCAATAGTACTGAGGCTTTCCCCAACCACTTGGAGCTGCACAGCTTTGACCAATCAAAGTGTCTCTATTCTGACCAGTCAGGAGAGTGCCTTTTGAACCAATCAAACCTGAGGACTTGGAGTCCTCATTTGCGTGAGGATGGAAACAGGGGTAAGGACTTCTGCCTACATAAACCAGCTCCCCGGTGGCTCTGGGAACACACTTACCCTTTGCACTAGAGACTGTTACCCTGCTAGAGCAGTCTGGAGCACAGCAGCAGTGAACTGGAGCAGAGCTGCCCAGCTCAAGATGGGCCTGGCCCCAGAGCTGCCCCATAGTGGTGCTGTTTTCACAGCTCTACTGTACCACCATTGAGCTGTTTTGCACTGAAACAAAGTTTCCTTTTTCACTGCAGCCCAAATTGGGGATTCCTGTCTGAAAAACAGCCAAGGTCTCCACTGTGAGGGGCTCCTGTGGTATGACTTACTGAAATCTTATCAGTGGTAAGACAAGTAGTGGAAATAACTAATGGAAGAAGGAAGAGCTATAATGGGAAACAGCACTCTGGGGAGTCAAGAGGTGATGATGACACATCCAACTGAGCTGAGGAAGAATGCAAATGCTTTGTACAGGTAAAGGTTGGAGAGTGGACATCGCAGGAAGGGCTATACCCTAGGAAGGGCTATACTGGAAAGGTATGGGTTGTGTTTAGGGAATGGTGCAGAGCCTGTTTAACCACCAGGAACTGTGCATGTCAGCAATAAGGCTGGAAAATCCAGTGTTCTCATTGCTCCACTCTATTTAATCTATGGACACTGTCTCTTCCTTTTTACTGTTTTCTGATAGAGAGGCCCTGCTTTTCATTTATTTGGTTGAACCTAAAGGGATTAACAAGGACTCTACAGAGGGTGGGTTATAAATCACATGGTTATTGAAAGAAAACGAAGCCATGGGGAAGGTGTGCCAGTTGAGAAAAGGGGCAGCAGAACGTGTTCCCAGTTGAAGGGGAAATGCAGTGGAGCAAGGAGGCATAGAGAAGCAGTTATCTTGCTAGCGATCTTAACCCTCCCAAAAGAAACACGACCTTGTCCTGTAACGCAGGAAAGGGAACCTGGGTTTAAGGTCAAACGTGGCCCTTGCACCACTGGTCTCCATGGGAGACAGCTAAATCTGTCTAGAGTCTTGGGAAGAGCAAGAATAAGGCCTAAGGAACAGAGGTCAAAAGCGTGGAAAACAGCGCCGAGTACACCGGCGAAGCAAGGGCGAAGCCGGCTCCGGGCTGGAAAGGGGCGCGCCCTGAGCAGGGGTCCGGAGAGGAGGAAACTGCCTCTTTACCCTTCCCCTCTATCGGGGGAGGGCCTTCGGTTACCCAGCCAGGACCGGGAAAACTTTATCCTGTTTTTTTAATTCTGTAAAACCATTTTACAGAACCAAAAAGAGGGCGGTACCCAAAGGAAAAATACCCCGTAAGGGCGGGGGAGCGGGGCGTGCCGGGATCAGGAGGCTGCAAGCGGGCAGAGCAGCGCTGCGCGGACTGATAACCGCAGGGGGTGTTGGAGGTCTTGGCGAGCTGCTACCCGAGCTGAGGTGGGCCGGGGCCCAGCCGACGCACACCCCCGCGCACAAGTCGGGGAGGGGAGGGGCTGTCAGCGAACGGGGTCGAAGCCTGGTGCGCGGCTGGAGAGGGCGGGAGATGCAGGCTCTTTAGCTCCCTGATTGGGTGTCGG
Organism: Anoura caudifer; assembly: GCA_004027475.1. Classification (NCBI taxonomy): domain Eukaryota; kingdom Metazoa; phylum Chordata; class Mammalia; order Chiroptera; family Phyllostomidae; genus Anoura; species Anoura caudifer. The sequence continues at coordinate 81,446 of PVKU01002105.1, forward strand.
CTGACCAAAAGGCAGTGTCTTGGAGCGGTTCTACAGACCGGCATTGAGCAGTGGAGGAGGAGGTGTGGCTTTATGAAGTCAGTTCCGGTTGGTGTAAAACCCCCGGGGCGGCAGCGAACTGGCTTCAGATGCTTCTGGGTCGCGGTGGGAAAAGTCCTCATACCCTGTCTGTGAGCTTCAGGCCGAGCGGTAGAGCGACCCGGCGAGGGATGGCAACCACCGGGACCAGGGCCGCCGCGGCCACGGGCAGGTTCCTGGTACTGCTCCTGCTAGGGCTCACCGCACCCGCCGCGGCGCTGGCCGGCTACATCGAGGTGGGGAGCGGACGAATGCCCGAGCGCAGTGTTTTTCACCCGCCGTGGGAGTGCGGCCTGTGGGCGGGTGGTCTGGGGGCGCGCGCGCACAGGGAGGTTGTGGTCCGGCGCTGCGGCGGGTCTGGCACTCCCTCCCCCCCACACCTGCTTGGTGCAGTGCTTAGCCTTGGAGGTCGGGCTGCCTCGGCCGCCGCAGAGGCCAAATGAAAGGCAACGGGGCTGCGGGGGGCGGCGGACCGCCTCAGCCGACCCAGCCCCCATCCCGCCCGCGACCCCTCTGCGTCCTCGGGGGACCCTTCGCGGTCCAGACACCCACCGCGCCGTCCCCTCGGACTATGCGAGCCTCGGGCGGCAGACCCGACCTCGAAGCGGCGCCGGCTGTGGGGGCAGCGAGCTGCCGGCGGACGGTGAGGGGCTTTCTTCCCTGGGAAGCGGCTTATGCATCCTTTGTTGGCGAGATGCAGCTTCCTAGGTTGGCCCCGTGGAAGCGCTGGGGTGTCGGGCGAGCGCGCCTGGGCTGCGCGGTGAGAGCGCTTCTGCACCGGCCGCGGGTGTCCCTTTGCTTCCTGCTCTAATGCCTCCCTCTCCGGGAGGTCCATCGTGCCAGCGTTGAGGAGGCCTTGGAGAAGAATTGTTAGAGCTCTTTGCCTGAGTCTGGTTAAAAAAACGGGAAGCCCCTCTTTGGTGGCCGTGTTGCTCCCCTTTAAGAGTGGGTTTCCTCCAGTAGGCAAGGTAAAAACTCTTTTTCGGTAACCCTACTTTTTCTGGTGCCAGAATTTAAGTAGTTCTGATAACCCTGTAAACATCTTTGTGCTGTGCGATGGTTATGTGGCCTGGATTCATGGGCGATTCGCTGGAGTTGAGGCCGCGGGAACAGGCGAGTCCCTGGGGTCGATGTGGTTCTGCAGCGTGTCTGGACACCGCCGCTGCACAGAAATCTTTCTGTTTGTGCGGGGACGTGGGACATATTTTTACCTGCCTTCTTGAAATGGCCCTTGAGCTGTCGGACCGGAATGGGTGTTTCTGGTGCTGTCGATTATATTTTTCCCTCTTCACTATTTTAAAGATTGCAGTTGATTTTTGCCTATTTAGCTAATTTCAGAGAAAAGTGAGACTGGATTTGATTACATAGGCATTGACAGACTTCCTAATAAAAACTCCAAGTTAGAATGTGTTGTACAGAATGTTTAAGTATTTCCACGGGTAAAATAAATCTAATCAAGACGAACTTTTTCAGATGGAACAGCTGAAAACGTTTGTATTCTGCTTAAAGCTTTAGGAAAAATGATTCTTTAGGGGAAAAAATTCTTTAGATTACAGTTATTTTAGTTTATACACAATAGTTAGATTTGTATCTTTGATCCCGCGTTTGATGTCGCATGAAGGCAAGCTAGGTCAGTGGGTTGGGAGGGGAAGAAAAAAGGATTTTGCATAGAATACAGAACTTAAAGCTGACAAAAACCATTGTTCACACACTTACCTCACTTCCCAGGGGTATGAGTAACTTCAGACATTGGTGAATTCACTGTAAAGGATTCATCCGTTTTAAAGAGTATTTTCCTTTCAAGTTTAAGCAGAATATTAACGCTGGTATGCCTGCTTCAAGAGAGAACTAACAATTTCAGAACTAGTTGTGCATTGAATTTAGATTGTCACCCACCACATTGTTTGGCTCCCTAAAATGATTTTTAAATGCTATTTTAAAATTTCTGTTCTTCAGAACTATATTTTTGCCCACACTAAATTATTTTTCAAATGTTTTTTTCTTTTGTCAAGCAGGCAGAATTTTATGCATATGAATATATTTTGATTTTATTTACTTGTTGTCAGGCAAAGGATTGCCTAAACCTTAATTTAGATGAGAATGGCCTAAATCTGGATGTCTTTGGGAAGGTCTTTATTGAGATTAGCCAAAGGGATTCTAGCCAAATCCCTGATCAAGTTGCTTGGCACAGAATTATTAATTGGAGAATCTTTAGTGTTGCTTAGTGTTGACTGAATTAATCTCTTACACCTGTTTAAAAAGAAAAAACCACCTCTGTACTCAGGGTCACTTCCTTTTTAAAATCCAGGACAAATCCTGTTGTGTGCATGATCCCATTTGGGATTCTCAAACGTATTTGTGCTGAAACTCTGCACTGTATAAAGTGGACATTGAGGCTTCCGAGAACCAGAACTTGAGTTCTTTCCGCCACATTGGAAAGAAAGTAGGCCATTTGATAGCCAATTTTCAGGAAGTCAAAGTATGATCCCTGCAACAGAAGGTAAAGAAGGCTTTGTGTTGGTGTATTCTGAGTGGTGGCATGGAGAATGTCTGATTATGACTTGGAGAGATACCAGTGCATCTGATAGAAATATCAGTCCTTATTTTGTCATAACTTTTTGAAATCTTTTGATGAATATGATAAACTAAGTTTTAACAATCAGGTCCTCCTTTCATAGAAGGGATTTGTTTCATCATCTAGACCTGCCTGCCCTGTAGCATAGCCACTTGTGGATAATGACTTTGCAGTTGTGCCTGGTGTGATTGAGGAATGAATTCTCCATTGTATTTAATTTTCGCTTACCTTTACTTTTTAAATAATACTATTCCCTAGACCTGAGAATGAATGTTTTTAGGCTCTTAAAAAAAAAAAAAGATTTTACTTATTTTTAGAGAGAGGAGAAGGGAAGGAGAAAGGAAGGGTGAGAAACACTGATGTGAGAGGGAAACATTGCTCAGTTAGTTGCCTCTCTGACATGCCTGGTTCTGGGCTGAACCCGCAACCCAGGCACGTGTCCTGACGAATAGAACCGGCCACCTTTTGCTTTGCTGGTTGATGCCCAACAAACTGAACTGCGCTGATCAGGGCCACTTTTACTTCTAAAAACTGATAAATAAGTTGTTGGAAAACTTTTAACTATGTTTGAAACAACTTGGTTATGTGAACCTCATTTTTTTAACTGTACATTTTGTGAAATATAAATGCACATCAAATATTCCGTTTGAAAATTTAGCATCTATGTGGAGATGTACTATAATTGTAAAATACACGCCAGATTTTGAAGACTTAGTATGAAAAAAATGTAAACTATCTCAATTATTTTATGTTTTATAATTTAATTTAATTTAATTGTTGTTCTTGTACAGTTTTCTGTCTTTTACTCCCATCCCAGTCCACCCCCAGCCCTCCCCACCTCCCTCCCATTTCCACCCCCATTAATAATTTTTACATTGATTGCATTGAAATGATAATATTTTAGACCTTGGCAAAGTAAAACATATTAAAATTAGTTTCATTTGTTTCTTTTAATTTTGAATGTGGCCACTAGAAAATACTACATCCAGGGTTCACATACTTCTACTGGATTGCTAATTTAATGTCTTGCTTGCAGTTGGTTCTGCATGTGTTTTTTTTTTTTTTTTTTTAGCACAATTTAAAATATTGCTATTTTTTTTGCCCAGTAAATTCTTGCTTAAAGTTGGTCTAGCATGTTCTTAAGTGTTTTCTTAGGACAACTTTAAATGTTTATTTTTTCCTCTATTGATTTTTCCAATTAAATTTTATTTAGAAATAATTTTAGGCTTACCAAAAAAAACTGCAGAAATTGTACAAACAACTCTCATGCCCTTTACTCAGAATCACCAGTTGTTAGCATTCCTCCTACTAAGCATTTGCTTTGTCATTAATTCTGTTAAGCATTTTTTGCTGAACTGTTTGAGATTAAGTTGCATAATACATCATGCCCCTTTACCCCTGAAAACCTCAGCGTGTGTTTGTTAAGAAGCGGTGACATTGTCATACATAATCTTGGAATAGTTATTGATTTAAAGGAATTTAACGTTGATACAATACTTTAATGAAATCAAATACTGTCAGTATTCCAGTTTGTCACTTGACCCAATAATTTCTTCTTCTTCTTTTTTTTTTAAGATTGTATCTGTTTATTTTCAGAGAGAGGGGAAGGGAGGGAGAATGAGAGGGAGAGAAACATCAGTGTGTGGTTGCCTCTTGCACACCCCCAACTGAGTATCTGGCCTGCAACCCAGGCTTGTGCCCTACCTGGAAATCAAACCAGTGACTCTTATGTTCGCAGGCTGGTGGGCCACAACAGTCAGGGCCCAATAATATTTTATAGCACTTGAAAACATAGTTATTTTTTCACATTAAAGAGCTTTAGAATTTTTGGCAGTAATATGTGAAGGGTTATTAATTTTTTCTAAATATAAAAATCAGATTTTTAAACTTAACTAAATTTTTTGACTTTGGAAGATCAAAACTGAAAAACTCAAGATTTTTTTTTAGCTTAAGCTGCTTTAATATGGTTAAAAACTATATTAAAGTTTTTTAAAATTTATTTTAATTGTTGTTCTTGTACAGTTTTCTGTCTTTTACTCCTATCCCTGCCCACCACCCCAGACCTCCCCACCTCCTTCCCATTTCCACCCCCCCGCCCCCAGTTTTTGTCCATGTGTCCTTTATACTTGTTCCTGTTCAAGATTCTTTAAGTACATTATTTACCCTTATGGAATTTGCAGGCTTATGCCTTTTCTTTTTAAAATAACAGAATAAATATTATATAGGTAGTGCTGTTCATTGTAAAAATAAAAAATACATGTAGCCCTGGCTGGTGTGGCTCAGTTGGTTGGGCGTTGTCCTACAAACCTAAAGGTTGCCAGTTCAGTTCCCAATCAGGGCACATGCCTGGTTTGCAGGCCAGGTCAGGCCCCCAGGCAGGGACTCGCAAGAGGCAACCTGTCAGTGTTTCTCTCCCTTTCTTTCTCCCTCCCTAAAAATAAATAGATAAAATCTTTTTAAAAATACATGTAAGCATAAGAAATGAAAAATAACCTGAAGTCATATTATCCAGGGAAACCTCACAGTAAATATTTTGGTGGTGTATATCCTTCTGGATCTGTCAGGTACGCAGCATTTCATAAAATGGCATGTATTGCATGGTGAAGCCTGTACCTAATAATAATTATTTTCAATTGTCCTAAAATGAACTATTAAAAGAAAATAAAGTTGCCTAAGTGATTAAGAAGTAGGGATAAATATTTGTATGGTAACTGTAGTCTCTATGGAGGGGGCATTTTGAGAAAGAATTTGTCTCCCACACTCCAGATTTCATGCATTGTTTTTTCAGAAAGTGAGATCAACTAGATTCATTAATTATATTTACTGTAGTGCACCTTGATTTATGGCCTGAGGTGGAAGGTGAACCATGCAGGCACATTCGAATAGAAATGCGTTCCAGTCCTTTGTATCAAGTATAACTAATAATTACTTTTGCTAAGAGACTTTTCTTACATAAGTACCATTATGTCTTTATTTGATAAAATCTTTTATATATAATGGTAATCTATTTTTTAAAACAGGAGTATTCGTTTGTTATTCACACTGCTGGTGTTAGATCCTAAACAGTACAGTACTAAAAACAAATAATGCGCAGTCCTTTTTACTCTACTGAATGCACCTGCACATGATTTCTGGGTCCTGCCCCAAGGGGATCTCATTGAGTACATCTGGGAGTTCTCATTTTCAGACGCTCCCCAGGTGATTCTGTGGAAGTAGAGAAAAACAAGACAACACTCCAGCAACAACTGAAAAAAAAAAAACCCAACAGCTTATTTGGGTACACTGTCTTATATAAGTTCCCAGACAGTGTGATGAAGTAGGTACTCTTATCTCCACCTAAGAAGGGAATCCGGAAAGGCCACCTGTATACAGTCATGCAGCAGGGCCAGGGTATGAATCTGTCCTATTCTCAGTCTGTTTACTTCCTTTCCTCTACCTCAGGATATTTCATAATGTGTCCCTTTTGGCTGCAGATTTTTTTTATACATATCTATCTGTCTTGCCCAGTACCAGAAAACTGGATTGGAATTTTTTTTGAAGAAGTTAATTTCATAGCTCCTACATATCTACGAAGAATGTAATTATAGGGGACTTTGCTTTTACATTTCCTATGGCTTTTTATTATTTTAATTTTATTTTTTTATGTTAGAGATAGGAAAGGGAGAGAGAGAGGAAGCAGGAGAGAGAAAAAGAGAAAGAGAAACATTGATTTGTTGTTCCACTTATTTATGCATCCATTGGTTAATTTTTATATGTGTCCTGCCCTGCAACTTTGGTGTATGGGGATGATACTTTAACCAACTGAGCTACACAGTCAGGGCTCTGTGGCTTTTTAAAAGCTTTTAATGTCTTTTAATGTAATATGCAAATTTTTTTTTAAAAATACTGAGCTTGTTTCATCTTTGTGTTTTGCAAAAAATATGTGTGTGTGTATACATATATACATACACATATATATGAAAATATGACTCCCGGGGGGAGTCTTCTAAAAATCATGGTATGGGGTTATTTGGAAGAGAAAATGCTACGAAAACCAGACTTGCAGTCACTGACTTAGTTGATGAACAGAGCATTAGGAAGAGGTTGATTCAGTAACCAAGAGGACTGGGATAAGATTGTGGTCCAGAAAAAAGATAATCAGCATTTGGTGTAGGGCACCTTAGGGTTGGTTAGTTGAAAGCTCAGCACAACTCTCCCAGCCTGCCTTCCTCAGCTAAATCCGCGTGGTTGCAACACCACTGTTGCAGTTCTGGAGGATATACTCTGATGGAATAGCATTCAGAGGGAAGAAGAGACTGTTTTCTTTTTTAGCTCCTTTTAAGAGCGAACAAACCTTGCTTAAAGCCCAGCAGCCCAAGACCCCCTCAAGTCTTATTGGACAGAATTGTGTCAGGTGCTTCTAGCCAAACCAGAGGGGATTGGGAGGGGTGGGACCTCTGTGATCCACTTAGACCGCAGGGTGGGGGTTCTGTTGGAAAAGGGGACTGTGGATGTTGGGTAGGTTACAACTCAGTGCCTACAACAAGGACCTTCTCCATTTGGGAGGTTGTATAGCTGGGCTAACTAGAAAGGAAAGGAACTAATTTATTCTCCCCAGGAGTTAAAATTTGGTGGTGATGCAAATGAGACACTGAGGAACCTTTACAGCGCAGGTATTAGGATCTTGGCATTTCATGTTGAGGGATATTACCATTCAAAATAGAATGGCTGGAATGGTGAAGTATATGGAAAATTTGACATGAAACTGGGTACATGAAACCTGGATGAACCATAAGGGAGATCTTTAGAGAAGGAAAAAACTTGGGATTTAGTGGCAGTGGTGGTAAAGAACATAAGTATTTTTGAATATTTTATACTATGTTTCTGGAGTGCTAAACAGATGACTTGCTTAGGCTGAAGCAGAAATTTTACCTGGAGAAATGAGGGTAATAAAGAGTACAGGAGCTTTTATTTTACTCCCTTTAATTATGAATATTTCCAACATAGTATATAGTAAATATATAAAAAATATTCATATTCACACCCTCTTTTGTTAAATTTTAATACTTCCATATTTGCTTTAGCCTTTGATTTTGAAAGAATGAAAAAAATACAGACATAGAAAACCTTAGAAAGGCCTTTAAGCTCTCCCACCTCCCATTAACCTGCCTTTCCAGAAGTAACTCTTATCTTGAGTTGGGAGTTTAGCATTCCCATTCACGTCTGCATGCTGAGAGAGACCCCTATTATCTTTTGGATTCCAAAGAAGCTTGCTCTGGCTCTTAGAGTTACAATAAATACTGGTTTATCAGTGTGCTATTCGTGTTTGACAGTGTTTTATCATGATTTTGGAAGATACTTGAACTGTGAGTAAAGGTAGTCCCATGCCAGCATACAAAGCACCATTTCCAGCCTTCCCCACCCAACATCAGAAGCCCTTAGATATTTTTGAGTTTTATTGTTGTTTTTTTAAGGATTTTACTTATGTATTTTTAGAGAGAAGGGAAGGGAGGGAGAAAGAGAGGGAGAGAAATATTGGTTAGTTTAGGCGCCCTACCCAGGGACCTAACCCATAACCCAGGCCTGTGCCCTGACCCGGAATCAAGCCAGGGACCTTCTGCTTTCTGGGTCGACGCCCAACTGACTGAGCCACACTGGTCAGCACTTCCTTCGGTGTTTTTATAGTGTTTTGCAGAGACGTTGTACATCTGGTGTTAGACTTATTCATGTGATTTTTTAAAATGGCATCTTTAAAATTTTTTTGGTTGTCTTTTTTTTGTGGTTGTAGAAATGCAGTTGATATTGCTAATTTTGTGTACTAATTCTAATTGAACTGCAATTTTGAAAATTTCTGAGTATATTTTGTGAATTGTGACAAGTTTTATTTCTTTCAATCCTTGTAGCTTTTATTTCTTTTTCTTGCTTTACTGCACTGGCTAGGACTTTAGTAAAATGTTAAAGAGGAGTGGTATTACCTGGTATCTTTGTCTAACTCCTGACCTCAGAGAAATTACTTCGCCATTCATAGGATTCTTGTAGGTCTTCTGTAGATACTGTACCCTTTGTCCCATTAAGGAAGAGCTCCTTAATTCTGAGCTTGCTGAAGATTCTCGTTGTGAATGAATGTTGAATTATTTGAAAGCACATTTTTTTCAACTATTAAGATCATTTGGTTTTTCTTTTTAATTTTGATAGTGTGAAATATATTAATTGATTTTTAAAAATATACAATGACTTTGCATTCGTGAAATAAACCAAACTGAGATTATTTAGTTATTTTCAAGATTTGGTTTTTAAAATTTTGCTCAAGATTACTGCCTTTGTGCTCAAAAGTGGGTTTGACCTATAATTTTTCTCTTTCATAATATACTCATCAAAAGGAGTTGGGGGGGGAACATAACCTCTTGTTATGTTTTCTGGAATACTTTTATTTTTTTAAATTAAAGTATTGACATACATTGTTATGAATTTTAGGTGTACAGCATAGTTATTTAACATTTATATTCCTTACAAAGTGATAGTGAAAATTTGGTAATTATGTGTTAATTCTCTGGAATATTTTATTTAACATTGGCATTATCTTTTCCTTAAATGTTTGGGAAAAATTTATCAGCAAAGCCATCTGGAATTTTCCTTGTGGTAAGGTTTCTAATTATTGATTAAATTTATTTACTAATTGCATGATTATTCCTATCTTTTTGTGTGAGTTTGGTTTTTCTAGTAATTTATTTCATGAGATTATTTAAATTGATGTTGTTTATGAAGTTGTTCATAGCATATTTATTGGTTTTGTAATGTCAGTAGAATCTGTAGTGATTTCCCTTTTTCATTCCTGACTTTGGTTAGTTATTTATTTTAATTAGCCAGGTGTTAGTAGTATTTTTTCTGTTTCCATCCTTCTTCCGCTGTGCCCCACCCCCCAACTCCCTGCAACCTTCAGCTTGTTCTTTACACCTATGGGTCTGTTTTGTTTGTTCATCTGGGTTTTTTAGGTTCCCCATGTAAGTGAGATCATACAGTATTTGTCTTTCCCTGACTTATTTCACGTAGCAAAATATCCTCTAGGTCCATCATGTTGTAGCAGATAAGAAGATTTCATTCTTTTATGGATGAATAATATTTTGTTGTATATATGGACACCATATATCTTCTTTATCTCCATTCATCTGTTGATGGACATTTGGTCTCTTCCATATTTTGACTATTACTAGTAATGCTGCAGTGAACATAGGGTTTTATATATCTGTTTTTAAATTGAATTTATTGGGGTGACCTTGGTTAATAAAATTAAATAGGTTTTAGGTATACAGTTTTATAATAAATCATCTGTATATTGTGTGTTCACCACTCCATGTCAAGTCTCATTCCATCACCATTTCCCCCCCTTAACCCTCTTCTGCCTCCTTCCACCCAGCATTCCCTCAGGTAATCACCATACTCTTGTCTGTGTCTGTGTGTCTGTTTTGTTTATTTATTTAATTTTGCTTAATCCCTTCACCTTTTCACCCAGCCCCCCAATCCCTCTGTATCTCTCAGTTTGTTCTCTGAATCTGTAAGTCTATTTCTGTTTTGTGTTTTCCTTTTCTTCAGATAAATACCCAGAAGTTGAATTGTGGAATCATAGGGCATCTCCATTTTTTAAAAAAGGAAATTGATTGGGGTGAATTGGTTAATAACATTATATAAGTTTCAGCGTGTGCATCATCTGTATCTTGCATTGTGTGCTCACCACCCAAAGTCTAATCTCTGTGTCGCCGTACATTTGACCCCTCTTACCCTCCCTCTTCACTCCCCCCACCTTCTATTTTTAATTTTTTGAGGAAGCACTGTACTGTTTTCCATAGTGTCTGCACTTACTTGCATTTGCACCAACAGTGCAGGGGGGTTCCCGTTTCTCCACATCCTGGCCATGTCTTATTATTTGTTGGTTTATTGCCGATAGCCGTTGTGACCGGCGTGAGGTGATATCTCATTTTGGTTTTAATTTGCATTTCCCTGGTTAGTGATGTTGAGCATCTTTTCCTGTGTTGGCTATCTGTATGTCTTTGGAGAAATTTCTATTCAGAGCCCCTGCCCATTTTTTAATCAGATTGGTATGTGTGTTGTCTAAGGTCCTCAAAAATTTTGGATATTAACCCCTTATCTGATGCATTATTGGAAAGTACAGTATCCTATTTAATAGGTTTTTTTGTTGATAGTTTTCTTTATTCCACGAAAGCTTTTTAGTTTGATATAGCTCCATTTGTTTACTTTTTCTTTTGTTGCCCTTGCCTGAGGAGACACATTCAAAAAGTTTTATTGTTAAGGGCTATGTCCAAGAGTTTATTACCTGTTTTCTTGTAGATTTTTAACGTTTCAGGTCTTACATGTAAGGCTTTAATCCATTTTGAAGTGCATATGGTGTAAGAAAGTGGTCCAGTTTCATTTACCTTGCATGTACTTGTCCAGTTTTCCTAATACCGCTAATCGAAGAGACTGTTTATCCCATTGCATATCTTTGCCTCCTTGTGGTCGAATAATTGACCACATAAGTGAGGATTTATTTCTGAGCGCTCTATTGTAGTCAACTGATCTGCATATCTTTTTTTAAGATTTTATTTATTTTTATGGAGGGGAAGAAAGGGAGAGAAACATCAATGTGTGGTTACCTCTTGCGTGCCCCCCACCAGAGACCCTGCCCAAAACTCAGGAATGCATTCTAGACTGGGTATTGAACCAGCGAGCCTTTGATTCACAGGCTGGCACTCAATCCACTGAGCCACACCAGCCAGGGCGTTTTGATCTTTTCTTAAATAAACCCCTTTAACATTTCATATAATAGGGCTTGGTGATGATGAACTCCTTTAGCTTTTTCTTACTGGGAAGCACTTCATCTGTCTTTCATTTTAAATGATACCTTTGCTGGAGAAAGTAATCTTGGGTGTAGGTCCTTGCCTTTCGTGACTTCTTTCCAGCCCCTTCTTGCCTGCAAGGTTTCTTTTGAGAAATCAGCTGACAGTCTTATGGAAACTCCTTTGTAGGTAGTAACTGTCTCCTTTTCTCTTGCTGCTTTTAAGATTCTCTCCTTATCTTTAATCTGGGGTAATTTAATTACGATGTGTCTTGGTGTTCCTCTGTAGGTCCAACTTCTTTGGGACTCTCTGAGCTTCTTGGACTTGTATGTCTATTTCCTTTGCCAGTTTGGGAAATTTTTTCTTCATTAATTTTTCAAATAAGTTTTCAATTTCTTGCTCTTCCTCTTCTCCTTCTGGCATCCCTGTGATTTGGATGTTGGAACAATTAAGTTGTCCCAGAGTTGCCTAAGCCTCTCCTCATTTGTTCTGAATTCTTGTTTCTTCATTCTGTTCTGGTTGAATGTTTATTTTTTTCCTTTTGCTCCAAATTGTTGATTTGAGTCTTGGTTTCCTTCCCCTCACTGTTGGTTCCCTTCCCCTCACTGTTGGTTCCCTGTATATTTTTCTTTATTTCACTTTGTATAGCCTTCACTTCCTTTATTTTGTGTCAGTCGTTTCTGTGAGCATCCTGATTACCAGTGTTTTGCTCCCCCTCCATGTTTTATGTTTTTGATGTCATTTTAGGTCTTTTTGTATTGTGTCTCTCCTAAATACCTATTGTAGTTTTGAGTTGAGTTTGATGCGTCATTCTTTTAATATCCATGGTCATTTTTTAAACGCCTAATTTTCTATAGTTATTAAATATTTGGTTTTACCTGTGAGATTTTTCTCGTATTTCCTTATGGTTATTTCCTATATGGCCTTTTTTGCCCTGCTTAAAGAAGGCCCTTTAACATATTTTGTAAATCTCGTTTAAAGATGATGAACTCCTTTAGTTTGGGCTTGGGTGGAAACTATCTGTCCTCAACCCTGAATGGTGATGTTCCTGGGTTAATTATTGTAGGTTGTTTGTTCCTTTCTTCCTGTATTTTGTAGATGTTTTGCCCCTCCTTTCTGACCTGAAAAGTTTCTGCTGAGAAATGAGGTTGATAGCCTTATGGGGTTTCTTTGTGTGTAACTCATTGTTTTCTGTTTGCCTTCTTCAGGATGGTCTCTTTATTTTTGACAATTGTCATTTTAAACACAATATGTCTTGGTGTGGGTCTCTTTGGGTTTATGTTGTTTAGAACTCTGTATTTCCGGGATCTCAATGTCTGTTTACTTTCCCAGGTGAGGAAAGTTTTCAGCCATTACTTTAAGTAAAATTTATGTTTCTCTCTTCTCCTTTGGGGTCCTTGTAATGTGAATATTTGAGTGCCTGCTGTTATCCCAGAACTTCTTGTTTTTAAATTCTTTTTTTCTTTTTGTTGTTCTGATTGGTTGATTTTCATTAGTCCATCTTCCAGGTTGTTAATCCATTCTTCTATGTTAGTGCATCTGCTCCTGATGCCTTATAATATGTTCTTTGTTTCAATTGTTGTGTTCTTCAGGTCTTCGTCTGTCTGTCCGTCCGTCCTTCCTTCCTTCCTTCCTTCCACTCATTTTTTTATTACACTTTCTAAGTTCCGGTATTCTACTTTCTGGTATGGTGAGTATTCTTATGATCATTTCTTTGAATTCTTTATTAGGGAAAATATTTTTCTCCATTTCTTTATGGCTTTGTTCTAGGATTTTTCTTTTTCCTTTGAGAGATTCTTTCATCTTTTCATATGTTTGACTGTCTTTGTTTGTTCAGTGAATTAGACAAAAACAGTTCTCTCTCCAAGTCTTGAAAAAGTGGCCTTATGGAGAAGCGGCCTCTATGTAGGCTCTGTGTGCCTGGTGGTTTTGGCAGGCCAGTAGGATCTAAAGCCATGCTTAAGGTGTTGAGGGCACTGGCCTGGTAAGCAGGCGCAGCGCTGGATGGCAAAGCCAGGTGCATGTAATAATGCCCTGTTTCTACTTGCTCCCTTTGACCTGAATTGGGCTTGGGCGATGTGTCTGGGAATGTGCTCTAATGACTCTGCAGGCAGGCCAGAGCCCCTACTCACTCACTCTATGGAGATGGAGGCGGATGTAAATTGCTTTTAACCCTGGAGAGTTCCCACATTCCCGGAGAGCTCTTGTGGCTCCTCAGCCTTCTCTAAATAGTCTCTCTCATACCGGTAGTGGTCTTGTGTAGAAGTGACTTCTACATAGGCTTTATGTGCCTGGTAATTTGGGGGAGCCGGTTGGAGCAGAACAGGTTTTTATGGTCACTGTGGCCGGGGCTTTCCAGGCTGGAGTGGCTCCCAGCAGTGGGGGCAGGACCCTGTTGTTCCTGCTTGTTCCCTTTGTTTGGAGCTAAAAGGCTCCAGGCAACGTAGCTGGGAATGCCCTGCAGTTAGTTGATCTTGCAGGTAGGCCCAGGCACCCAAGTAGAGCTTCTGCTAGCACTGGCTAAGTAGAGGGGACATAAACAATGGTGCTCCGGAGCCTCGAGCTCCTCCCAGTTTCCCACCTCCTCTGGTCTCTTGTTTGTTGTGCAGAAGCTGTCCATTCAGCCTTCAGTTTGTGTCGAAGGAGTAGTACTGTCCACATTCATGTGTATTTCAGTTTGCTCATGGGAGGGGGTGAGTTCAGCATCCACCTGTGCTGCCACCATCTTGGCCCTCCTGATAGTCTTTTTAGGTAATCAATTTTGGATTTGTTGATCCTCTGTATTTTATGTTTATTTTACATTTTATTGCTTTCTGCACATCATTCCTCCTTTCTACTATTCATGGGTTTATATGTTCTTTTTCTAACAATTTGAGATGACTGCTGATTTCAATTTTTTTCCAGTCTTTCTTTTTTATAATGTATTTCCCTAAAGGTATACATTTTTCTTTTGAACAGAGTTTGAGTTGCAGTTCAAGTTGTTTTGAGCTTTCTATTTAATTTATGCTAATTGATTAAAAATTCCATTGTAATTGACATAGGGCATTTTGTAAATTTAAGGTGTACAATTGTATTGATTTCATACATTTATATATTGCAATATGTTTACCACTGTGATGTTTGCTAGTGCCAAATCAGTTCACATAATTATTTTTTTGCATCTAGAACAATTAAGAACTAGTCTCTTCACATCTTTGATGTTTATAATACAGCGTGCTGTGCTTTAAATCTCAAGAAACTTATCTACTAGTTGCAAATGTATACTCTTAAGCAACACCCAAATCTATATATATATATATATTTTTTTTTTTTTCTCTTTGTTCATGAGTCTGTTTCTATTTTGTTTGTTCACTGACTTTGCTCTTCAGAGTCCACCCAAGTGAAATCATATGCTGTTTACCTCTCTGTCAGTGTTGCCACTTACAAGTATTGCTCCCACGGCTGTTTTTCGTTTCCGTTTTCATGACGTACCTATTTCTACTCCTTTACTTTCAGTCTGGGTAGATTTTTGTTTTGAAGTGGGTCTCTTGTAGACAGCATGTATACAGGTCTTGTTTTCCTATCCTTTCAGCTACCGTATGTCTTTTGATTGGCACTCTTAAGCCATTTGCATTTAAAGTGATTATTGATAGGTATGTATTTATTGCCATTTTATTCTTTTAGCTATGTTCCTCTGTTTTTGTTTTTGTTTTTTCCCTCCTTCTTAAAGCAGGCCCTTTAACATTTCTCGTAATACCGGTTTGGTGGTAAGGAACTCCTTTAGCTTATTCTGGTCTGGGGAGCTCTTTATCTGTCCTTCAATTCTAAATGCTAGCTTTGTTGGGTAATGTAGTCTTGGTTGTAGGTCCTTGCTTTTCATCACTTTGAATATCTCATGCCAGTCCACTGTGGCCCACAAGGTTTCTGGTGAGGAGTCAGCTGACAGTCTTACAGGAGCTCCCTTGTAAGTAACTGCCTTTTTTTTTTTTTTTTTACCCTATCTTATTTATTTATATATCTCTCTTGCTGCTTTTAAGATCCTCTTTTTGTCTTTAAGTTTTGCCATTTTAATTGTGACAATCTTGGTGTGGGCCTCCTTGGGACTGTGCTTCCTGGGTTGTGTGTCAGGTTAGGGAAGTCCTCGGCCATTATCATCAAACAGGGTGTCCATCCCTTGCTCCCTCTCTCCCCCTTTTGGTATCCCTTGCTGTGGATGATGGTTTCCTTCATGCTGTCCCAAATGTCCCATAAACCATCCTAATTTTTAAAATTCTTTTTTTTTTTCTGTTCTGATTGAGTGTACTTTTTTAACTTGTCTTACAAATCACTGATATGATCCTGTGCTCCATCCAACCTACTGTTTATTCCTTTAGTGTTTTCTTCATTTCAGATAATGTTATCTTCGTTTTGACTGGTTCTTTTTTATGGTTTCTCTGTCCTTTTTTATGTTGTTGCAGTTCTCACCGACTTCTTGAACATTCCTATAACCGTTCTTTTGAACTATACATCTAGTAGATTGCTTGCCTCTATTTCATTTCTCCTTTTCTTTCATTTGGGAGAATTTTTTTTTTTGTCTCCACATTTTGGCTGCTTTTTTGTGTTTGTTTCTATGTGTTAGGCAGATCTGCTATGATTCCCAGTCCTGGTAGGGTGGCCTTAATAGTAGATGCCCTGCGGGATCCCGTGGTATAGTCTCTTTGATCACCTGCTGTGGGTGCTCCACGAATGACCCTTGTGTGGGTTACGTGGGCCCTCCTGTTGTAATTGAGTTGTGATTGCTGTTGGCCTGTTGGTGTGTGGGGTGGACCCTCAGGCTGGCTGGCTGTGAGAACCAACCCTGACCACAGTGTGTGAGCTGCTGTGCAGGTGCTGACCACCCAGAGTGGAGACAGGATCATGCTGGGTGCCAAGGCTGGCTTTTACCAGCACTGGGCCCAGGGGCAGGTCAGCAAAAGTCCCAAGGTCCCTTGAGATCCACCTCTGGCTGCTTGTTAGGCTTAGTCACTGAGAGAGGTGCATGAGGCAGGTTTTCAGTGAGTCACCAGGTAGGGGCAAGTGGTGTTCACCGGATTGATAACAGGTTGAAACAGTGCTGGGTCTGAGACCTCTCAGCGAGTGTCCCAGGGTGTACAAGTCTGTGTGCATCCCCTAGGTGCTCGGTGCCTTTTGGCTGGGGTGGGGTCTCAATGAGCTGTTAGGGTGTGGCCAGCAGAGTTTATTAGGCCCCAACAGACCAAGATTTGGCTGTGTGAAGGTTCGGCATGCGAGAGGAAAATTTCTCCTGTCCTAGAGCCACACAACTCAGTCTGTCCCAAAGTCGGCCAGCAGTCCGATCTCAGCAGGGCAAGGCCCCGGGATTCGGGAGAGGGGGAGATGACAGGCTT